>JABSTR010001021.1:80000-347656 GCA_013339765.2 Haemaphysalis longicornis
GCGACAATCCACTTATGATAAGCGCACAAGGCGTAGACAGCCCTTGATGTAGACGTGCTGGTCCCACTTCCACCTCAGTGTTTTCGTAACACAGCTTGAATGAACTCGCAACAGTTTCACAACGTAGCCTGCTCTAGCGCGCGCTGTCACCTGCGGCCGCTACTGACCGATAAAAACCCGGGCTCTCATAAATGACTTCTTTCTAACGACCTTAACGACCACAGGAGCGTCTCGAAGTGACCGTGGGCGCTATTCATGCCCCATTGTTCTTACCTCCATAGAAAATGAAAAGTAAACGAAAGGCGACGGAAAACTAGGGGACAAACAAATGAACCTGAGGGCACAATAACAGCATAGTAAAAAACAAAGATGAGAGTGACCCGTTGCCCCCTCTTCCCGCCCCGGCGTTGCGCCCTCCCAGCGGAGACCGATTCGGCTTGTTCAAAAACGTCGTTCAACGAACAATACGGGGAACCAATGAATCGGTTTGGAGATCATCAATAACGCTGTCCGGCTCACAAAGGCAGGGAGAACGGAAGAGGAAAAAAATGTCTCCGGTTGGAGAGTATCAAGGCCGAATAAACGGGGAGTGAGGAAAAAAAGGGAAAAAAATTGAACATCGGAACAATAGGGAGCTACAAAAAGAGGCGAAAAAAGAACGAAGCACGGTTGCCACGGCCGCAACAACATGCCTTTTTTTATGAAGGGAAAGGCGGAGGAGAGGTTTAGGAAGGAGGAAGAAAGAGTGCAGACGGACATATTGTCGCGGCGGGTGGGCGCGTCCCCACGGGGAACAGCGGTCTGGCGGGACCACCCAACTCCCCCCTGGATTCCCAAATTTGCTTCGCTTTTCGACAATGCCTAGCCTCCTCCCCTTGCGCTAACGCCCTTGAACTTCTGCGGGATCTGCGTTTTCAAAAGAACACTATACCCTTAGCTTCGCCTTTGTTTTTCTTTGTGTGTTTTTAACGCGTTTTCCCACTCTTCTCTTGAAAAATGAAATATTTTAACTCTTAGTTTCGATTCCCGGCCACGGCGGCCATTTTTCTAATGGAGCCGAAACTCGAAAACACCCGTGTGTCGAGATTTCGGCGCATGTTTAAAGATCCCCAGGTGGCCAAAATTAATCCGGAGCCCTCTGCTACGGCGCGCCTCATAGTCCAGGTGTCACTTCGGTGCGTTAAACCCCACAGTCACAGTTCGTTAAACATCGGTGTGCCACAAGAAAAAAAAAAAAAAAAAACGAAATCATAAAAATACGTCTCTTGGAACTCGTACAGTCGTCCCTTTTATTAGCTAGAACAACGCTTGACTAACTTATGGTCTTCTCCTGTCTCCGTGTAATTAGTAAGTCACAACTGCAGCCTTGCTTGCAAGTCTAACGGGGCACTGAAGTGTTCAGCATTCGCTTAAACAGTTTTTGCCAGAATACGCGAGATATGCGATGCTGAAGTCGATTCTGCTGCTCCAGATAAGCGCATAGATGCGACTGCAATAATCAACCGCAATGATCAAGAAATGTTGACAACCATAATCGATTTTGTTCACGCAACTGCTCCCCGGAACACCACGAAGAGGACAGTTTTTAGCGTACTATGTTTCAGCGTCTCAAAAATGTTCTTTAGAGTAGTGTAGCGAACTAAACGACCCCAATCATTCCCAATGAGATGGCTAAACAAGGAAATCCATTTACTCCCTACAAAAGTCTCCCAGACACGCCTTTATTTGGCGCGAACAACAAACAACATACGCGGACATGCGCGCGCTGACAATCACCCCGTGTTCAGGAGACGAACACGAAACAGAAAACCGGAGCCTCTCAGCCTTTCCGACCGACCCAGAGCTTCAAAACTAGTCGCCTGCGAAGTTACCCACAAGTCCAGAAAAAAAGAAAAAAAAAAAAAAATCTGCTACACAAAACGAAAAAAAAGAAGAAAGAAGGTGAGCCAGAACAAAGAAATATTGTTAGAAAATGTAGAAAATGTGCATGGGAAGACGACAAAAAAAAAAAAAAAGTGATGCGAGAAAGAGAAAAGAAGCGCGAAAAACGAATGAATGGGGAACGAGACACCAAAGAACTGCGCAGCGCCTCCGAGCCGGTCGTCTGCGAAACAGGGTCGGCCAGCAGACGACGGAAAAGCTTTTAGCGTCCCAAAATGGACGACGCTGTTAATCCGGAGGTTGGTTGCGTCAGCAGCAAAAAAGGCTGGTCAGAGCGACGAAGGGCACTTTGAAAACGGCCTTCCCTATCTTCGCCCCGACTCACACACACATACTCTCTCTCACCAACTCTCTTGCCCTGTTTAGGAAACCCGTATATCTTTCGCTGACGTGTGTAGCTCGCGCGAGGAACAGGCTTCCGTGTCGGTCGTCTGCACGGCTACTGCGACCCCGTGCCACGCGCTGTTTCCGACCGCCGAACCGACGAAAAACAGGCTGTAGCAGACGACATTTACAGCGCCCATCGGAGAGGCCAAGTTTCTCCGATACGATCAGGCTTTTCCACCTTTCTGTTACACTATTATTCATTCTCGCGGAGGGAAGTTGGTAAGGTTATTTTAACGCGTTTTTTGAAAGTACGATGCGAAAGTACAAAAAACAAATTCGAAGCTTGCGACCAGCTTCAGCAAAGAACCACGCTGCCTTTATAAGCGCGGTCTACACCAGCAGACGATGCTCAAAATCCCGCTGTCACATACGACAAGCACGCGGGCGAAATTCTACTGCGGAAGACGTGTTTCATTTCCTTTTTTTTTTTAACTTCAAACAGGGCCCAGAGAAAGTTATTAGACCGGATACAGCACCCCAGACCGTAAGAAAAGCAATTAAACGATACGAAGAGTGGTGACTAAGCCTAATGGAGCGCATTTCAGTGGCGTGATTAGGACTAGCGTCCTGGCATGGTTCGTTCTGTCTTCCTCACTTGCCAGTGCCAAGAGAAATAGTATAGAAAAATGAAAAGAAAAAGAAATGGGTAATAGAGCCGGGGAGGAACAGTAATAAGCGCAGCTCTTCGGTCGCCTAAATGATTACATTTGCACAGGTACAACGGTACAGGAATCAGCACTTAGAACACCCGATCCTCTCATCCGCGATACGGTAAAAAAAAAAAAAAAAAAAAAGGTTGTTAAAAACGAAGACGGAAGAGCTTTGGACTTCAGTCGGGAACGAGGCGAACATCAAAGAGTTCTTTCTCGCGGCGAGAGTCTCTGGCATTTCGAACCTTTCCCAACGGATTAAAAAGAGAACGAGGATGATACGCGGGGGCGGAACCACGGTATAAGGTATACACCGCGATCCAACGGTGCACTCAGCGCACTCATGAAAAGGGTGCAATTCATTTCCTACCTCAGGTAGCAGCAGATACGGCGCGCGTTATTCGGAAAATTGAAGGCGAAAGCACGGAAACGGCGATGCGCGCAAGACATAGACGTAAAATCGAAGGATTCATCTTTGCCTCTGAAAGCCCGCGTCCTTCACCCAGCTTTATTTTGTTTGGTTATTGTAATTTTTCTCACGTAGCACCGATCCCCCTACTGGCGAAGTCTGCTGCGAACCAAATTTTAGTCATGTCACGGAGGATACGAGACGAGACGAGACAAGCCAAGACGTACAAGCGCAGAGACGAAGCCGGCCGTGTAAGAGGCGTGTAATCCCCGCTAAGACGCGAATTACGATCAATACGTTATGCTTAAATTAATTGAGACACGGGACGGCAGGCTTACCGGATTTCTCCTAAGTGCACGCCAGGCGGTGCCGAGAAATATTTCTGACGGGAACGCGGGAGGCAGGGCGAAAGAGACGGGGAAAATGATTTTAATGCGTCTAGAGTACATGCTTAGACATGCCATCATTAGGCGGTCGCCTAAGAAACTTCACCAAACTTCAGAACACAAAAAAGAACAAAATATACATCTATAGCCACTTTATTATTTTTTTTTCGCACAAAAAATGTGAAACTAGCGTTTTCTCATTTTTTATTTCCGAGTTTCGAACGAACGGCGCCAACGACTGAAAGGTGCCCGGAGTTAAAAGCGGTCATTAGAGCTTGTTCAAGCGGAGAAAGTAAATACAACGTGGAACGGCTTCAAAAAGACGAGCCCGCGCGCCGAGATACGTTTCGGCGAAGCGGAAGATAAGAAATGCCGTACGCACGGCAGCTTATTCATCCCGCACTATTTATTACGCGCCGCTCTTTTCAGGGGCCGCCCGGTCCAATATCAAAGGACCAGTTCGATATGCGAAGCATAAAAGAAGGCCGACCACGAATACCGCCGAAAAGACGGGGTGACTCGAATTTCATCCTAGGATGTCACAAGCGAGCGGCGAGTGGCTTGTGAAATCTCAGCGGCATTTAAAAAGAAGCAGCCGCCCAGGGCTCGAATAAAAACAAAAGTCCACAAATTCAATCTGAAGCCTCTTTCGGTTGCTTTCCCGGGTGAGCAAGCCCACAACCACAGAACAACGAAGGCAGGGGCGTTGGTGAAGTGAAATTTGCGAACCGCCTTTAAAATGAATGCTCGAGGTACAAGAAGTACTTCGCTGTAAACGGTATTTCGATATCAACTGACGTCAACTCAACGAAATTAATTCTTCGCTATAATGAACGCTTGAGGTCGACCAAACACCTCGTTACAAACGGTATTTCAATATAAACGGTGAAAACCTAATATTACTCGGGTTTCACCGAGTATAATATTTCAAGCGAATAACTAATTCGAACAAAGTGCTTCCGCAATAATGCCAATAAAGTGCATTATCGATAAGTATATTTATATTTACCCGTAATAGTTTAACCGCTTAATTGTCATTAATACGCGCTTCTGGTCCCCTGTTGAGCGGCGAAGAAATCTCTCTGAAATCACTATATACAACAACGTCTTAATCGTGTGCATTGTCTTATTTGTTAGCACTGCGCATGCGCAGTGCGCTCACACGACTCACGTATACCGTTGGCGAACACGACGGGAACATGGCGGACTTACCTAGAAAGAGAAAGAAGGAAACACGGCACGATTAAGCGTCAATTAAACAGAACAAGCAAAGAAAATCTGCACTTGCACTGCAGTACACATCACTACACACTGCACGTTGGGACGGACGGACACACACACACACGCACGCACATACGCACGCACACGCACACGCACACACACACACACACACAAACGCACGCACGCACGCACGCCCCCGAGCATGGTCCCCGACAAAAGACAAAGGGAGGGCTAGGTGTCTGTCCAATGAGAGCAGTTCAGCTTTCCTAATTTGCTCAACTTCTGTCTTTCGTCGTGTGGTTTTCAACGGCGAAGAAAATGTGAAATGAAAATAAAAAGACACTTTCCTGAAACCAAATTCGGCGTTTTTGTCAGTACTTCGGAGGACGCGGTCCACAGTGCTTTCTTATTATTATAGACAAACGTTTTCAGGATTGAACATTTTCTTTTTACGTTTAAAAAGTCCACCTCGCCGCATCCCCCACCCCATCTTCCACCCCATGCCGCACGCACACACACAAGCAGCAACACACAAAACCGTTGAGCCCTGTGTAAGTGTAGTAGCAAGAAAACGGAACACAAGAAGTACAGATATCTAAACCCGACGGAGAAGTAATTTGGGGGGGTCATTTATTACAATGCTTGCGCAGTCGCCGTCGCTTTTCACGATTTCCCCAGATCCACCCCACTATCTCCCCTCGATACGAGCGAAAATCGCGAAATCTGAGCCCGCACACCGATTCTTTCGTCGCGCGCGTTTAATTCCTCACTGACTACGCCGGGCCAGACGTCATTGCGTAACAAGGTCGAGTAAAACGGCGAAGAATATTGGTCCACACACGACGCGTTCTAGCCAAGCAAGAGAGGGGAAAAAAAACGAAAAAAGAAAAAGAGATCTGGCGGCGAACACAAAAGAAGGGGGTGGCCCCAAATGGTCGAGAGGGTGAGAAGGCTAGGCATTGTGTAGGGAGGCCTCGTGACTGCAATTAATAAAGGCGGCGACACATATAACGCGTGCTACAAAAAAAAAAAAAAAAGTAAAGTAAAAAAAAAACGAAGAATACGGAGCCAAAGCTGCAGCAGCAGCAACAGCGCCCTCTTTCCCTCGATATACGCGGTTCTATAAGACGCGTGGGCCCCCGTTCATGGGAAATCATTAGAGCATCATTAGTCATTAGGCGCTGCGCCTAAGAGGATGCAGGCTCCAAAGAGTACCGGGGGGGGGGGGGGGGAGGCAGGCCCGCCGCAGAACAAGAGGGGTCTTGCACCACCTCAGTTCCTTTGTGGTCCATTACACGAGGGCGGTATCAGCGCCGCCAGACTACATTGCTCCGGCGGCGTCACGACCTAACCCAATAACGCCTCGCGCAATATCTGTCCACGACACGACTTTCCTGGAGGAAAACGTGCGTTGAGTGCCTATGGAGTACGAGGAGGCGAGGTGCGCCGGTGCGGAACCAAAAACGTATACGTGATCGCCGAAATAATAACGGACGTCACCCTGATCTCATCACCACTTATAAAAAAAAAGGGGGAATAGCGCAGATTTTAAGGATATCGAAAATAACGTATGCAATATGTGTTGTAACGACGGCGATACATTTACTCCACAACGTACCTGCGTCCACCAACTCTCAAACAAACATCATTCCTCCTACGTGTAGCGGTAAAAAGGTGGTGATCGGGATGGCAATTGCCGGCATACCACGCATGGCTAGGTCTGCTCGTTAATAAACATCACCACCACCGCCACCACCAACACCATCTACAGTCCTCATTTAGGGTGCTTGAAAATGTACACAAACTCATGAACCGTGACAAAATCTAGTCAGAAACGTCTTGACGAATAGGGAGCCGCACGTCGTCGTACAGTTATCCCTAAGCCGCCCTTTCCCTTCCCGCTCCCGATAACCACTATTGCTGTACCAGTGCGATAACGCAAAGTAATGGATGAATTTGTGAGTGAGTGAGTGAGTGAGTGAGTGAGTGAGTGAGTGAGTGAGTGAGTGAGTGAGTGAGTGAGTGAGCTAGCGACAGACACCACTCACTGCATCACGAGGAGGAGGAGGCTCGGGAACCTCTCAGTCCATAAACAAAGTAACCTAACAATCGACATCACCTAACCAAACACAAGCGCAACAGAAGCACGCAGGAGACGTCAGACATGTAGGGAAACGAAGCGCCACCCAATCTCTCCGAACGCACAACTCCATCCCGAAAGACCAGTCCAAGCACGCAAACAGTGAAATCCAGTCAGAGCAAATGCGAGCACCTAACTAAACTAGACGCCCGTTGAAATCACTTTGAAGGATGCCCATAGAGGGATGAGCAAGATGAAAAGAGCGGCCGGCGGGGAACGTAAACAGCAATCAAGATAGCGGGCGCTGCGGACAGTTACCCCTGTCACCGCCTATTCCAGTAATCATTCGGCAAGCGACAGCGCTCTGCCTCGGCCGCTGGTGGAACTAAAGCAATGAAGCAAGAGCGCCGCAGGTGGCGGAGGCAGACGAGAGAGGAACAAAAGCGTTAACACTAACTAGTCCACGGAAACAACAACGAGTAAGCTCAATGGCTGCTCTTCGTCCAGTGACGTCAACGCAGGAAACGCGTAGCCTTTTTCAGTTGCCCGCACTCAGTCCCGTTCTCCTCACGGCCAATAAAAGAACCAAGGGCGAATAAAGATAGCGAGGTATAAAAGAGATAACGGAAGCTGGATCGGCACGAGGGAACAAGATACGCGTCCAGGAAGGTTAACGGGAGGTAAATATCCGCAACGGCGTGGATAGGCAGCTGAAAGCGACTGCTTCGAAAAAGAAGGCAAAGAAAAAGTAGCGAGAGAGAGAAGATAGAACAGTGCACGTCTACATTAACGGAAAGCGCAACAACACGCGGCCTCACGTACACAGCCGAGTTCGGCAGAAACGCCGAGCGAGGAGTTGCGATAAAACGAAAAAAAAAAAAAAAAAAGCCCGTCGAAGCGAAGCGGACAGCCGTATGAGAAAACGCGGCGGTGCAACGAGCTGTCGACTCGACGGCGCGCAGGAAATGAAGACCAGCAAAAAGAGACGGGGGCGAAAACGAGAAACGAGAAAGGTTATTCGGGATGACGACGTAATCAGAACGGTGCTTTTTCGGCGGAGTGATGAACGAGGAAGCGGCGGAAAACAGACAACTCGGGTCACCTCCAAACAGACCGGCTGCAGCGCCACCCCCTCGGCTTTCTTCTCTTTTTTTTTCGCTCCGTTGTTTTGGGGTTGCTCTGTTTCGCTTGCTTACTGGCGGTGATAACTTCGGCCCTAGAAGCGCAGCTTGTGTAGCGGTGACTATAGCAAGCCGGGGACATTTTAAATAACATGTGACGGACAACCACACGAGCTTTCTGCAAATTTTACCGCTAGCCGAAGTTGTTATTGATAGAAACTGACTGGTAGGAAATAAATGATTTATAAGTATCTAATTTGAACCAGCTAATTGGACCTGCGCGCGAGAAACATGACAGTCACTCACCAGGCGACTAACCAGGCGATTATGAACGCGAGCATAGGAGCAGCCTTGACGGCGGGAACAAAGCACTAGCTCAGGAGATCAACGGGCTGGGCAGTATTGAAAGCACGTGCAGCCCCCCCCCCCCCCCCCCCCCCCCCCCTCTGACCCTATGATACCAGCGCTAATAATAATAGGTCATAACGAAGCACGCCAAAGAACTAAACTAGAAAGCAACACATAATCGCTATTATAAATGTTAAACAAAAGCCTTGCCATCCCTCCCCACAGAAAGTTTAGAGAAGCGCGAAATCTTTCTCTCGTCAAATCTGCGTCAAAAGTACGTCAAAACATTCGCTAAAAGTACGTGCATCGATTCGCCCAACCTTCAAAAGGCCCAAAATCGTAAACGAAGAACGATCCCATGCCACGATTTTGCGCACTAAGTAAACGCGTCTACAATCTAAACAATCTAATACGAACAATCTAAATGTAGTGTACCGATACGTGATTTTTGAGCTAAAGGTATACAATTGTACTCATTCGTTATCGATGCGTCTGTTTTCTTATCTAGAATTACCGTTACTCTTTTGCGATTTTCAAGTAGTCATTTTGGCAGAATGGAATGCTTGATGGTCTCGGCTTCCGTCGCCGGTTTTATGAGAATGGGTAAGTCGGCATCTGGAATGGAGACGTCGACATCATAGACGACGCCCACGGAAGCGCCCTTGCCTGGAGATATGTAGGCACGAACTTTCATTTCCCCCAACGTGGTTAGTTGATGCAACGTTTGACTGCATCCCGGTGACTGCAAAGGTGACTGCATCCCGGCACACGTGAAGGTTGGCCACTTTCGGCACGCAGTTCGACCTTTCATGCCGAAACCATTACAGTGCCACAAATGCCTGAAGATCGGCCGTGTCAGCAGCATTTGTGGACGCGCCACTGTATGCTCGAAATGTTCCGGATCTCACGATGCCAAAGCTTGCACCGTAGGTGTCCTTAAATGTGCCAACTGCCAAGGCGCACACGATGCCTCTTCAAAGACCTGCCCTCGTCTAAAAGAGGAACAGAAGATTCTGAAGCAGGTGGTAAAAGACCACTCGTCACATAAAGACGCATCTGCAAAAGTGCGAAGACGCCGACGATCGCGACGGCGTAGGTCATTGAGCGCTTTCGTGACAAAGGCCGTCCACGACATCTCACGGGAGGATCCCCCAGCGTCGCAGGCACTGCCTCCGCCCCCGCCCCAGTCGCTACCTCCACCTGCAACGCCACCACCAGCGGAGCCAACAATCTGCTTGGCTGCAGCTTCAACTGAGAAAGCCAACAAAACTGGGAAGTCGTCCCCATCGGCGGAGGATTGGCCCAGGCTGCCGTCTCTGTCACCTACAGAGCCCCGACAGGAGGATGCTAAGTCTCACCAGACTTCGAATGCCTCTTCAAAGAAAGAAGATCTGCAAGTCATCGCAGTGCTCAGGGCGCTCATCAACGCCACTCGCAAGCTTCTTTATACGCTAAAGACGCCAACCGCCTCGTGCGCTATGGAAGTCCTGGACGCCCTGGATCCACTACTTGCTAGCCTCGAGTGAAAACATGGTCAAGGTGTCTTCATCAGTACGTCAGGAAATACGTGGAGCTTCCATTTTGCAGTGGAATGCCAGAAGCTTAAAACCTCGACTCTCTGATTTTCGCCAATTTGTGCGTACGAATCTCTTCCCGATTATTGTGATATGTGAACCCAACCTACCCACTCCCATTAGACTATCCGGCTATCAAAGCATCGAATCTTCAACCTGTGGGAACCGCAGCAAAGTAGTGGTATTCATCCGCCGAGAACTCATCTATACAGTGCATTCATTACGGCCGCATGACACCAACCAATATGTGTGCCTCACTGTAAAGAACCACAAGCTCTCCTTCACCCTTCTCGGTGCGTGCATTTCTCCATCAACTAATATTGACGTCCAGAGATTGAAGTATGTCTTCAGAACAGCACCCGGCCCTTGGATCATCACCGGAGATTTCAATTCCCAACACCCACTCTGGGGAAGCTCCAAGATGAACCACAGGGGCCGAAGACTCGCATCGTTGGCATCTCAATATGGACTGTGCTTGCTAAATGATGACAGCCCTACGTTTCTCCGTGGCACATCACACGGGAGCTCTCTAGACCTTTCCTTGGCTTCAACTCGTTTGGCTGGCCGTCTACGCTGGTTCACTGATATTGAAACTCACGGCAGCGACCATATTCCCACATACATCAAGATTATGGGATTCCATCAGTCTTTCTCGCCCACTGTAAACGCTTATATTGACTGGCCTAAATTCCAATCCACGATGGAGGACGCCTGCCGAGATGGGCTTTCAACAAGCCTCGAGGTTGCTATCAGTAATGCAACCCAATCATCCAGGAGATGTACCTCGTTATCTGCAAGTCACGGATTTTGATATCGAACTCGAACGCCTGCGAGCAATTCGACGGCGCGCCGAGCGACGGTACAGGCGTACAAAATCCGTGCACGACTTAAAGGGACACTGAAGTGATATGTAAACATTGCGGAATTACTAGCGCAAATTGTAGTCCGGAGTCCCCAGGCCATGTTTCGACCACTCTAGGCGCGTTTACGCGATTTTATTTAGTAGAAAAACTAATTCGAAAATGCTGTCCTCCTCTCTTTACGCTCGCCCATTTTCTGTGGCGTTTTCGTGTGACGTCAGGAGGGGATAAGCTGGCAATTGGCTGCGCCACGGCAGCGCTACTGCACGGCTCCCCGGCCGACAGAGTCAGTCGGCCCAGCGTTTCGTCCGCCGGCCGCCGGCGGGTCGTCGCAATCAAGGAGGTTAAAAAAAATTGCTTGCTCGCAATTCGTTCGCTTAGTTGAAACGAAGCCAGGACACGTTTGTGAATGAAGAATGTGCCTTTCTTTACTTGGTTTGTTTGTACACTGTATCTAGCTCCAAGTCAAGGTCGCTTCACACAAGCGCTGCCCAAGCGCACATGCGACGCTTCGCTGACTGGTACGCCAGTAGGAAAATATAAGGCCTCTTGAAGGCGGGAGAAGAGTCAGCGAAGTCAATATAGGTACTAAGGAAATAAAATCAACTGATATTTTTACCGTACAGCGTAAAACTAGGGCGCGGGAAGCACTTTTTTGCGCTGGGCGAACAAGCACAGCGGTCAGCAGCACGACTACGCATCTGCGAACGCTTTTCCGTCTACGAAATGCAATTGCTAGACGTGAGCTACTGTGGAAACTCGGGCGATGCTTACTGCACGATCGCAGTACAACAAATAGTCACCTAAGCTGCTTGAAATGCCAAAACTAAACAAAAGTGTAAACCGGTTGTACAATATGTACCCTATATTAGCAAGGCCTTCGCGTCCCGCGCCGTGGCCCAGTAGTCTGGGGCGCCGGGTATGTCGCGGTAAATGTTTTGCAAGTCACGAGTTCGAATCCCCGTGGGTACGTGCTTTTTTTTTTTTGTAAGTTAACTTTTTTTTTCCGCCGATGTTTTCTATATTGAGTTCACCTTTTTTTGGGCCGCAACGTTCATGGCTACACGAACTAGTTCACAAAACGCGCGCAGGCTGGCACTGGCGCGCTAGCGAGTTCTCGTTGGCGTGCTGTTGCCATAAGCACCGACTGCTTGCAGGCAGTGGGCACAGGCCAGAATGAACAGACCCTTGGCCTGGTGCGAACACGCTTTTTACGATACAGGCATGAGGGAGGCAAGCTCCAAATATGGGGGGAAAAGCGCATGACATTTGGGCGTCTGCGGGTACGCGGAGGGCGTTCATGCACTGCGTAGGTCTCGGCTAGTGAATGCTACGACTACAAGCCGTCCTGGGAGGCTTATCTTGTGCATTTACAGCCGACAACATGGTAGAAGCGCGGTACGATGATTACTGAGATATTGAGAATGCTCATCCAAAAACGCCATTGGTTATGTTTTACAGAACCTAAACCGAAACCGAAACTTGTGTGATTGCTAACCTTGGGCATCGTCCAATCACGGCGCCCCTCCTCCCAACGTCACAGCCTTAGTTGGTGCGGCCGCCGCAAACCGCGCATGGTAGTTTTTCTTCTTTCGCGCTTTGTAAAATAATTACCGATTTGTCAACCGGATAAACGATGAAAAGTGTGCTAATTTGAGCCAGTCTACGCAGTGCAAGCAAAAACGGGAGCTTGACAAATTCACTTCAGTGTCCCTTTAAGGGTTGCGAGACGCACACAGAAGCAAATACAGCGACGCATCGCGCAGGTCCAGGCACACAGGTGGAAGTCATTTTGTGAGTCTCTCGACCCTCGGAAGCCTCTGTTTTCTATATGGAGAACAGTGCGTGGACTGGCAATGCCTGTGCAGCAGCGATGCCCATTCAAGGCATTGGCACTCCATGAAAACCGTAGGGAGTTGGAAGTTGCGGAGGATTTCTGCGTGAGGATTGCTGCAACAACCGATAACGTTGGATCTGCGAGGAACAGCCAACCTCCTCGTTCCCGTGAGGAACGTATGGATGTTCTCTTTTCAATGGAAGAATTAGAGGCAGCCCTGGCATCCTGCAGGCGTCGTTCTTCACCGGGTAATGATGGAGTAACGTACTCCACCTTATGCCACCTAGGCCCTGGAGCTCGACAAGCGCTTCAGGACCTATTTAACCAGACATGGACAGATGGTGTCGTACCCCCACAGTGGAAAACAAGTCGTCTCGTTCCATTGCTAAAGCCTGGCAAAACTCCCCTTGATCTGGCATCGTACCGTCCTATTGCCCTGGCAAGCTGCCTTGGCAAAGTCATGGAAAGAATGATCCTCACGCGGCTACAGTGGTTCCTCGAATACCACAACGCATATCCGGAGGCTATGGCCGGTTTTCGACGAGGGCGTTCTTCTATTGACTGTGTGGTAGATTTAGTCACGTTTGTACAGCAAGAAAAAAGCCGCAAACGGCTCTCAGCAGCCCTCTTTCTCGACGTCAAGGGGGCCTATGATAACGTGCTTCACGAGTCAGTACTAGACGCCCTTCAGCACTTTGGACTCGGTGGCAGAATTTACAAATGGATACACAGCTTCTTGTCCGAAAGATCATTTTTTGTAATGACAGAAGACGGCCCAACATCGCAGCATATCATCAAACGTGGTGTTCCTCAAGAGGGGTGCTAAGCCCAACCCTCTTCAACCTAGCGATAATCGGGCTTGTCCACGCTCTACTGAAGACTGTCCGTATATCCATTTACGCCGATGACATCTGCCTCTGGGCTTCGGCTGTTAATCGACCTCAGCTGCGAGCACGGCTTCAAAAAGTGGCCAATGTGACGAGGGCATACCTCCGAAAGCAAGGACTCAGTATTTCTAGTGAAAAGTGCGCGGTCGTTGCGTTTACCCGAAAAACCGGCTGTAGCCCGAAAGAACCCATTCCCGTTTGACCCCTTCCCGTTTGAACCCATTCCCGAAACGCCCTTCCCGCTTGACCCGTCCCGTGTGCGCCCGTTCCCGAAACGACCTTCCCGTTTGGGCGCTTCCTATTTCAGCCCGTTCCCAAAACGCCCTTCCCGTTACAACCCGCTCCCAAAGCACCCTTCGCATTTGAACCCGCACCGTTCCAACCCATTTGAATTTCTGAAAATATGCGTTACCGTCTTCGAAACTGTTCCCCAAAGTGTGCTTACAAGCAACGGGTCATGCACTGAAAACTTGTATGCACCACATTTTCCGGAATCGACCGATATTTCCGGCCGATAAAAGTTTCCGAATGCCTTAGGCCGATACTGCCCTCTTGACCCAAAATTTGTAGCGGCGAAAGTGTACTATAAAGATACCCAATATCTTGAGGAATGCACGCATTGGATTTTTCTGCAGTTGGTGTTCGTACGTGCGGCTGAAATTTATTTATCAGCCGCTCTTATGCTCATTGTTTGGAGCGGAGCTTTGTCTTTTGGTTGGAGAGATCTATAGCTCAAAGATGTCCGTACGAGAGACTTTATAAAAGGTAAGAACATGTGCAGAAATCTGAGAATTGGCTACAAATACCTTTCCTACGTGAGTAATGGGCAGATAGTTTTATTTATTTACTGATACTTTACGGTCTGGTCGGGCTCATGCAGGAGTGAACATAAAAACACATCAGTATTGGTTGGCGTAGTTTAAAAACGCCCCACACAAATAAGTAAAAGACATAAATATGTAATAGACGCAAAGGGGTCCGAACAAGGATATGCATTCGTAATGTATTCCAATTTTAAATTACGACGATTCAACTAGAACACATATTTACAATAGGCGGGGAAAATTCTTCTAACGATACCGAGTTCACTGTTCGTTCAGTTAACTTATTCCAGTAAGAAATTGCATGATGAAACAAAGAGAACTTTCGAAAAGTAAATCAGCTGATTGGCTGCCTAATAGTCTTACTATGATGTCTTCTCGCTGAACGTCTGAAAGGGCCCCTTTGGGGGTAGTATTCCCGCGTCAATTTTAAGTTTCTGTAGTAAAGAAAATTTAGGCTAGAGACGACCCTGCGCTGCTTAAGTTTCTGAAGGTTTGCTCTATTATGCAAATTGAGTACACTAGAGAGACGGGAATAAACAAAATCAATAAAACGCAAAGCTAAGTTTATAATTTTCGCCGCTTCTCATGACTGCGGTGTTTTTATAGCCAGATGTGGCATATGTATCCAGATACATAGGGTTACTTTATTTTTATACATCTTTTTATCTTTTATAGTTTTCATGTTTTTTTTTCGACGATGATGTACACTTGCGCTATTATAACGATTAAATGTGTTAGTCCGCCAAATAGGATTTCTTTCAAAGTGAGGGTGTTTTGCGATTTTTTATTTGTGCTTCCGTGGCGCTTTTCTGGGCTTTTTGATTTTTGGTTTGTTAATTTAAAATATTTGTTTATTAATTTGTTAATTGTTAATTTGTTTGTTAGGCTTTGTTAATTTAAAAGATTTGTTAATTGGTATGACGAATTGTAACCAAATGTCGTCGTCTCTAGATTCAAAAAGTGAAGCCCAGGTTTGAAAAGCAGTCAAGGACTCTGGATGTACTGAGCATGCTATCGCAGCGGCTGTGAACAAACGGAAATAAATGAAAAACAATATGAAAATGTTTTTATAACGTTTCATAAACTGGGTACGTTATTCCGGGAACGGGCTAAATAGGAAAATACGAAACGGGAAGGTTCTTTCGCCCCGGGATGAAATGGGAAGGAACAAACGGGAAGGGTGAAATGGGAACGGGTTCAAACGGAAACGGGACAAGTGGGAAGGGCGAAACGGGAAGGTCGTTTTGCGCCGGGTTGAAACGGGACGGAACAAGCGGGAAGGGTGAAATGGGAATGGGTTCAAACGGGAACCTCCCGAAAAACCATGTCCCGATATCCCATAACCATCAATGGAAAGTCGATACCTTACTCCAGAAATCACAAATTTCTTGGCGTGATCATCGACAGGGACCTGTCATGGAGCGCACATGTGTCTTTCTTAAAGAAGAAACTCACCGCCATCGCCCACATTTTCAAATTTCTCGCTGGAAAGACGTGGGGCACATCGGTCAGAGGAATGCTGCAACTGTACCAGGCACTCTTCTTGGGAGTTTTGCGCTACAGCTTGCCAGCGATATCCGGTACATGCTCCTCTAACCTTCGGGTGATCCAGAGCATCCAAGCGCAGGCTCTCCGCACGTGTCTTGGTTTGCCGCGATGTGCTTCAACAGTGGGCACATTATACATTGCCCAAGACTATCCTACAGCAACTTATGTGACCACTGAGACACTACGGCTACACATCAGGCTCCTCACGAGGCTACCATGTCACCACCTTGCGCAGCTTCCTCAGAGTCGACCACGCTCTTCCTTTGCAGCCATTGTCGCAGCGCACAGGGCTGAGGTACCGTCAGATTACACGCCTGCGGTCACACCGTCCTCCCCGTTGTGGTGCCTGGCAACACCGGACATTCGTCTGCATGTTCCGGGCATTGGAAAAAATGCCGACTTACCACAACTGGCTCTCAGACAGTTTTCTATGAAGTTACTGTACGAACAACACAATGACCGGAAGCATGTATACACAGACGGTTCTGTGACGTCCTCGAGCTCGGCAGGTGCGGTGGTTATACCATCAGAATCAACCAAGATTCGATTCCGTGTCGCCCATGTGACGAGCTCGACGGCTACTGAACTTGCAGCCATCCGTGAAGCTCTTCAATACATCATGGAAGCTTCTCCCCAAAAATGGTCCATTTTTACCGACTCCAAAGGCGCCCTGCAAAGCTTCCGAGCAGCCCTGCGCTACGGTCCTTTGCACCAACTAGTGACAGAAATTCGGGAATTATTTCACCAGGCTGTCATAAAGGGCCATAATATTGTATTTCAGTGGCTGCCAAGTCACTGTGGAATCACCGGCAATGTCTCGGCTGATGCAGCTGCCCGGACAGGCCATGACAGTGAAAGGACCATCTTGCTTCCGCTTGCAAGGACTGATGCCGCTAGGCTGCTTCGTCAGTTCGCGCGGAGGACCTCCATTACTCAATGGAATACACCGGACTTTGTGCACCCGCGCCTCCACAACCAGGACCCTCTACTCCAGCGTCGTCTTCCGTGTGGGCTGACTCGATTACAGTCTACTTTACTTTGTAGGCTGTGGTTGGGAGTGGCCTTCACGAAAGCCTACTCCTTCCTCATCGGGATGGCCAGTAGTGCCCACTGCGACGCCTGCGAGGTTGAAGAGACAATCGACCATGTGCTTTGTTGTTGCCCCGAGTATTCATCGGAAAGACGCGTTTTGGCAGCCGAGCTCAGAAGATTGGACAATCAACAGTTCAAGCTAGAGACTATTCTAGGACAAAGACCCCTACAATCGACCTCGCAGAAGGCAACAAAAGCCCTTCTGCGTTTTATGAAGGACACAGGTCTAGCTGAGAGACTCTAGTGCCCACGAAGGGACTAAAGCGTGTGCGCGACCCCGCTCCTATCCCCCCTTTTTCGCCTGCCATCTCTTTTATCCCCTGAACACCCCTTCCCCAGTGCCGAGTAGCAATCCGGGCTCTAAGCCTGGATAACCTCTCGGCCTTTCCTTTCGCTTTTCTCCTCCTCCTCCCGTTCTCCAAGCTTCCTACATGCCAAGAAGTTCCCATACAAGGCAAGGATAGGGCGCACAGGGCCATGCCGTGAGATATCTCCGCAGTGTTTTCTGCGATTTCGTAACGAGGGTACGCGCATAGAATGTGTTTGAGGTCCTCACAAACTGCGCTAGTAGGGCACAAAGGGGAGGAAGCCGGCTTAAAAAGAAAAAAGAAAAAAAAACGCTTCGTAGACCGCATTGAGTCGCTAATCCGACGTTCACCACGCTTACAGTCGCCGCTCGACATCTGGAACCGGCAGTCAGGTTCCGTTCTTCGTAGCATCTCCTGGAACTTTCTGAGTACGCCAGTTAACGAACAATGCGACAAGTATGCCACAGAACAAAATGCTCCCAAAGAATCTGGAATCGGCCGCCAGGGTCTGTACTAGGTAGGCCTTTCTGGAATTAAATCCTGCAAATCTCTTGCAACTTTAACGGACCGTGCAACAAGCGGCCCGGTTAACACACTGCCCCCCGAGAAAAGAAAATGGGGCACTCAACGACGCAGGAAAGCGCGCGAGAAATTTGAAAACGAAGCAATAAATTTCATTCGGAAACGTGCACTGATGAGAGATATACCCGCGAACACTTCGACGCCGCAAGCGATTCGACCGCACCCACGAGCGCGCGAGGTATAGCCGAATCAATGAAGTTCGACCCGATATCCCAGACAATCAATCAATCTCTCGTTCCTCTTTTGTTCCTGCGCCTTCCTGGAGAAGAAAATTGCTCGATTCGCGGCTCTATCAACCTGTCAGCGGAAGTCGATCGAACGCGCGCGATCCACCGTGCGCGATGTACTAGTGCTGCTCTGCCGGCTGATCGGCGTAAATAATTAAGCGAGCGGCTCAATCAAATCGCGCTCGACGATCTCTGGATCCCCCCAGGGAAGAGGTCACCACGAAAGAGAAAAGCAGTGAAAGGAAAAGTTAAATGGCGTTGCAAACGAAGGGTTGTTCGCGCTTATGCAAAGCCTCAGCTGCTCAGTTACGCCATTTTATGTATACCAGATGTAAATCAGCATTGGCCAATCACCCTGAATGGGTGTATATATGTGCGGACGGAGAAGAGGGTGTTGTGACTGGGTCATCTTTTTTTCTCTCTCATTAAATTTGATTGGATTGCACAAGGCTGGCCGTACTATTTCTTCAACTTGTTTTCTAAATCTTAAATGCTTAGGAACGTAGCCAATAAACAGATTCATTGCTAAGAATAGGGGATCACAAACTGCGTCAGCCAGAAATTGCTGATTTATGCCAACGAGATAACTTTGTACCTCTCTCAAAATATTTTTTTTCTCTCTTTCCCGCTCTTGGCGTTCTTTGAGCACTCGAATCGCGTCATTACATCGGCGCAGCGGCTATCAGCCGCCTTGCCGTCATTTGCAGCCATGAAGGCATTCGATAGCCATTTTAAAAGAAAGCCACAAAACCGAAGCAGAAACGGAAGGCGTATCTGCTGCGACGAGCAAATCATGCAGTGCCGCTCTGTGACACGAAGGAAAGAGTGAAAGCGTTTATCAGGAGCGTTGGAGAGTCCTTTTCTGAACCTTCTTCTCCAACAACTGATGACTGATGACTCTGATTGCGTATGCACTACTCAACAAGGTACATGCAACCTCATCGTCATCATCATCATCAACAACAACAACAACTTAACCAACTCCTCACTAACGTGGGCGCCACTCCATTCTCGGCAATGCGGAATTTTTCGACTGGGGCACGACGGCCCGATCTAGGGCTCTACAGAGAATAAAGCTCTCTCTCTCTCTCTCTCTCTCTCTCTCGCTGACTCTCTCTCGACATCGATCCTCTATCTCTTCTCTCTCTCTCTCTCTCTCTCTCTCTCCTCTCTCTCTCTCTCTCTCTCTCTCTCTCTCTCTCCCACTGTCGCCCGAACTGCCCATTCAGCTGCGTGTAACTAGGAAGTGAACGCCTTCACCTTTCTCAACTCACGATCCCAGCTGTCGCTCTCACTGGCCAGTCACATTGAGTGGGCATCTGCACGGTTTTTGGTGACGAACGCCGGGAACAGCGACATTCCGTTTCCAAGGTCACTGCTGGCCGGGCACCTCCTGTTACACGCAGCCCGACTAGGGGTTATCTTCCAAGACTTTGATCTCTAAAAACGACCTTGCTGTTCGGCCTCCATGGCCTAACAGGTAGCGTCGGGGCTTCTAACGCTTTTATACTGGTTTCGAGCCCCACAATGTTTACGATTTAATTTCATGTCAGTTCTAGGCATTCTCGTAAATAGGGTAGTTTGGTATCTTTTAAATCAGTTTAGGTGCGGACAAGAGCCTGTCACCACGTTTAATTAAAATTCTGCGCCCTACCGGAAGTGGCCGTCCTGCGCTGGCTTGGATTGGCTAGGCTGGCTCTATAGAACACGGAAGCATCACTAATAGCTCCGCTGTGAAAAGGTAACATTAACGATGCGAGCTTAACGCTTCACGGACCCAGAAATATTTCGTTCGTCCCTTTCCCCTGGTTGAGTGTTTGATGAGAAGCCCTATTTGCCTATATATCCTGCTGCCATAGGCCTCGCTTGCTGGCTCTCTCACTTTTCATGATCAGTGCGCTCGACCCGCCGCGGTGGCTCAGTGGCTAAGGCGTTGCGCTGCTGAGCACGAAGTCGCGGCTTCGATTCCCGGCCGCGGCGCCCGCGTTTCTGATGGAGGCGAAAAGCAAAAACGCCCGTCTGTACGACATTTCGGCGCGCGTTAAAGATCCCCAGGGGGTCAAAATTAATCCGGAGCCCCCCACTACGGCGCGCCTCATCGCCTGCGTTGCGTCGGCGCGTTAAACCCTACAATCAACAAGTACGCTCGAAGAGGTACGGTATTAATACTTGGACCTCGTAACTGCAAGTAGTTCCAACTAACTCCACGCAATAGTGAGAGTATACCACTTGCAAGACTAACAATGCTCCGCATAACGACGCCGGACGTACCGTCTTTCTCGGTTCTATTTGTGCGCTGTGCTCTCTTCAAACATAATGGCCGAACTGGACCGAGCTAAATTTACAGTTCATTTTTAGGGCAACCGACAAACCAGCCGACAGACCGACAGACAGTCACGAAAGGGAGTTCATCCTATCGATTTCGGCAGTAACGAGCGCCTGCAGCAAAGAACAAACAAAAAACAAAACAGAAGTAACGCCATTGCTAGAAGAACACGGAAAAGAAAAGGCAAACAGAAAGCGAGAATGAGAAACTCAGCCACGCAGGAAATTAATTTATTTGTAACCTCAAAAACCAAACGCTTATATTAACGCTGCTCGCTTCTAAAACAACGCTGTTCATAGTAGCAAACCAGCACCGAAACATTTATAATGAAATTTCAGGGCTGAGAATGAATGGGGCTGGGAGGTGCCCGGGTTTAAGTGCGAATTGAACAGGGGAACACAACGATAACGACGGGGGCTGCCCAAGCTATCGACATATAACGAACGCAAATAAATAGCGCACTTAGGTGCGCTCAAACACACACACGCGAGGAAGGCACTCGGGGGGAAGGCTTCAGTGCAAACAAAGCGGCGGAGGGAAGAAGGCGAAGAAAAGGGATATATCCCGCGAACCAAATGGCGATTG
Organism: Haemaphysalis longicornis; assembly: GCA_013339765.2. Lineage (NCBI taxonomy): Eukaryota > Metazoa > Arthropoda > Arachnida > Ixodida > Ixodidae > Haemaphysalis > Haemaphysalis longicornis. The sequence goes on from JABSTR010001021.1 coordinate 101,194, forward strand.
GGAACAAGGAAACGAATACGGCACGCAACGACGGGGGGAGGAGGAGAGGGACGGGCGTGAGAGATGAGGTGGAACGAGAGGAGGAGGAGGAGGAGGTACGTACACAGAGATACTCACGCACGCACGCACGCCGACATTACCATGCAGCTTTCGGACTTCTAAAGAGGCTCTCCGCTGCGGCAAACATTGAAGGCCGGCTAGGGAAGGGTCCCGGAGAACAATGGGGAGAGGTCGGAAATTAAGGGACAGCCGGGGAAGGGCGGCGGGACAGAGCTCCTTTTCTTTTTTGATCCCCTCTTTCTTCTGGCGCGGCGGCGTGCATCAGTAAGCTAACGTATACCGTTTCCAAGGCAACGTCAATACGCCGTTGCCCCGTCGTATATATATGTCCAAACAGAACCCCCCCACCCCCTCTCCCTTCGTCGATGTCGGCTTTGCAATGATGTCAAGTCTTCATTATGCTTAGGACCTGACGTGCCGGAACCTTCCCGCTATTTAATGAGGGCGGGGAAGACAGGGAAATAAATGGGAAAAAAAGGAGGTGTGGAAAGCGCTGCGTTGTGTGGCGGATGAGTGTGTGACAGGATTCTTGAAACGCTTGGGCCGACCTCGAACAAAAGTTGTTCTTTTTCGGGTTCTGAAACGAGCGCTGTGCAATTTTGTGCACTCCGGAAACCGTGCCGCCGCAGGAAGAGCGCACAATGTCACCAGTCGCTTGTTCATCGGAGGGACAACGCGGCGAACGGAAATTAAGCGGAAAGGCTTGGCTGAAATACCTTTTGCACAGAGTATAACGTGCGTCAAGCGTTAAACACTGCACGACTAAGGGACGTGTTCCCGTCTCGCCCACGAAAATGGTGAGACACGGGGGAGAATAAACGGTTATGATGCCGAATGTAGACAAAGTGACGGGCAGCATACGTAGATGGAAAAGGAACAGCAGCAAAAAAAAAAAAAAAAAAAGCAGGCCTCACAACCGGCGGACATAGAGATGCGAAGTGACCTTAGCATACCATAGGACCCACAACGGTTCCTTAGTTCCGTAAACACATGTATGAAAATAAAGCACAACTGTACAACCGTCAAAACAAATTAGGGCTGACGTTGCAGAAACATTAAAAGTCTACGAAGGCTAAGAAAACTGCAAAAGGAAAAAAAAAAAACAATACCCTGTCTTTTCGCCGAAACCGGGAAACGCGGTTATTTAAACAGCGCCGACTGGCCATAACCACGCCACGGGAAACGCTATTTGTCAGTCGTGGGGACGTAATACACAAAACCTTTTCGAAAACACGGAGCTAGCTTTTCACAACCCCCACTGAGAAAAAAACGACAACGCCGATTTTACGCCCGTGCTGCGCCCCCATAAAGCAAAGTCGTACGGGAAAGGCGGCTTGCTGTTCGGCTCACTTTCATTCGTAATCTCTCATAGGCCTCACGGCAACGCCACAAGCCGAGGCAATAAAGCACGCTACGAACTGCGCAAAAAGGTGTAGTGTCGTCGTACGGTTTCAAGGGAAAGAATCGAACCCTATCGGTGTTGAACGCAAGCGCCGGTAGGTTTGTGGCGGTAGGACAGAACTTGATGGGGAGATGTCCACTCTCAACGAGTAGCAACGTCAGGACGCGAGGAACGCAGAAAGAAACAAAACGGAGCAGCGCTACAGAGGGGGGATCCGGCGTCAGGGAGCTGCGTCGTGGACGCCGGGGTGCCGGGTTCGTCACCTCATTACGGCTTCACGGAAATTGCTTAAATGAGAGCTCTTCCGCGAGCTCCGACGACAATCCCGCCACGACTCGACTAAGAACGGAGGGGGATGAGAGAGGGAAGTGGCGATGGAGAGGGACAAATGAACACGTTCTCATCCCCTGGCACAAGAGACGAGGGCGCCAGCCCGCAAAGAGCACGTGATCGTTCCAGCCGCTGCTCATTAGGCAGGGAAAGAGGGGGAGAAGGGGGGACTCGTCAGTTTAAGCCTCTCGTATCGTCGACGCAACCATTCCTGCCTCAAACGCGTCAAAGGGCACGCACAGGAAAACGGTGCTTCTGGCGGTTCGCGCAGCACAACCCTTCACTCGCCTCCCGCAGCATCTTCCTCATCATTTTCTCCTTCGATATTTCCTCGTTTCTCCCGCCACCCCGGTGTGACTAACATATGCACCTTACCCTCGGTCGTGCCCGCTATACAAAGGAGTGGTTTGTGTACAATCGATTTTAGCAAACAACACCAAAGCGTTGCAAACTCGAAAATAGCGGTTCAGAACAATGTTGGACTCGGAGCAGAGTCGTTCGGTACGATGTGCAGTCTTTTGCGGCGTTCGGTGCCTCCGTGAATGAACCACGGGCTCGCGGCAAAGAAGCTTTGGCAAGAGACAGGCGACGGGCGTGCAGTTTTTTTTTTCTTTTTCTTAGCGAATAAGAAAAGGAGGTCTCAATCATGTCGAACTGAATAATCAAGACACCATGTCACCAACACCGCCATTTTGTCGGTTTGATAGCAATTTAAATCAAAATCACACAAACACGAGCCTTGGAGGACAAGCTATCATTTCGCAAAAAGCAGCAACACGTGATTGAAGGACGCCCTAAGGTAGGGCAGTTCATCGGCCCTAAAAAGTTCGCCGATGAACTGCAGGCTAGAGCAAGCCTGCTGCGCAGGTTTTCTCTGGCCAGCGCATGCGCCGTGCGATGGCGCGCCCATGTTTACAAATGCGAGCGGCCACGTTATAAACGTCAATGTTCCTGCCACGCGGGGGTAATCCCGCTAAATATGGCGCTGTCCGGCGGCTGATTTAGCAATACATGTTGGACGACGGAAGCGGTGCGGACGTTACCAAGGGACCGGGCCGAGCGAAATAAAGAGAGAGGGCGGCGGAAACAAAGGAAGGAGGGAAAAAGAACAAAGCAGCAATCCTCTTGGCGCCCTTGTTCGTGAAGCCGCAGAAAAGGCAGCAAAAGGCAGCGGAGACCACAATCCCTCTGATGAACAACGCCCGCTGCCGCCGGGCGGCGGGGAGGTTCCGGCGCGGCCGTGTACAGCAAGGGCTCGATTGGTTCCGGCGCCGTCCACCGCTAACAATAATTAATAACTCGCGATAATGATAAATCAGACAGGTTCCCCCCTCCACCGGGCGCCGCAAGCGCACAGTAGTTCCTGCCCACACACAGCTAGATTCCCCGTCGTCCATGGCGGATCGAACTTATGTTACGCACTCCCTCGCCCCCCTTCCCTCCTCCCCTCCTAACTCTTTCATGCTCGCACGCCCCTCTCTTTCAGTTTGATTTCTTTTCTTCGCGGGGCAAACTTCCGCTTATAGAAGCGTGTTCCTGAAGTGCTTGCATAATTCAAGTGCGCCCCCTCTGACCTCGTCGACCCCGACCCCTTCTTTGTACTCCCCTCTGGCGTTGCGTTCCAGCCAGCGGCGTGGCTGCAGTCCACAAACGTTACGGTTTGTACAGCGCCAATCTGACAGAAGAAAAAAAAAAAACAGAAACAAGAGAGGCGATGTTTTTTGCCGACGAAATATGCAGCGAACGCGACAAACCGCTGCAGTGCCCGGCCAACTAGCTGCCGTATCATTCTGAGCCGATCCAAGCAAAGTCAAAGACAACTCATAAAGGTCAGAGCAGACGAAAACCGGACAAGAAGAGTAAGGACGACACAAGCTCCAACTCGCCCAATTCGCTACCTCAAAGACAACTCCTTCGGTGAGGTGACATCTTGAATTCGCAAGGGCATTTCTGCCTCCAGCCTCCCCTCCAATGAGACTCACGCAGCACTTATAAGCATGTCACATCCTTACGAAGCTTACAGAAGCTGCGAAGTGTACAAACGTGTTGACATTGTGCAACAAATGTGGGCTCGTGTGATGTGGTGTGTGGGTTTTTCGTGTGTGTTTTTGTTTTTTTTTGTTTTTTTCGTTTTGCGCAAAAAAACGTGGTCTATTTTTCTCTGTGGATTTTCGGTGTTGCACAGGGCTAGTGGAACGGTGCAAAGATCGAGGTGGACGGACATTGTGACAAAAAAAAAACGAAAAACGTGCGTGTCAGTGCACAAAAAAATAACGGGTTCCGAAGGGGATCTAGTGAAGCCACAGTGATTGCCGGCCACGAAACTTTCGGTACGACAAAACGCGGTCGTACTCGTGCAGCTTATTCCGCGCTGGATGAGCGATCACCCCGGAAACCCAAAACGCCGACGACTGACGCTTTGTTCTCTAATGACCACGTCCCGTTAAAGCTTCCAGGTCCGATGATGGCCCCCCGGTATACGCCCCACCAATCCATCGCTGCAGGAAATGCGTCGAAATTACCTCCAATTACATGCTCCACTGTTCCTGACAAGCGCACATTTCGAAAAGTCGGTCAACAAGTAAGGCAATTCCCTCCTTTACCAAACCCGACATCGGGCTCGATGCTTCGACTTTTGGCCCTTCCAGAAGCATTGTGGCCGTCGCACGTAACGACGAAAATTAGGGGCTCGGCTAGGCAAGTGCACAACCAAATCCCGCAATGGTTACCCACGAAAGCCTGTGATGACCCATTAGCGAGAACTTATTTGAAGCGCGCAACACACTGACCAATCTGCCGTCTAACATTGCTTTGCATTACTTCGGGCGCAACGCAGGCTAAAAACCTGTCCTCGTAGTAATCGTTAAACGTGAATGGTAAGTGGCACCTGGAACACTGCAGTTACTGGGTCAGTACGGAATGACCGCGCGCAAGTCGACCGCGTCTGCCGGTTCCAAACGCATCATCATCTCCGAAGCAGATGCAACTTGGCGGTCCGGGAACGAATGCCGGGCATGAGAACGTCAATGTGATGAGACATGAAGCAGGAAGGCACCATCGCCGCATCACCACCCCCCTCACAAAGCTTGCACCGCGGTGTTTAACACCATTATCCGGGAGAAGGTTGCATGGTTGCGCGAACATGAGTGATCGAGGAAAGTGAAACGACGGCATGCGAAGTCTGGAACAGGAAGACAACGAGGTGGAGGGCTTGGAGGACCATGGATGACCACGAGGTGGAGAACCATGAAAACAATATACATTTTTTTTTAATTTGAAAGAACTAATTAGCCTCCCGTAACTAACCCAGCTCCATTCCAGCCGTTTTCTAACAAAACAAGTCGTTTTCTAACAAAACAAGTCGTTTTCTAACAAAACAAGCCGTTTTCTAACAAAACAAGTCGTTTTCTAACAAAGTCGTTTTCTAACAAAGTCGTTTTCTAAGTCGTTTCTAAGTCGTTTTCTAACAAAAACAAAAAAAAACGTAAGAAATATTGTACTCCGCGCTAAAGCGGCGTAATTTGGGCAGTATTGACGGTATTATAGGCCAGCACCATAAAAAAATAGTTATCAGACTATCAGACTAATCAGTTATAAGACTACGTTAGCTTTCAAGTGAAACGATCAAACGGAACTAGAGGCCCCCACTATTCTTGGTTATGACGTACACCAGGGGCGGCCGAATAGCTACAAACAAGATTCTGTGACGTCATACAGGAATCGCCGAAATGTGGCTGGGGATTCACCACTGCTTCAGATCTGTTTTCCTTAGAATCTCCATTGTTTATCAGTAGTTTTCTATAAGATTTGTACCATTGTCATGGGGACGAAGCAGTCTTTTTAATGAACCTACTTATATTTTGTCTTTATGGCCCCATTAAGGCGGTGTAGATGGCGACTGACACGGATGCATGAGTAAAAGAAGCCGCTCACAACACCCGGGGGTGGAGAGGGAAACGCGCCACGGAAGGCAAATGGCGGCGGCTCCGTCAATACGACGACGGGCATCCGGACGGTGCGAGGTCAGTCGCGCAGCCAGCCTCCCCCCACCGACAGGGCTGACCCAATCGACATCGCGACTGCCTCGCGGACCGACCCCGCAGTCAGTGCATATTTCATGAAGGGTGGTCGGTTTTACATTTCAGTTACCGCTCCTGCGTCTCCTGGCTTCCGTTTCCAAGAGGGGGGACAGGTTTCCGGGGACGTCTCGGCGTCTGTGGAATGATTAACGCCGCCGCACGGATGACTCACAAAAGGATGCTTCGAGTCCGGGGAACACGCCGCGTGCAGTAACCGGCCGCGCTTTGACTGTTGCAAAACATGCCACGCGTTACGGGCTCGATTCGTACGAAGCTCGATACGTTTGTGAGCGAAGAAAACGCCCTACATGCGCTGAAACTGGAAGAATAGACTTTTTTTCTAGGACATCTACTTAGAACAAGAGTTTATTCATCATCATCATCTAGGGATCGACGGACAGATAGTCCCTTTTCTTTGTGGCAGATGAACGAACAAACTTTCAACCCATTTTTCTCGGCAGTTCGGTGGAACTGAGAGACCCGAACTTTCAAGCAGAAGCTTATCCAGAACAATTGTCGAAAAAAAAAAGAAAAAAGTGGGAGGGTTTCGCCGCATGGAGACCAGGGTCTCTAAACGTTCCCACCTCATGTTGCTTACCGAATGCCGGATAAACGCAAGACGCGGAACCACATGTTTCTCAAGATTGCGCACCAGAGAACAATATGAATACGTCGAGCGAGGTGAGGGCATTCGTGTTAACGTTGGCGGAATTCCGCAACAAAGCCCAGGATTACTGCAAGTTTGTCGCATGCATCCTTGCTCAAGTTAAGATACAGTGGAGTGGACCCTGAGATGTGATGGGGAGGACCATCAACAGGTGAATTACTAGGGTAAAGAAGAACAGCATGGGTCGTAAACAGACGAACTCGGTAGGAAGGTGAGTTTAAGAAAATTCGGCAGCAGGGGGACGGATTGGGATGAAAATGTATGGAGGCGGCTTTCGCCCATGCAGACAACTGGATTATGATGACAAGTGTGAAGACGACGTAGAATTTCCTCAATACGTCGTCCGACCAGCGTGCAAACTTATGTACCAGCATGCACTTACTTATAAATTTGCTGGACTAGTCGCATGGTTGCCTCTGAGACGCCAGAAACCACGCTCTGCGAGGGAATAATACAAAGCTGCAGCTTCACAATCATATGACTTTACAAACGTGGGCGGAATGTGACTCAACCAATCAACGCCCCACGTCCCGCACGGGCGTGGCAGAAACTGTTATTCGATCCTACTGCGCAATCTCAGCTCGGACCAACATGCGATAGTGACACGCCGCAGGCGACGGGAAATTAGCCGACGAGGAGGGGAGCTCAAGCGCGACGCGTGCGCATGCGTTTAAACTACTTGCGCACGCTTTCGCGCATGCGCAAACGAGACTACATAAGTGGTTCGTTGGCGCGGCGCCAACACAGGGGCCACGAAATTGAAAAAGAGATCTCGGATCTCCGCATACAATGCAGACCCCGTGCTGGTACGTCCACCCGACGCAGTGGGGAGCTCGGGAACTCCCACTTCCGGCCTACACGCTCTTCTATTTCCGTTCAAGTTATAGGTCTACGCCTGATGTTTTATACCGTAGGACGCAGCTCCTTGAGTAGCGGCGTTCGAAATACGTGCAATATGCAACGAAGACCAACCCATCTGGCGCTGAACAAAGTGTCCACGAATTACCCTATCGGTCTGAGTCGGCCCCACCGTTTCGGCAATGGCTGCGAGTGTAATAGCGTGAGGCCGACATTAACCGGCCTAGCGGACGAACCAAACTGTATAAAAAAATAAACAGGCCACTTCCCGTCGAGATTTAGAACCCGACGGGATGCACAACAGGCCAGAAAGCTTCGCATAAAGCTGGCCACCATAAAGGCGCGCACGGACGGGGAGCAGAAGCGCTTTACGTATGGATGAGGTCGGCACCCTCCTGCCGTTCCCCCCGGCTGCGGGCCCAAGCAACGCCCCGCTGTGAGCCCGCAGTCGAGCCACGAGCGAACGTACGGGAGCGCTTCCCAGGTCGTGAAACCACCACAAGAAAACACCCACCCACGTATGCAAGCACACACATAGCACGCGCCGCGCGCACGCGCAAATACAAATCGGCAGTGTCGGGCGCTCTCGAGGGCTGGGCGCGTTGTTTCCGACGTAATCCACCAGATGGCGGGAGGAGTCGCCGCGGGCGCTGGAAGGGCGTGTTTTCCCGCCCTGCGTGCGGCGGCGGATGGCCAAGCTGTTCTTACGGCAATGGATCAAGGGAAGTGGCGGTTCCTGGTCTTGCCGTAATCGCCTCAATGAACGACGAAGCTAGGCTGCAGGCGCCTCGACAGTGCTGCGAGGAGCGGACGGAGGTGGCGAACGAGTCATTCGCTGTACAGGCAAGGAGTCTAGAAGTTTCCCTTTGGATGAAAACGAGCCTAATTGGCGGAACGAGGATAACCCTACCTGCTCGGTTACATTAGTAACTAGTACAGCCAGATAGCGAGAAGACAACTCAACTCGACATAACCGCTGGGGAAAGTTCCACTCGCAGAGACCCAAGTTGGTTGATTGACGGTAAGAACGTCGAAACCTGCGAGACGCCAAAGCAAACGTCGTTACACAGTGCTTGCATAACGCGATCCGGCCGGCCAACTGCTGACTCGGTTCAGAAGCTTGACGTCGCGTTTTCGCACACCCACCCAGCGCGGTAGGTGCCGGGGGAAACGGCGCCTCGGCTCGGCAAAACGAACGCGCTCGCAGGCGTCACGCCACAAGTCCATTTAGGCGGCAGCGCACCTCATTTGCACCGTAGGCAAGAAAGAACGCGCAAGGCCCGAGAGATTCGCTCATAACACCTCCTCGGCGTCGAGGGAAGGGGTTCAGTGATTTAGCGAGGGGAACTGCTCGCCTCGGAGGATCGCACGATGCGCGAACTGCGGCGCCGAATACGCCGCGCCGGGGAGAGTCGCCCGACGCTTCGTTAGGCTGTACGCCCGGCCTGCTAGGCCTAACGGAGCGTGCTCGGACGCCCCAGCTCGCCAGCGCTGGCTCGGGGCCGCATTAAAAACCCCTTACCGACGAAAAGCGGCGAGCGCGCGGAGGCGGCGAGAATAAATGCGAGCGCCGCGGCCGCCAACCGCACCTGTGGCGACGGCGAAGAAGCAGAGGCGGGGAGCCGAGCGTGGCGGAAGCTAGGGGGCTCTCGAAGCCGCGGCATAAACCGCAGGAGTTGTTTGCACTGCCTCGCTCGGTCTCCGGTGATCCGCGAGCGCTCGAGGTGCTCCGTACCAGGAACACTTTGGCGCAGCTGAATTCAATTCTGAATCTCCGGGCCCATTTTTTAGGGCCATGAGTCACGCGAAAACCCTGCAAAGTTCCCGCCGGCACAAAAGGGATTTCTGTCCCAAAAGATAGCAGTGATATCAGAGAGAGAGAGAGAGAGAGAGAGAGAGAGAGAGAGAGAGAGAGAGAGAGAGAGAGAGAAGAGAGAGAGAGAGAGAGAGAGAGAGAGAGAGAGAGAGAGAGAGAGAGAGAGAGAGAGAGAGAGACTTTATTTAGTTTCCAACTAGAGTTCCTTGGAGATAGAAAGTAAATATTTGGGACAGAACTGTTGGGTTGCGAAGTTACGACTGAGAACTACAAGTGCAGACTCCAACCAAAAGTACAAGAAATGGAGGATCTGACGGTTCCAGACCAGCACGGCTTTTTCCCCAAGAGTAACTGGAAGCGCGCTGCAGCGGCGGCGTGGCTGGTCTTCCACAACGTCATCTGCTGTGGAAAGCAGCCCGTGCGTGTACACAGACGGGAGAGTTCTAAGAGACTTGTCTCCTGCTCGTCGCAGCCCGTAGCGACCCATGTTCGCATTGAAGAGATATATAGGCGTGGTTACAATCCAAAATGCGAGCGTTGCTTTGTTGGAAACAGATGTACTGAGATGCTTCTAGAGAACCACGTTCTTATCGAAAGATTCAGTGAACTTGATTAGCACTAGTTTTCACAACAGCAACATCGTTCGTCCCACTATTAAAGCCAGTTTTTAACAGGAACATTTACTCCTCAATTAAAAGTTTCTACCTTTAACAAACTTTCGAGTTATGAAACGTAGGCGCCCGCCTGAGGGCGCGAAACTGTGCTGTTTCAAACTGTTCATCATTTCAGTCAGCAGGTGGCGCTCTATGCAAACAAAAAGTGCCTGAAACGTCAAAAAAAAAAAGGTCAACCCACGGCCCGCCAGAACGACATACTGTATTGGTTTGCCCTGCAAGCCATTAATCAGTGGCATCATATACATTTGTCGCTAAAACCGAATTACTGATGACGATTTTGGCGCACAATAAATCTACGCCGCTGAAGCGGCGGTATTGATTGCAGCGTATGCAAATACCGTGTATCGACGTTTTGCGCCGGGCTATGGGGACGTTGTAATGTGCTCCCGGGTATAATGCGACACGCAACCCCCCCTACCATCGGAGGCCTACAATTTCGCGGAGATGATCGTGAGACGCGACCCACACGCGCTCACTGCAGTGTAGGCGTCCGCAGAGAAATAGTAAACCGGACCCTTTTTTTTTTTCGCTTGATTCGGGACAATGGGCGCCGCAGATGTGGATGCAGGCCAATACGCTTTGTGGGTTGTAAGTACCCGCAGACTTCGTTATCCAAACTATATACAGCGCGATTCGCGAATGACAGCTCCTGTGATGCCTAAGTATACGCGTGCAGCCATTTAAATAACGGGGCAGACAAGTCGGGAATCGATTGTCCCCGATAAACGTTGGCGCCCACTGTTGCTGTTACCATAGCAACCAATTGAGCGAATGTCACAACGTTCCCACGGCACGAATCAGCAACATACAGGCAGATAATGCTCGAGAGTTTCTGGGTCGGATCTTAGGCTTCGTTCTGCACTGCAAAAATCGCAGATCAGTTATGGGGATGAAATACGTCTCTCGGCAGTGGCAATCTTTCCGGGCAAGGCGGCCACAAAATGTTTAACATTGGAAGATACAAACACATCTGGGCAAATGGGCTATTGGACGATAGCCCATGTTCTGGGGTACTTCCACAACAGAGCATCTGGGGCAGCAGCAGAAAAGAAAGAGGGGGGGGGGTGGCAAAATGGCGACTACAAAATGTCTTCCCAGGGAAATGTGACACGTGAAGCAACTTTGAAAGCAGTAGAACGGTCGCGAGAATTTCGGTGAAGAACGCGAAAGTTGGATACCCACGCAAGCAAATCACGCATAAAATACACCGCAGATGCCAACAAAAAATTCCACGAAAAAATTTAGAAAACTTTATTTACTTCAGTTCCATATCGATAGGTTGCGCAGGGAGAAAACCTGGTTTATGCCATGGAGAAAGCTTTGGTGAGATGACGCACCTTTCCAATTATATAACATCAATCAATCATCAATCAATCAATCAATCAATCAATCAATCAATCAATCAATCAATCAATCAATCAATCAATCAATCAATCAATCAATCAATCAATCAATCACGTTTGCAGTAAAGCTCCTTCATTTTGCTCAGCGATGTGTTTTCCCGGCAGAATCGGCAAAGCGATTCAGTGCTCCCTCCTGCGACCTTCCCCGCAGCATAACAATGCTTGCCGTGAAGCACCCTTCAAAGGCAAGCCACGATTTTTGCCATCTGCTTAAAAACAAACTCCCCTCTGTTTAGTCCGGGGAGGAGTTTCGCAATGACACTTTGGACCACTAAGCTATCAACCTGTGACGTAAAACTTTTAGGGGCGAAGTCCCGTAGGGGCTCTGGCTGTCGGCAGCTCAGGTCGTCGTTGTCGTTTCATGTAGTCACGGCACTAAAACACCGGGACACTCGTTTTCCAACGCCTCGAGCTAGAGCGTAACACGTACTAAAAGAACACACCGGTACACTCGTTTTCCAACGCCTCCCGCTAGAACGGTTCATCTCCGTGTGCAGAAACGCGTACTAAAAGAACACACCGGGACAATCGTTTTCTTCTAACGCCTCGTGCTAGAACGCTTCGTGCTTCAAAGACATGAGAAATTTACAGCAAAGCTGTATACCTCTACCCCCCACAGTTTCATGTGCGTGGACAAAAACACCAACGCGCCAAGAAGCGCATGCTTCACTCCTCCTCAGGTTTCACGTTAGTGGAGATGGCCCGGGATTTTTTTCTTGTCACTAGCTCCGGTTGTAAAGGTGTGGCGAAGGGCCTACTCGCGTGGTTCTGACAAATGCAGTGCACTGCGCTGCCATGCGTGTGAAACTAAAGAGTGCTGCCCGAAATGGAACGCGCAGAAAGCAGGACGGAGCCCTAACTGCTTTATTATTTGGGTATACTCTCAAAGCCAGAGGCCGGTGTTTAGCCTATCAAAGAACTTAAGCTATACAAAAAACCGCTTCCATCTCTATTAGTATTATTCTTGCATTGAGGGCTGCAATGTTCCTCGCCACCAGTCATCTAAAAAGAAGAGGTCTTACGTTGACGCTCGGTTTCACTTCGTTTGTAATTACCCCGTGCTGCTCTTCAAATTCATTTGTTGGTGAAACCTGCTTACTTTTTACTCGTGTCACTCAATTACTGAAAAAGATTAGGATCGGTACGCTGTAGCAGACAAGACAGCACTGTTTTTTTTTTTTTGTGCGTCTTTTTGTCGAAACGTCTACCTGTGCTGTAGCTGCAACAATGAATACAGACTTGGCAGATTCGCGCTCTACTTCCCCACAAGCGCACACCCACGAAAGCTGATACGTTTTCGCAATACTGTTTTCCCTGAACCCAGCGTCATAACCAGTTTCTGGCGACCGAAACAACCCAGTAGAACAAAACGCAGCGCTAACCACGACGCTTTTTGTTGTTTCGAATGCACAAGCAGACCAACACGCTCAAGTACTGCCCTCCACGACTGCGTTTGTCGTTGGCCGTTCTATCGTCGTCGTTTTTATAAGCTACGTTCAGCTACCTGACACCGTTGAGAATTAAAAACTTCCGAAGCTGTTTTAATCTCTGCAGGACAAGGCTAAAAACGCGCCTTACAAGCAGCGCGTTTCAGCGCAAAAGTTACGGTTGTACTCGAAATATACGCATGACCCGATGAGGTCACCCGCAGGACTACGAAAACACATTGCTGACGCTTCATCGCCCAGCAGGACGTCACGTCTTGCGCTAGGGTAAAAGTCGGCGCGAGACAGCGTCCCTGTGGACGGCAGTTTCGTGTGACCTGCCTCGACGCACTTGTAACCGTGACAACGACACTGGCGACACAGCAACGCAGAACCCGTACCGACAAAACAAAAAGCAAGGAGCGAGCCTCAGATGTCGGTTGCCGTCGAAGCGTGCGGGCACGACAACACTCGGTGGCTTTTGGCAGCGCCGACTCGGACAAAGAACTCCCGGCCGGCCGAGCCAAGGCGGGCGGCGGGACGAACAGGCCGCACATAAAACGCAGGCGAACACGAAAAAGGGAGCGAGGGAGAAACGAGGGGAGAGAAAAAGACAAGACGTATGAACGCCACGCGGCGGGCCGACAGGCCAGGTTGCCAGACGGGCACATCGGCCGACGCCTCCGTTCGGCCAGCCCTACACGCGCTCACGAACGCAGCAGGAAGGAACACCCGACGGACAAAAAAGAAAAGGAAGTGCTCAAGCAGGAGAACGCGGACGACGGGACGGCCCGGGAGAGAGAGAGAGAGGGAGAGAGCAGCTAGGCATGATAAAATGCAGACGGCGGGATTGTTGGAGCGGCCAGAAATAAAGTAATAACAGAGCCGGTACTGCGGCGAGCCAGGCGAGAAGTGAGAGAGGAACAAGAAGTGCCAGGGAATAAAGAAGGCCGCTTAAAAAGAAGGCCGCTTAAAAATAAAGGAACGATGAAGGAGGAGGCGCATGAAGAGAAGCGAATTAAAAGCGAGATGCCACGAAACCGGTTTCTCGCGGCGGCGGCGGCGTCGGAGAGGCGCAGTGCACGGATAATTTGTGCTCTTCCCCCCGGCAGCAGCGTCGCGCGGCGCGCAGGTTGTTCTCGAGAGGGGAGTTCACGACCCTTTTCGCACCTCCGGAGGCCGCGGCGGCCATTACGCGAACAAGCGGCCACAAAGAAGAGAAGCGCGCCGAGGGATGAATACGAAACACGACAGCGCCGGGAGGGGCGAGAAGGAGCCACGCATGCGCAGCGAGGATACATTTCCCGCCGCGCTACGTGCCGTAGAAAAAAAAAAAGCGCCACAGTGCAAGAGCCGAGAAGAAAAACGGCGTAATCGGCGGCTCCGGCACGGCCAATAGCTTGTGTCGTCTGCTACCGGGACAAGAGCAGGCGATTACTACAATCAAGCCGCAGCTACACGCGCCCATTAAATGTAATGCGTATCCTACGGCCGAAAATATACTACTACGCGAGGTATCTCTCTCAATTTAATTTACCCCCGGCGCCGCGCTACCAATCCGTAGTACCACGCAGATAACGGTCAAACCGGCCGCGAGAACGCTTGCTATCGGTTCCTTCGCCGTTTTGAATAAAGTAAAGCTGCAACAATACGCGGGTGAGTGCGTTCGAAAGTGCGTTTAGCGCTATTCCGGCCCCCTATGAAACCATGATCGTGCACCCCCATAGCAGCTCGTGAAGCATGCTCAAAGCAGTCAGACTTAGACCCACCGTAAGCAATAGCAATTACCATAAAATATTTTTCGTTTTTACTTTTTGTTCACGACCAGCGTGAACAAAATATGGCAACCCCCGTGTAGATGTGCCCGCGCATGCGCCAAAACCGCATCAGTCATTTACCCCCCCATACCTCAGCAAGAGTAGCACAACACGACCGCGCAACACAACCCCTCATACAGCGCGACCAAGGCAGATAGCACGAAATCTCACATACCCTTTTCCAAACCAGTTACCTGAAGCCTGGCGCGGGAAAGCTGACGATGCGGCCAGCCGCAAGGCTATATGACCATACCAACGGCTTCGTTTCGCCGCCACCGCATTCTTATTTCGATTTAGGTTTTCTACGAACGGTAGACACTTTTTTTTTACAGCGGCAGCAAAGGAAAGAATTTCCTGCATTTGGGAAACACTGGGCATGCTTACGTTAGAGCCTTTCAACTAGCGAACAACAAAACGCCGCCTAAACCTTGGGGAATAACCTTTAACTGCTGAAGCACTCTTTAGCTTCCGTTGG
Organism: Haemaphysalis longicornis; assembly: GCA_013339765.2. Classification (NCBI taxonomy): domain Eukaryota; kingdom Metazoa; phylum Arthropoda; class Arachnida; order Ixodida; family Ixodidae; genus Haemaphysalis; species Haemaphysalis longicornis. The sequence continues at coordinate 116,202 of JABSTR010001021.1, forward strand.
CATTGCTACAACCTCAGCTACGTAATACTCCTCTCTATCTCTTCTGCTGAGCACTCTCTCTCTCCGTCTCTCTCCATCCTCTCTCCCTCTCTCTCTCTCTCTCTCTCTCTCTCTCTCTCTCTCTCTCTCTCTCTTCTCTCTCTGCCGACACCGCATACCCGAGTTCAAAGCGAGACTTGCAGCATTCCAGCTCCACCGTCCATCCTACCGCGGCCGAGGTTTAACGGGCGAAAGGGCCGAACAAGCGCGAGTATGATGAACAAAGCCCGCGCGCCCAGTTAGCAACGGCCGCAGAGGATCCCCTTGTCTATACAACTGCGCCCCACCCCCATCAAACTTTTCCTTTTTCCCTTCCCCCCCGCCATCCATCTATTGCGTGTTTGCTCGGGGCAAATCTTTCTCGAGCGTCGGGCAGCGATCCCAGCGAGCGATGGCGGCCCCTTCGTTTGGTTTGCGCGCGAGTGGCAGGCCTGCCCGCGCAGCTTCCCGCCGGGCGACTGTGTGCCCAGGGCGCTAAGTGTTTTCGAGGAGCGTGTTTGTCTTTGGCTCGCTCCAAAAAGGTGGCACGGGAGAGGAGACTGCGAGAGAACAAACTGGAGAGAGCCAAGGCAAGGGTCGCACAATGCCCCACAGCTGATAGAGAGAGAGAGAAACTAAACTGACGTAAAAAAAATGCCTGAGGCCACTCCTTTACGAAGTGTTTCTTCGGACTCGACAATCATGCCAACGTCACGTGCCATCACAGAAAAAAAATTTGCATTTGTAGAGATTTGTAGAGATTTTTGGCTTTCCCGCGGTAGACATCGATTATCGCGGTAGATTATAGTGAAATGGCGACAGCACAAAATAAACCTTGGAAAAGCTACAAAACTTGAAAAGTTCCAAAAAACCAGCAATCTCAAAGGGTTAATGCCAGCGAAACACACAACATGGCCTCCTATAGAACGTATCCTGAGGGTGGGAAATGCGTGTTCGACAGAACCTGAACTGCAAACGCGGTGGTTCAGGATGAAGCTAATCAATCGATAAAGACGCAGGATGCCTCGGCGTAGAACGTTCAGCTTTTAAAAAAGAAGAAAGAAAACACGCAGCAAAATCCCAGCAACTGCAGCAAAGCCTGGATTAGCGCGAACCCTGGAAAGACCCCATGGATGGTGAAACCATTAACCAGATTAACCAGAACGTGCAACCATCCTTACAATGTATTTACGGTAAACTAATTGCACTAAAACAAAAGACCAAAACAAATGGCACAAAGCAGCACACTTATTTGCGCCAAAATCTGTAAACACTCCTCAGAGAACACAAGAACAGCTAACGGGCCGGCTACGTCCAATGGCTTGAAGCAGCAGCTGCACGATAAAGGAGGGGGGAACCTACAGAAACGAACTAACTAGAACGAGCAGCGACGGCAGCTTAGGAGATTAATAGTACCCAACAAAGCCGTTAATACAATTAACATTACTCGGGAGAACTTCGCAAAAACGATTGAGCATTCATTTTTACGAGGCTCCGGAGAGTAGTGCGAAACATTAGAACAAAAAAAAAAAAGCAGCCAGGTACCAAGTGGAAAACTGTGTTGCTTAGGTAGCACCTCATCGAACAGAGAGAGAGAGAGAGAGAGAGAGAGAGGGGAGGAAGGGACGGACGGGGCAGAAAAAGAAAGAACACAAGGAAGAACTAAAGGAATGGAAAGAACACGGAGAGTAGGCTTATATTGAAAGCAGGCAGCAAGCGGTCCGATCTGAGAACACTCTGAAAAATCTCGCCCAGGTTGCGAGTCGCATCGGCAAAACGCAAACGTGTTTGCTTCTCTTTCCAAGACCCGCTTATGTTTCCGAGGCGCCAACTCACGGGGAAGCGAAAGAACAAGAAGAAAGGAACACAAGCGCGATTCTCACCCTCGCGCCAAGGTTTCACGCACACGCAAGTAGCACGCGCCTATACGCCGGTTAGGCCACGCTTTTCCAAACAGCCTATAAAGCGCTACATGCAGGTGGGAAGGCCGCAGCGATATAGACAGCAGCGAACGGCTCGGCGCCGGCTTTAAAATTTTGATAACGCTCTCGCGCGTGCCTTCCGCAATTCGTCTCGATTAACCAAACCATTTACACGTCCGCTAGGGAAAATGAACGCAGAGCAACCCCGCGGGCCGAGCAACGTATATAGCCGTTCGGCCGGGCCCCTCTGCTGCCTACCTACCTACCCCCCCACCACCACCACCACCACCAGAGCGCGCAATTTTAGGCAGCCTCTGCGCTCGAGGCGGCTGCGAATTACTTCATCCGCTAGAGCCACACCTGTTGTTGTTTCTTTCGTCCATTTAACTCGATTACTGTTTTTAAGGCTGCAAAGCGTACACGCTTAGGGCTCCAACATGCAAGGATAACGCTTAACTATAGCGGCTCATGCAGGCAGCCCCAATTGGGCTTGCCAGAATATATATATTATATATATATATTTATATATATATATATATATATATATATATCCTGGAGAGGGCCACGAGAACGGCGCTAACGTTTGCTGTTCCGGAAGGCTCTGCACGCATTCCAAATTGCGAGTATTCGGTGCTGAAGAGTGCAACAGTTTATGGCACGGAACGAACGCCCTTTTTTTTCTTCTTTCTTCAAACGACCGCACCATCGTGGCAATAATGCTAGCGTGGCATAGAAGAAGGGGAGGTGAAGGGCTACGGGCCAAGAGCAGAACGCGGGCTTTCGGGCGATAAAAATTGCACGCCGGCGGCGGGGACAGCAGCTCGAGCGTTTCCTGTCAAATGCGCACACGCGGCGCGTGTTTCAAACTGCGTTTTGGAAAACGAGGCAACCCGAGTTTGGAGGGCTGCTGTTTCGCCGCCAACGAAAAAAAAAAGTAAACGAAGGCACGTCGACGATACGCTCCGCAAACGGCGTACGCGCAGGGGGATGGCGCTGAATAAAGCCCGCGCGCGAAGGTAAAGTCACGTCAGCGCCGGTGTAAGCTTAACGAAGAGCGATTTGAAGCCCAGCTCGGCTTGAAATCACGTCGCTAGAACTCGAACCGAAATGCCATACAGTATAGTGAAACGCTTTTCGAGCCGCACCACATACAGTGTATCCTGTAATAGGCCAGACATGAGAAGCGGCCTAGAGTGAGAAGCAACGTTCAAAAAGTTTGGCGGAGCTTGAAACATGTCTGTCTAACTATAAATTGGCAGAGGCGATGATGAAGTTCGCATACCTCGTTGGTAAGCTCCAAGCTGTTGAGAGTACATGACAAGCCGGGCGCACAGCGTTGGGCAAAGCATCCTGAAAGATACATCCATCTTCGCGAGCGTCGTATCATTCAGTTAACGTGCTGGTGTTGTGCTTAAACTGGCTTAGACGCGCTTGCCAGGGAGATTTTATCGGCATGCTGACGTTGCAAGGGCACCAGCGGACATTTTCGTTGTTAGCGTTAGCGTTAGCGGACAGCGTGTTAGCGTTACAGAGGGTTCGCAGTACTGTCAGGCCTTGTAAGGTCATCCAAAGAAGAAGGAAAAAAAAAAAAAAGAAGCACCCGAAAATTTTCAGAGGTCGACGGATTACACGGACGATCAGAAACACCAATACCGTGGTTGTTTTTTGTGAGGTTCTGTTTCTGCGCGGCTAAAGAAGTTATCGGAAAACCCAGAGCTTTAAAGTTTATCGCAGAGGGTTTTATGATCCAGTAGAGAACACAGTTAAGGCCTACTTGGCGAGACGCCTACTATACTCTGTACGAAACAGCAGTACGGTTTCAGCCAAAATAAAAATAAAAGATAAGAATTCGGGACTTTAGTGTTCACCGTGACTACTTACTAACCATAAACTATAAGGAGGTACCCCCACTAGGATTTTTTTACCTTGTAGAAAAATGACACAGGTTCTATTCGGCGAATCGAAGACGGAAATATTAAGCAAGTAATGTAGGAGTTGCGGACGTAGAAGTAATTTTGTCGTCTTATGCAGGAAACCTCCCTAAAATGGTACAATGACATTGTGCCCAGTCCGAACTTCTGGCTATACAATTGCGAAATTTGTTTACAGCTACGGAGTTACTTACCACGGGTTAACGTTCGACCCCCTCCCGAGCCTCGTTTTTTCAAAGAAAAGGAAAAAACAAAAAGGGATTTATTACTGGTAGGTAGGATCTGACAGCCTTAACTAAGATGCTGCACGACATCTCGAGACGCAGCGCGAATTCTCAATTGGACCTCTAGAGCGCGTTATCGCTTCCTCGCATCGCAGTAGCATTTTACCCCACTCTGCCCCGCGTTACAATCTTCCGACGCCAAGTCGCCTTGGCGTCTCATCGGCTGGTCGCAGGCAGAAAAACGAGCCAACTTTCGTTTTTCTTTCGCGTCTGCTGAGACAGGGTGGCTGACCGTATATTGCAAGCTGACCGTGGACCAGATAAATCGTGAAATACCTTCGACACGCACTTTTCGATTGCCATTACAGCTACTGGTTTTTCAGATCCCTTAACAATGAACCACCGATGAGGGAAAAAAGCATTCCGGGCCACTTGTACTGCACGTTTGTCTTTGTTGCAGCACGTCGTGCCGGCCAGGTGTGACGCCTGACACAATAGGCAGGTAAGTGCAGTAAATCCTAGGTAACAACGAAGACATAGAAAACTGACCTCGTTACAAGCGGTACTTCGTTCAACGCGAATGTTTTTGCACTGCAGTTGGGGAAGTGAAAAACTTCGAATAAAGCGACTTCGCAAAAATGGCAGTTTGCTGTATTATTATTGTTATTAATATTATTATTAGAATTTGAAACCAACGGGCTTTTCACGTAACAAAGGTACCGTAGGTAAATTGCCACTTGGGGCTGCCTTGCAGGTCATAATGCAGTCTGCGCATGTCCCTGTTCTCATTAGTATTTCGTAATTGCTAGCCGGGCTTATATTGGCAGACGGAAACAACAAGGCTCTGTCATCGGTCGCACTGAGTGCTGTTGTCACGCGGAGCACTCCTTACCTACGAGACGCTGCGGACGCGAAATGCTCCATTTACATTTGTGCAGCCTTGTCAAGACAAACAGATAGAGCCACTTAAAAAGCACGTCAAACGCAATTACCAAGCGGATCACCTCCAACACTCAGTCAGAAATGTGTTGTTGAGTTTAAGTCGGCACTACTGGGTGAAGTGGGGCGACGAGCAAAGATGGCGGATGCACCGGGACCAACCAGCTTCAGCTCCGTTATTTTCCTCCTCCTCACATGGTACCAAGGCTAAAGAAGGCTGCTGGCGCAAGGCCCTCGGTATCGCGACGGCGTGGTTCCCATACGACAATTCGAGACCTATTCAGAAAAACGCCAAACACCCATGGAGTTCACGCAGACGCTCGTGACATCGAAAAGCGAAAAACATAAGTTGAGATCGCCGCGACCGCTAGATGGGCGAGTCGCTACTTTTGTCCACCAATGTGAAACACTGCTCGGAATTTGTCTACCTAGATGTCCGATGACAGGTCGTCCGACAAGCGGGCAGTTATGCGATCAGTTTTGTTTCACCCTCGAGAGCCAGGTATTAACAGTTGGACAAAAAGAACTGCTCGACAGGCCTAACAAAGCGAATACGGTGCAGAACGCGGCAGGTCACTTCCGTTTCTCTGGTCCACGGGTTCGAACACGTAGCTTCATTTCCCAGAAAGCCAAACTTGAGACAACTACGACGGATGAGCAACGCTATCCCTATAAATAGACAAATAGGAGAAATAAGGGGATCGTTGGAAGGAGGTGCCATAAAAAGGGAAATTGGGGAGACCAGGGCGCCCAGCGAAACAGAAAGCACAAAAAAAAACGGTGTTTAATAATCCAAAGCGACGGTCAGGTACCGCACCTGACCCGAGTTCGCCATCACGAAAGCGCCGCTGGAAATCGCCCTAAGAGGGGAGAGCCGAGTCCAGGTCCGAGGGACATCAGCCTCCCCAGCCGACTCCCTTCTTCCCTCGGCGCCGCTTTTTAACCCGAGACCACCCATTTGGAGAAAAGTGGCGATCCCTTTTTCCCCTCTTTTCTTCAATCTATCCCCGCCTCGGACTCGTCCAAGGAACCACTTTGTGAAGGGTCGTCCCCATAAAGCAGCCGACCCTTCCCCACTCTGGCGTTATGACCAGAACCCGGGGTCGTCACGCCATGCAACAGGACTCCCCCTTTCAGCCTTGCCCTCCTCCCTACGTCCAGAGCACGTCGCCGCGCGCCGTATTACTACTCGCGCCGTCCTCCGCCAAATTTATATTTCAAGACCCGCTTCACGCAATCGTTTTGAGACTGCCTTCCCGCGCCCTCTCCCCACGCCCCGCCGTTCCCCCAGCTCTCGCCATCCACGCCCCCCTTCTTTTCTTCTTTACTTCCTCGACTATACGTCTCCTGCCCATGTCGTGCTCGAGTTTTCTTGATTACACATTTCCCCTCTTTTATGTCTTTTCCGGCGCCTCACCACGCAATCGCCCTGACCGTTACCCCCTCATCCACACTTCCCCGCTTCCCTAATTTTTTTGCCGTTCTTTCCCGTTTTCTCGCTTGCTATTGTTACTGAGCGTTAGACGGTACCTTTTTCTGGGTATCCCGTTACAACAGTTCGCAATGTCCCCACCACACGAGCTTTCCCTCGGCACGCTATGCCTTCACAGGCGCGATCTGCTTTTCACCGCCGTCCCGCAAGTGCCCAACTGGGCCCTTTCCCCCGTAGGGAAAAAGAAGTAGAAGAATGTCGGCACGCGAAACTACAGCGCCCGAGAGAGAGAGGGTAAGCCAACGGCTCTACAACCTGTGATGCCTGCTTCAAGGTTGCAGTTGCTATACGCCCTTCCACTCCTTTTTTCTGGGAGAAGGGAAGGAGGGGTGCAGTTAACCCGCATATGTCTCACAAAGCAAAACGCCCGCCTCCAGTAGGGAAAAATAGATAAATAAGGGAAGCCAAACAAGAGCAAGACCTTCGTTCTTTTTCTTCGCGGTTACTATTGATTCTTGTCCACCCTCGCTTCGCGACCACGACAGGCATCGCCGGCGAGCTGGCTACACTGTAGCGTGCGACAGTGCCCGGAAAAGAGAGAGAGAGAGAGGGATGACGTGACTTCCCGCTCTCCCCACATCCCTTTCAACACCACCTGGGTCAGAAGACCTCAAACCTTGCGGCCGCAGACACGATTAACGGCATCCCCGTTTTATTTCGGCCTTCACGTGCTGATGCGACTTTAGTTGAGACTTGGCTGCAGTAAGGTCAGCGGAGTGGCTCAGTGAAGGACGATTCTGAAGCGAGGCCTTCGTGGCATCTACGTGGCGTTGCCTGAGCTGACCACCGAACTCGCACGCTATGCAGCGCTGGTAGCGGGAGACGAGCGGCGCGACAGGCGGGATGCAACGAATGTAACCCGGGGCACGCGACGCACCGGTCGTGAACAGAGCGAACGTCGGCCAAGCACGGTTCTTCCTTTACAAGGCTGCGGAATTTAAAGGGGAAAGAATTGCACACGAATTCCCAAATTTATCTAGTAATGCGTAAGCATTCTTACGGCGACCCTCCGTTTCACCAACCTTACGGGTTTTTTTTTTTTGTTTTTTGCTTACGCGTCTCGCCGCATTTGACCCCTTTAAAGGGACGTATCAACCAATCTGGAAGGCCGTCCGATCGCTGTTTCTGGCTATTTGAGAGACGCAGTTGCTTCCTGAGACACAGCTCCTTTTTCTTAACATTATTTTCCTTTTCGTTGACGACCTCGGCGGACCGACGGCGATGCCACCAACGTATCATATTTATTATTTATTATTATTATTATTATTATTATTATTATTATTATCTTATTATATTATTTACTCAGCATCCCCGCAGAAGGCTTCGCTGCTACCCCTCCCCCCGATAACGCGGGACGCCAGCTTTCAAGCCAGCTTGACGAGAAGAACTCCGACAATTTCTTTTTCGTTTCAATTCTTTCTAGTGGCCAATAACACTGCCAGACATCTACATTTAGACCATAACCACTACGCAAATTGCTCCTTTCGGTGCAGATAAAAGGTGGTACACTTCTCGCATTCCGGACAAATAATGTTGTGGTACTCGCCTAAGAATGCGTACATATTAAAATAGAGGCTCGTTTCATGAAGTGAACCCGCATGCACGTCCGCGTACTTTTCTTCAGTTCTGCAGTCATCTTTTCCCCAATTATTCTCTTACTGTTTTAACTTGTTGCAGTGCTTATTTCTACTATTTTAGCCCAGTTCAACACAGCAAAAATGCGTATATTATTCCGCCGTAACATCTGGGCCGCTGGCCTCATTCTCGACGGAACTGTGTTAACTATCATAGCCGAGCTCCCCGCACACGCCACGACGAGAGTACTCAATGTTTCCGCATATACGCTGAACCGTAACGTTAAAAGTCGTCTCACTAAGGTCAATGCAAATGGTATAGCCCTCGAACTACGCGTGCTAGCAGACGACGCGCCTCGAGCGCTCCCGTCTGCAGCTCCACTCGCCGACTATCGTCGGTGTCGCCTAGCAACGCCCTTTTTGCTCGCGCGGCATTCTTTCCCTCCGGGACCACGGCTGAGATGACGTTGACTAGCAACGCTCTTTCTTGACTGCCGGCGACGCATGCTTGAAACACCGGCACATTCATTTTCTGCTGGTGCCTCCGCGCCCTGATTGACAGGGATTCACACACCCGCAACCCGAATACTGGCTGCGTACACGTTCCGCTCAAAAAAAAAAAAAAAAACAGCTACCGCAAACTACCCGTCGCTATTCCAGAATTAAGGAGTCAGTGACCAACTTTACGGGTCTTCCGTAACTTGCCTTTGCCCTGTCACATTTCTTCCCGTGAGGGAAATGAACGTTGAGACGAGAAAAAACAAAAATGATCCGAACAGTCAAAGCGAACCTTCATCAAAGTTCGGACAGCAGTTCCGTGCGACACTGCGTCCTTCCACGCACTAAGCACGACGCGTGAAACAGCCAAGAACGCACTGCCATTTTTACCCAGCAACAACAAACAGGACGAAACACGTACACATAGCGTGCGGGCGTAATGTTTGCCAAAGGAGAGCGAAGGAAGGAGGGTGGGGGGGGATCGCTCGTCCAATCAAGAAAATTGACCCGCCGCCACCGTGCTCGAATGCATGCGCCCCGCTCATCTCGCGTTTCTGCGTATATTCCCCCTTCGTCGCCGCGCTCTGTCGCGTCCGGTCACTAGGCAGCAGCGCCAAGTGCGCGTGGTAGGTCAAGAGCCCGGGAGATCACGTTCGAGAAGTTATCCAGCCCCAAGCGCCGTCTCCTCATCGCAATCCAATATCATCCGCGGCCGATCTGCGCCGTGCGGGCAGCGCTCCACGTGCACAAACACGCAGACACAAACCGACGTCTATAATAACAAGAGCACGCGGCTGTGACTTTAGCACTGCATTATTTTTACTTTTTCCCCCGAAAGCTGGAGAAAGGCGTTTAGAAAAACGGGCAAGTAGCTTTTGGAAAAACGAGAGAGAGAGAGAGAGAGAGAGAGAGAGAGAGAGAGAGAGAGAGAGAGAGAGAGAGAGAGAGAGAGAGAGAGAGAGAGAGAGAGAGAGAGAGAGAGAGAGAGAGAGAGAGACTGTACGCGTTTAATGCAACACGCAGGTTTCCCGGACCTCTTATCAGCAGGGAGCTGATAAATTTCGTACGACCTTTCCGAAACGCTTTTACGCGTGCGCGGTAATTCGCCGGACGCGGAAGAACGGAAGAAAACACGCCGTATGTTGTCTTGTTGCAAGAGTTACATCCTCTTACCGTGCACCACGTGAGCCGACCACTGCGGGAAGCGACACGGACTATATAATTTCTCCATCAACGGCGCACGGCCCGGTAGTTATATACGAATGAATTCCAAGGCAGCATTTGTCCGTGTTTTATTTAGACCACGCATGATACTTTCCCATACGGTTATGTCCCCGTATACGTATGGCGTTACTTAAATAGGATCCAATCACTAGGAGAAAAAAAAAAGAAACTAGCTGCACACACACAAACACACAACAACAAAAAAAAAAAACCGCACGACACTCTGTGCGGACATAATGTATAGGGACTCATGGCATCGGCATTCCAGTTGTCCTAGCTGCCTATCGAAGGTAGTATAGGGTAAATTAAAGAGGCCTCCCAATCCTCTTATACGGGGCTTAAACGACCTCGTCCAGATTGCTTCGGAAGACGAACCGCGCGTGCCAGGGCATATTGCCAACGACTCGCTCCGTCTCCGCGAAAGGGCAATCGTCCGCCATTTCTCGCCGATTCCCCCTCTCGACCCCAGAACGTTGTCCCCTGCATTTCTCCTCTGCTGGGCGCAAGGCATAACTCGCAGGGGGCCAGGGACGAGACGGCAGCCTGCTGCTCCGTCTCCTTCTCAAAACGTATATTATGGCAGCGGGGAACCGACCTGCCCGGCTGTCCAACGCCCCGAAGCGGCGGGACGGGACGGGGCCAGGCGAGGGAGAGCGGGGGAGGTTGCTGCTCGGCCCGAGGGCTGTAATAAAATCACCAACCATGCCAAAACGGTAATCGATACGTTATGTAAACGCGTCGCCGCGAAGCGGGATTGTTTATACAGCACCGGAGGGATGGGGAGTGTTCCCTTTCCTCCCCATCCTCCACTCTCTTCCCCCTGGACATGGCATGCCATCTTCTTCCTGGGGGAGAAACCGATCACTGGTCGCCTAAGCCGCGCACGGCGCTGGGGGAAGAGTCTTATTGCTTCTTATACTCGTATGATTTCCGTAAAGGGAGGCTGCGCTGCCTCTATTACTCTTTCTCTCCCCCCCCCCCCTCTCTCTCACCCTCATCTTGGAATCTGTGGTTGCAGACAGCAGTTTCGGAGTGACTCATCCTTAGGGACGATTGGGGTTGGACTGGAAAACCAATGACGTGCGCAGTCCGAGGCTTTGCCGGTGGGGCCAGGACGAAGCGTGCGCCGAAACCGCATTGAGAAAAACAAAAAAAAAATGAACACATAGGAGAAGGAGAAAAACGTGAGCACGAAACCGGGTATAGGTAAATGGAACGACCGTGACTTTTTTTCTTTTTTTCTTTCAAAAAGGCGGCGCGCGGCACTCAAGACGTTGATCGAAGAAGGGATTTCTACCGTAGCTCGGACCTCTTCCAATCTGCGTGCCTGGGCTTCGAGTGCGCGCTTGAGTACGTTGAAGGACTCGCACGAAGAATCTAATTTATCGTATAGATTCTAGCCGCGTAACTTGAAGAACCTAATGCCACATTGTGAGTCGATCACCGTTCATTCCCAGCCGGACACTTCTTGCGGGGCACCGTCACAAGTAAACCTAGTTCACCACGTTCTCTGTATTATCAAAGTATAGCTTATAACAATTCTGCGCGTTCAGTCTAAAATCCTACTGTAAGTAGAGAAAAATAGTAAAGTTGTTACGCGCTGACGCATTAAAAAGTAAGCGACCTTTTTTTATCACTTGTATCGTTAAGTTTTGTCCTACGATGTTATGTATGCTTGTCGCCAAGCAAAAAAGAGGACTAAAGGTGAGGCACACTAGGACGAGCGCTGACTTTTAACTGAACTTTAATTGCAGAAACATGTCACATTCATAAACGCGCATACGCACACATACGATGAAAACAGTCATCCCGATAAGTAGTGATAGCAATTGTACCAAAACCCGAAACACAAAAACACAAGATGCCAACACATCCTCCCCTCGTGCTAGGCACGTGCTGTGTCCTTTAAGATGGATTTTATTAAGATTCTACTTTCAGATGTGATAGTACTACGATGGATTACCAACTCGCCCAATCCTGCACTCTGTCCAAGCAAAACTTAGTCCTTACTTATCCTTGCACGTTTCGACCCATCGTCATCCATCCTTACGACATTCTCCTCACCAAAAAGCAGATTAAAGAGTCGGATAGGGATCCCGCTCGCCAGTGACCCTGCTCCTTGAAAAGCGGAATGAGGGGAGGCATGCCGCTCCAAATGCGACACCACCATCCACTGCTTTCGTCACCACGTTGCGCTACGAAGTGGTCGAACATGGGCAGCGACACAACCACGAACTGTGACGACGAGCCTGTCTACGGAAATCTTTTGGTACGGCGTCTTCCCTTTCCCTCCGCTAAGAATTACTTTCCAGAGAACTCAATTCGCGCGCGCAGAACACGTAGTGCATACCGCAAACAAATTTTGCCCGCGTTTGCGGGATATTCGCTCGACGTAAAGACCTCTTCCACTTCTTCGTAGTGAAAACAGACGCTTCAATGTTACAGAACTACATGTAGCGCACATGGAAGGATGACCTAACGGCCCGAATGCGACCCAGAACACATACGTTTCCGGATCTCAACAAGGTTTAACGAATGAAAAAAAAAAAAAATCTGGCGAAGCTTGCATTAGTGGTGCAAGGCTGGAGAAACGGCGGAGCTGGGTGTCGACCTAGCTTCTTCCCGTTCTGCTAAGTTTTGCTAGGTTTTGCTAAGTTGTGTTATGTTTTGCTAGGCTACGCCAAGTGTTGAGAGGTGAGGCAAAGTCCAGCTGTATTTTACAAGGCGGTTCCGGTCGGTCGCATATGCATATGACCCTTGAGCTCACACTCAAGCAGGCGCTAAAGCCGGCTTCACTGTTATAATACCCTATCTGCGGTGATGCACCCTTTACAGGCGGCGCAGTTTTTTTTTTTTTTTTTTTTGCTCACGCCACCGGACCAAGCTCAAGCTTGAACAGTTCAGCTGTTAAAAAAAATCGCCGGCAAAAACTTTTCCGTGCCAAGGAGGTTCTGCCCCCTCAAATTTCGAGCAATTCCACTACTCCCGCATTTCTGAAACACAGCCAGTGCTATACGAAACTTTGTCAGAAATTTACGACACTCAACCGTACGACCTCTACGAAAATCGCACCGAGGTCGAGAGGTCATGCCGTAATAACGAAAAAAAAAATGAACGGAAAGCTCTCTTTGCGACAAAATTTCAGCAGGCTGCGTTGGGGAGGAACGCGTGCGGGCCATATATAAAGATTTCCCCCATCCAGGAACCAATTTCCGACTGCGCCCACTGAGAGCCGGAGAAGCCATCTTGCACTGCCCTTTCTACTTTCTCCAAAAAACAAAAGTGAAAAAAAAATCCTTTTTTTTTATTTTTTCCCCCACCAGCTCTCTCCCGGTCGACGCACGGAGGCTGCGGGATTGAGATGGCGAAAAGACGCATCTCTGAGAGTCACGTAGGAGCCAAATATATTTCCAATAGCAACTCCTGTCCCCCAGCATTCCGACCAAGCCAACCATTTTCAATGCGCAGCCCACTCGCAATCAGTCAGGCACGGCCTCATACAAAGTTTTTTTTTTTCTTCTTCTTTCCTTCTGGGGTTGGTTTCGAAGGAGGATGCGAGCGTCTCTGCGAAGTCCTCGGAAGCCCATTACGACTCTCCTCGAGAAAAAGAAGAAAAAGAAATACGTCGCTTCTGAGCATTATTTAGATTCCAGTCGCATTCTGCTGTCCCTTTCTGAAAAGAAACAAAAAGAAAAAGCACGGTGCTTGGAAGTCCAGAATTGGGGGGTTTGTAAAGCTCTAAAGACCCCAATAACGGTATTGGCAGCATTAATCTACGTTACAAGACAGCCCCATACAATCGATGAAATGACACACCTGAACGTGTCCACTCACTGCGCCGTATTCAGAGCAACTACGAGCAGAAATACGCAAACTAAATGTGGGGGCGGAGTGAAAAGCACGATAGCGGCGATTAAAGCGGAATTCTCCATGGAACGCGGCGGAGGCCGCCGGGGGCAACGGATACCGAAGCGAGGATCGCTTCAAAGAGGGCGTGTTCTTATCAATCATCAAGAGGGCGGAAGGGGGCAAGAACGTGCAAGCCGATACAATTTGTTCGGGATAAACAACTGCTGAATATAGAACCGGCAAGGTGGGTTTTCTAACATTAGCCCTTATTCAGGGAGAATCATATCATCATCATCATCATCATCATCTCATCATGACCACCACCACCACCACCACCACCACAATACATTACCTTTACTATAATCGATCCCGTGCCGTACCGTGCCGTTACTTCTGTACGCGTGTCCACACTTTTATTTTTTGCGCATACATACCTGTCGCGTTGGCTCAGCGTTGGCTCAGTGGCCAAGGCGTTGCGCTGCTGAGTACGAGGTCGCGGGTTCGATTCCCGGCCACGGCAGCCGCTTTTCTGGTCGAGGCGAAAAGCAAAAACGCCCGTGTGTACGAGATTTCGGCGCACGTTAAAGATCCCCAGGCGGTCAAAATTAATCCGGAGCCCTCCACTACGGCGCGCCTCATCGCTGCGTTACGTCGGCGCGTTAAACCCTACAATCAATCAATCAATCAATCAATCAATTAACCAATCAATCAATCAATCAATCAATCAATCAATCAATCAATCAATCAATCAATCAATCTTTTGCGCAGTAAATGCTCAAGTATGCGTCTTGTGGATAGAGCCGAAGAGGATAAAAGTTATCGTTACGGTCGGCATTTCTAAACTCGCTGCTGGCCGAGACAGCGTTATTTTACGTCGATGGCAACTAACAAAAGATTCCACGTGGCGAACGTTTGCAGCATTAGGAGTGGCTTGACTACGCAATGCGCTAAGTGTTTGCAAAACCTTTAGGGAGATATTCTACGCGGAACAAAATGTCTGCAGAATAACCGTTGGGGACTCTCCTGCGGGATCAGTATAGGAGAAAGTCAGTGCAGGGGAGTATCACAGCAGAGTAAAATAACTCCACAAACGCCTCACAGCGGAGGGAGTTCAATCCATACGGGCACAGCTGGGCAGCGGATCGCAAGGGGGAAACATCATGAGGCTTCAACGGAGACCTGAAGTCAGAGAAGGGAACTAGCAGAGACGCACGAAGGAGACAACTGAAAAACTTCGCGGATAACGACATTATCAACACCACATCACCACTGAACATACGGAACAAGATGCAGCTAGATTTAAAGATCGTCAAACCGCCCTACTAAAACGGTCAGAGGAAGCTTCGTTACGTTGCACTTCGGACAGCATGTAGGCGCAGGCATGTATGAGCAGGTGAGGCAGGGTGGCGACTTCGGCAAATGCGTTGTCTTTGGCCTCACGCAATCGATAACGCGAAACCAAGTCGCGGCGACTGCTTTCCGCACCGAGACAGGATGTATGCACCGCTCTTTGAAGTTAAATTTACAATTTCCGAAACGCGACGCCACGTTGCTTTAAACCGGAGCTGAGTGCCCACTACGCCGCACCTTTATAGACCGAGTGTTTTTGCTTCAGCATATTAAGCGGTGCACGGAAGAAATGCTACAACACGTTCCGATAAAGCCCACGCTAAACAACCACAAAACTCGAAAGAAAAGTCGCAAGAGTATCGCGCACGAAGCCTGGAGGAAAGGTGGACAAAAAACTAGAAAACAGAAATGTGAAACGAATGCCCCAGGCATTCGGCGAACGAAACAAGATCCCGGTTTCGTTCACAGTACCCGCGCGCGCGCGCATACTGATAGGTCCTCCTCCATAAGTCATCGCTCGTGTAGCTCCGCCGCCTTCTTTCCATATTCGTCAACTCGAAAAATGCGGCCGCTCCTGCGACTCCAGCGCCGTACGTTACCTCAGCGCTGCGCGGGCTGCGCCGCATCCACCCGCAAGCTCCGTTCCCCCGCTGCAAACAACACACGGCGGCGGCAAGCCACCGGGTCGCTCAGTCTGCGCCGCCACTTCGCCCTATGCATCTGCATACAGCCTCAGACTGCCGGCGGCAGGTGTCGCTAACGAACCTTGAAATAGCTGCGCGCCAACGCCGCCCCGCAACCCCGACCGCAGCGCCACCAGGCGGAGAACGCGCGGAGTTCTAGCGGGGGCCACGAGCCATAAACTATAACGAGACCATGCGGGACGCCTTGTAGCCGTCTTTCGTTGCCGGCTCTCTTTTTTTCGTCGAGAAAACTTTCTTTTTGCGTGTTTTTGACGAAAGTAGGCATCGACGTATCATGCAACAGGAAAAAGAAAAAAAAAAAACGAGGGGGATGATATTCGCTCGGAGGACGCGAAAGGTCGGATTCATGGAACAGTAGCGCGGCATCATTCGGCTCGTATAATATACGGCCTTCTTTTTACCGACACTCCCGCTCTCTCAACATCGACTCAATTCCGCTTTGACGACACCCGGGTTACATTCCTTGCGGGTTCTGTACTGTCTCGTAGCCCGCCTAACCAAACTTTACGAATTCAGCGATGCAAGGCCTAAGAGCGACAGTAGTGCGGCCCGCAGAATGAAAGGGGAACATTTTCTAGGACCAGATAAACATTTCGTACGGTACACACAAAAAAAGAATGCCGTCGTTCGCATACAGTATTTGTACTCGGTGAAACTGGCAATCAAATAACAGCGAACAGGCCCAGCAGAAAGACGAGAACAAAGGACTGATAAGAAGTTTACGAATTCTACTTCCTTTTCTATTCCAGTACCCCGCATCCCATTCTTCTCAGCACTCCTTCCTGAACGAGAGAAAATCCCATTTCCCTTCAGGCATGTTTACTCATGTAAATTCACTCGTTTCCCAGGTTATAAAACGCGCATTTATCGCCTCACCGAAAAAGACAGCCGCGCCCACATGCACGTATAAGAAAAGGGGGGAAAAAAGGTCTCATACCCCACGCGACAAGCTTACCACCAAACAACGAAGACCCCCTACAGCTCCTACAAATAACAACGCGAGCAGCACCGCTAACACGGAAGCGGGAGAGAAAACACAACGCCTGAACCCGGAGACCGTCAGCAGACACGAAGGCGGACGTACCACGCAAAACCGCCCGCATTAAACGCGGCGCATTATTCGTCGCAACAAGGGCAGTACAGAAACTTGAAACTACGAAAGCAGCGTTCCTCGCGCACCGCGAACAAACAGAGAGGAAACTGGGCTGGCCGGAGGGGGGATTACAAGTTGCGGGCGGAACATACCTCAAGAAAAGCCCTCAACTCGCCACGCGCGATAAGGTCTGCGAGGAAACGGCAGCAACAACGACGACAGAAGATGCCCGTCCACGCGCTGCGCATAGTCGAGTTGCGCAAGCAACTCCAGCGTGCTAGCGAAATGGAATTGCGCTAGTCGGGGCTGGGAGTCTCAACAACCGCTACACAGGGCGCAGCAACGCAACGAGGGGAAGGCTGCACCTCGGAGCGAAGCAGGCATCTTGTGGCCTTCCCTTTATCCGGCGCTGAGATCTCTCGAGAACACACTGGCGGCCCCCTCCTCGCGCCCCGGTCGCTCGTGGGCGAGGAATTCATGCATATCGCGCTACCCGCGTCCTCTAGCCGCTACACCACTCTAATACCGCATGTAGAAAGCGCTCGCCGCCGCTTTCGGAGCCCGCGCGCGCTGCGGAGCGTAATTTATTGCAGCCAAGCGTCACACAGCCCCACCGCCGGCAGCAACAGCAGTACGGCGCGTTTCTATTTCCCCTCATATTTTTTTCCAGCCTCAATTCATTTTCATCTCGCGCGCCCTCCCCCTTATGTATCCACTTTATTTTCTCCCTCTTCGCGTCCTCCCAATCTCTTCCTCCGCCGCTCCCGAGTTCTCTTCTTATAAAACCACCGTGGACGCCACCACTCGTGGTTTCTAGGGAAACACCACAACCATCTTTTCCTCTTCCTCGCGTTCATTTATTTCTTGCGGTTGCGGGCTCGCGGTTTTTCCTTCGGGGAAGAGGATGAGGAGCACGAGGAGTTGTTTCACAACGCAGGAAAGATGAGAGAGATGAGGGTAGGGCGATTGGAAAACGGAAATCAGATCTCTGCTATATGGTCGTGCTTCTTTTTCTCTCTCTACCTTTCTCTCTAAACTCGTTTCGCGGAGTGCAATTCCGATAGGCCATTTCCCCCATATATTCCTTCTGTTCGAACAGCGCGCCCACGCATCCGGCGGCGGCGATGCCGTTTATGAAAAAACGTTTCCTCGACTTCTTGCAGCCGTTGCAAGCTGTTCTCTTTCAACCCGCCTCCCCATCCTCATCCTTTTCTCCTTCTCCCTTTACAGCGCGCTGTTCCTCCCCATTCATGCGGGTATATTAGGCGTGTGTAACGCGCCGCCAAATGGCCAGGACGTATACACACGGGTTTCGCCAGGCATGTTTCGAGAGAGGGCCTCCGTCCGCCGAGTTATCGTTCTCGTGTAGCGCTCTCAGAGTCACGCGGGGAACGAGAAAAAGAGTGAAAGCGCGAGATATGCGCGCCCACGCCGCATCCACATTTCTTCTCGGCTGTCCGTAACGCGAAAGCGCTCCCATAGGAGTGTACCGCATCTACTTGTGTACAACGCAATCGCGTGCAAAAATGGGGACGAATGTGCGGTGTCAATAGATTAGCTTAGATTACATGAGATTGTCCCGCAGCTCCTTAGCGTCCGCTGATGTACAATATATAGATATATATATATATTATATGTGGTGTGTGTGTGTGTGTGTGTGTATATATATATATATATATATTATATATATATTTATATATATATATATATTTATATTATATTATATATATATATTATATATAGATATATAAATAATATATATATATATATATATATAAACACACGGACACGCGCCACAGGACCTCGGATCTCGGCGCCTTTAGGGGTCTAACACCGCCGTAAGTGCTCGCAATCGCCGATGCACGTATACTCGGAGCTACTATACAGGGAAGGACGCCACACGGTACCCAACACAGGCAACGCACGTGCGACAGACGAACGCACAATTGGTCCGCGGGAAAAAATTGGGTCACGATTCAAGGACGCAGATCGTTCCCCGGGGGAGGACCCTGAAAGAGGCCGGCCATCTCCCGGAAGCACGCTATTACACGGCGGCGACCACGCTACAACGTTAAACTCGCCCGCCACACATTCGGGTGGGCGGGCAATTCAACGCGGACGGCACCACCGACCGGCCCTGGTCGAAACGGCGGGCGGAGGTCCTCCTTCCCCCCGGGTTCGGAAATCGCGGCGCGCGATAAACCAGCACCAAAAGCAGCGACAACCGCTCCATTGTATTAACGAGCGGTATCGGTCCGATCACGGTGGCGGGATTCGGCGGCGGCCACCACGTAATAACGGGCCCCCTTGCTTACCGGAGGAAGAAAATAATACGTGAGCTCGGAAGCAACAAGCCTCAGTCCGAAGGCGATGGGAGGCCTTTTTTCGGAAGCCGATATATATATCCGCGGGGAGCCATTAGGAACCGCTCGGCTCGCACATCTATATAGGCGAGAAGGAGCGCTGTATACTTGGGAATGGCGCAGCGGACCTTAGCGGCACTATACGGGAAACGATAACGATACGATAAAAGCGTATACGTCCGAGACGAACGGGTTCGAGAAAGGGGCGAACGAAGCGAATTCCAGAGGAGACGCAATGCTGTGCCACGTGTACGAATTCTCCTTTTCTTTGGTTACTTCTGCCGGCTGGGCAAGGTTGGTCACAATCCCTTCAAAATGCGCGAAAGCGAAAGAACGCCAGCAGCAGTGACGTTAAGAAAGGAAGTGAGCAGACACGGGTAATCAAATCGTAACCACCGGTTAACGATCTGCGCGTAGATGACGCAATAAGAGCCGCTCTTAACGACGCACTTAGGCGTTGGGAAGTAGGTCGTGCAGCGTGGTTGCGACACGGGACAACCTTCCTATCCGCCTCGGAGAAGTAGTTACGTGTCTTGTAACACAGATACGAATTACGCGACGTTGGGGGCAATTGGAGAGAAAGAAACTGCCAGAAACCGACAATCGTGGAGTGATGATTGAGCCGAACTCACTTTCAGTTATCCACGTCCTCTAGGTGGACGACTGATGTGCCATCCGTCTCTGACGTCATTGAGGCTTCGACTGAAGAATCCTTGTGTACGCGCTTGCAGGTGCAGTAAATTCGTTGTAACGAAATCGCTTTATTCCAAGTGTTTTATGGTGCAAACTGGAGTGTACATGTACCCGTTTTCACAAAGTCTCTCTTATAACGAAGTCAAGTTTTCTGTTCTGAGCATTTTCATATAATGAGGGTTTACTTTGAATACTCTGATTACCTGTCAATGTGTGGTATAAGTTCTTCCAAATTCCTTACGCATTAACCTGGAAGGTTTTTTTTTTCTATTTCAGACAACCCCTCGCGTACAAACGCGTGTAAACTGGCCGCTTTTTCGCTACCTTTGTAGAAGTGTGTTGGCTATGTACTAGGCATTGTACATGCAGCCGACACACAGATACCAGAAACACAAGTAGCGCCACTTTTTTTTTCTGGCCATATTGACTACTAAACCAAACTAACCACAGAACTAACCTCCGAAGACTCTTCACCCTCGCACCTCTTGCTTCGAAAATGGCCACAAAAGGGACCAGCAAAAACAGTAAACGAACAAACACGTTCGGGCACAACTCCTTCGGCATCAAGCAATAGAAGACGAAAACGGTGGACCGTATCTCCTTTCATGCACTTCGGCCAACGAAGGTCGGACACGCTCTGACCAGTTCGCAAAGAGAGGAGAGACACACAACGCGGGTTTGACGCCCTAGCACGGAGGGCGAAGAACGGGGGAGCGAATCCTTTTTGGAACTACGCCAAACGCCGCTGTAAAAAACCCACCCAATGGAGGGAGAACAAGTCAACAGCAGCAGCAAGTGGGGCTGAAATACAAGTTAGGTCTTCTCGCGCGTCTCAGGCAGGCCAGGGGGAAATAAAAGGAGAGACGGAGAGGGGGAGGCGACCGGGCGGACGCGGGCGAGTTGTAGGTGCGTCCGAGAGCGGGCAGCCGCGGTTTGGGCCTTCGGACTCCCAGACGCCGGAGCAGCCAAGCGGAGAGCAAACGCGGCGACCCCGAGCCGAAGGAAGGGCCCAGGGTCGGGCACGCACGCACACACGAAACAGACGGAGCACTTCCCCGCGCTTGTCTCCTTTTGTCTTTGCGCTCGAGAGGACAGGAAAGCTATAGGGTACACACATCTTTTCGCGTGTGTGCGTGTGTAGCTTTGGTTCTACGCAGTGCGGCCTGTACGGGAAGCTATACTCGCGTGTTCCTGCTGCTGCTTCGCGGTTGCGTGCGGGCGACGTGGGAGCGCGCGAGAGGAGGGAAGCAGGGGAGGGGACCGAGCCAGAACAGCAGAGCGGATGTAGCTACCACGACGCGAGGAACGCGTGGACAGGACGGATGCACTGCTGGGTAACGGGATTTCAGTGACGTCACCACAGCTACCGTGACTATGTGGAGCGGTTTGAGGCCCCGCAAGCAGGACGACGCACAGCGGATGTGCCGCGAGCCGAAGGTTCGCGCAGTCGATTAAAGAAGCAGAGAATGAAGAAGAAAACGGACATATTGGGCGCACCATTTGATTTACGCTTGCACTTCCTTCGCGAGTTTTACTCGCCCAGCTTGAGCTTTGCGGCGTGCTACGGCCGCGTTCTGGCGGAAGCAGTCCGCAGAGGCAAAGGTGACATCCGCGCTTTTAAAAAAGTTCGTGCCAGGTGGCAACGACTTTACGCTCCACAATAAAGCCGGTACGTGAACTGGCATCCCTTAAAAAATTTAGGCACAAATACTTTTGATCCCCTGCGTATGCCGTTTTTTGTTTTCAGCTTTTGAAGAGGATAATGAATAGATATACCACAAAGGAATAAGCGCCATCGCCATACCGTAGTGAGTACGACTTTGCTTGGTGCATTCCCTGAAATAAGTTTTCTTTTTTCTTTTTTTAAGAGACGGCATTCTGAACTAAATGTCCTCGCTCCCCCTCTTCCGCTCATTACGAGGTTCTACATTATACCACATGTTTCAAGGGAATCTGTAATGTTGCACACGACCACGGACTGCCCGACGATCGTGAAAACCCGAAAACACGGGCAGAGCCTCTCGTCCGATGTGTCCACTTGCCCCTGGGCAGCACTCGGATGATAATAGCCACGTGACAGGAGGCCCACACGCGGGAACAGCCTCACACCCTCTCCTCCCGTTCACCCACTCTTCCCATCTACCCTACATGCCACTCCACCTCCTCCTCCTCCTCCATTCTCTTTCCCTGCCTCCCAGAATCCCCCCTTCCACGATTCCCTCACGCCTAGATAAAGTTAGAAGAAATGATCCAGACTCGGGGCTGGGGAGGAAAGAAGCGTCCAAGCTATGAGTGGCACACGACCATTCGTCTTGTAGCGAGACTGCCATTAGGGGTCAGCCGTGAGCCGTCACTGGGAGCGCCGCGAAGGGAGGATGGGGGGAGGAGACAGACGGGGCCGAGGGTGCATCAACAGCGCCCTTGGTGGGCTTCTTGTCTCTTGCTTCACACGTCGCCTCACGGTCGCACACATCTTCTTCTGTTTTGATTTCCAGCCTCCTAGGTGCTGTCTTTCTTTCTGCTTCACCCATGTATCACGCCTTGCGGAGGCGATTGCCGCGAATGTGAAGGGAAAATAAGCCGAGTGAGGGGAATAGAAGCGACGGATTCCAACGCCGTCCACTAACAATGCCGGGTCAGCGGGAGGAAGACAGACGGACGGCCCAAAGGGCGACCCACTGCAACCGGACGGTGGCGGCGCGCTCCACCACCGCTCAGTCATCGCGACGCAGTAAATTCAGTCAGAGAACGAGTCTCTTTGGCCAATACCTTACAGCGCTCGAGGGAGACAGAGACGAGCATCATAGCGCTTACCGGTTGGAACGCGCCAACAGCGGGGGAACAAACAAGAGCATCATCATCAGCCTCTTCCATGATAATTCGGCTGATGTATACTGTATATCGAACCGAAAGCACTCGCGCTCAACACGTCACGTTATTTAAAGGGAAACTCACAAATCCTACACTCTTAACAAAAATGCTAGTACGAAGGTAGTACCGGGTTGTATTTACTAACTCCTTACGAACTTTACTACCCCCGGAACTTACGTAGGTCCTGCAACCAAGTATGGAACCTAAATGGTATCGTTACTAGTCAAGACCTCGCACTCAGTAACTGCTTCTTGTACGCTACTAACATTCATTGATAGTAACAAATTTTTCTGAATTATTCAGCTAATCACTATAGAAGTTCAAATCACGATTAAAACGTTTTTGCAAATCCGCTTGCATGCTGACTTGTACATGCTGACATTAAAATGCATAAGTCTAAAATCATCGCTGACATGTTTGATTTCTGCGACAAGCCCACTGCCTCTATCAAAGCAGTTTTGCTGGCTATAAAAGCAAGACGAGCTTTCTAATGTGACTAAGTTATACTCGCTCTCCTCGTGCATCCCGTTGGTTTTCTCGCTCAATTTATTTGTTGGACGTCCGAGTGTGATATGTGCTTGTTGAATGTGTCTATGTCGAACTGCGCACTCTGCCGAACCACACCGTCACGCGTAGTTTTTTACTAGGTTATGCATGGCCAGTTAGTAAAAGCACTAAAAGTACCTAGTGGATACTGTGACAAGCAACTGGTTCGTGTTCCACGACCTTTTTTTTAAAGAGTGTACAGTCAATAGGATTTTCGTGTTAACACTTGAAGTGACACTTGAGGCTATGTATGCCCGAAGACGATAAGAATCTTAAGCAAAGAAAATCACTTAAGAACTAGTGGAAATCTTTCAGTATTACCCTATCACAATTTCTCACGTGTACTTTACGTACAAATATAGCATCTTCCCGTTTGTAGTATTCATAATTCGGCGATATTTTTTATTAGCAGTGATCTTTAAGCACACATTAAAATCACTCCGACGTCACATAGTCTTCACTCTGGAACCCATTTTTATGTTTTGCTTTCAGTATAAAATTTGATTAATGTGTCATAATTATCAACACCAAATAAAGTGCGGCACCGACGAGAGACTGTGCGAAAAGACAAAGCTGGCGATAAGCTCGCGAAGCCTGCGAAACGGATTTAACGTGCGAAGAACAGGCAGTCCCTGTAAGCCCCGTTGGAGCCCTCCGTGGCCGCCGGGGGCGCAGCATAATAAGTTGAGCCTCGAAGCAAAGTCTTAGCGTTCGTCTCCGTAGAGCGCCGCTGGCGCCGACGACGAAGTCAGGAAATTGGATTTCCCTCGCAGGGCCCCGAGGGGACCAATTAAGATCGCGCTTTTCATAAGCAGTTGAGCGTTAACCCGCCTTCCCCGAGTCCGAGGCACGGCGGACAAAACGCCGCGATCAACGCTGAGAAAGGAGAGAGCGACGGCGCAAAGCTTGCATGCTTGGAACTGAGATTACAGAATATATACATGGTGCACGGAAAGTCAACAGTCAAGAACGCCGGTAAGGGCATAGAATTAACTTCGACCCTTTTTTGGTGAAAATCGGAATATACTGTGTAGTCGGAGACGCGGCAAGAACGATAACTAAGATGTCTACTCACGTGTCGGCAATGAGACTATATTACAAAAAGCGCAAAAAAGTATGTATGAAATGTCGGACACACTTGAAAACAATAAAGTTTACTGACGTTTCGGCAAGTGAACTTCACCATATTAGAGTACCATACTCTGCTCTGACCAAGGAGAGTTCACTTGCCGAAACGTAAGCCGTAAACATGGCTGTTATTGTTTTTCAAGTGTGTCCAGCCGAGCTGCGAAGCCGGCTGAGTTGGTGCTGTTCAAAATAACCCCACGCCCCATTACGATGACAATGAATTACACCGCTGTTTGTTTCTTGTTATACGGTTGAACTCTTCATTAGCGAGGGACGAAAAACTACCACCGCAACGCACACAAACCTTGCGCATTACCTGCGTTTTCACGAAAGTCGGCTAGCTAAAACGACATTTAGCAACTATACCAGCAACAGAGGCGTCACACGCCATCAACTCACGTCCCCGGCGCACACCAATCACTCGATCAGAGAAGAGAATGTCAGGGGAACTTACCTAGAAGAGAGAAGGGAAAAGAAAAACACAATCAGCATCTGTATGGGGACGACACAGGCGGAAATAATAAATACAGAAAGATATGTTCGTGCACACGAAACAACAAAGTAATAATGCTCAGGACTCGTCATGGCTAATTTGTGGTAAGATAAAAAATAACATCTTCCAGCCATACACCACAGAATACAGAGTCTGTGTTTTTGCTTTAAGGACAGAAACTCTGAATTCGTTCCTTCTGTAGACTTTTTAGGCAGAATAAAAAACAGTCAAGGGAGTTAGACAAATAGCGATAAAGATGGTGACCGAGAGATTTATCAGTTGGCGGTCCCTGTTACTCGTCTCAAACCACCCAACTCAGATGTGTTACGTTCAATTTGTGACCCAGAGCAACGGTACAGGGCGAAACACTTCACAGGTACATTAAACTGCAAACCCCCGTTAGAGTGAATTTCGCGGGACAAGAAACTGTATTCGCTATAGGCGATACTTCGCTAAACGCGGATGTGGCGTGTTCTCACTGGACGGCGTGGACTGAATGGTGGTCTGTAAGATTTCGGTATAGCGACGACTTATTACAATGTCCGTCACCGCTCCGGGAAGCTGCACAATGCGACAAAGCGATTGAGCGCAGATCCCCGAGCGAGAGACGCCGGGGCAAATCGAAACGCAACTGAATTTCAAAGAACTTACGCTTGCCAACAGCAAGCAGCCGCGTATAAGTAAATACGCACAAAACAGCAAGGTGACCGAACCAAGTGAGCAAGAGCTCTCTAAGCACTGGCCCCAACGGCCCTAGCCGCGTCGTCGGCGTACTCTTGTAAACAGGAGGAGGAGCCAAAACCCATCGGGGCTCCGGCTCATTTACAAGCGATTACCGGGATTCGACCCCTTTGTTTCAGCCCTTTATCGGGCAACGCCTTTTTCTTTGTCATTCTCCCTCCTTCCAGCAAAAACAGGAAGAAAAAAAAACCTGCATTTTTAAAGCACCCGTGGTAGCACACCCTTCATTCACCCCGCGATTTGTCCGCCGTTCCTCAATATTTGCGAGCGTGTGTTTTCCGAAGCACAAAAGGTTGGGCGCTAAACAAAGGAGCAGAGGGACCGTCGCTCCGCTTGTGTGACGCCTTTATTTTCTTTTCCCCTCTGGTTTTCCGCTCGCCTGCAGCGTGTATTCGTCGTAACCCTTTCTTCGGCAAAGCAGCGAGCCGGGGGCACGCACTCTCCGAGATAAGGGCATTGACAGGACAGGGGCGAAATGGACAAGCGAGATAAAACGCGATCAGGTTCCGCGCTTAGCGAGCCAGTGCTGCGCTGACCGGGGCTATACTATTACCAGAGGCGGAGGAGCAGTCGTGTGGTGATCTAGCAAATCAACGTCAGGATAGTACGCCGCGAAGTCTGCAGTCCATCGGACGGCAAATTAAGCGCCGGGCTGTCTTCATTAAAGACTCGTGTCATGTCGTGAGCTCGTGACTGTTCTGTGAAAACAAAACAAAACAAAGAACAAGAACACTACGCTGACTCGAACAACGACCAAAGAGCGTAAAAACACGATGTAATAAAAATAATAAAAAAAAAACCAAGGTACGGGAAAATAGATCTGACACGGTGCAAAGCGAGCTATGTTTTGTTTGTTCTAACTTCTAATAGTAAGACTGTAAGATTTTTTTTTTTCTGCACTAGTAGGCATTCGTTTTTCTTTGCAAAAGCAGCGAACCATAACTTCAAAAAAAATTCTAAATGTGTTCCACCAGCATATTTGTAAGTGACAATGTAGGAGTTTCGAAGAAGGCAGAGGCCCGCTTTCTCCACTGTGTCTACAACTATACTCGGACGTACGGTCACTGATCCTTCCAAATACGACCATTATCAGCTGTTTTAGACCTCTACTGCCCCGTTTCACAGGGAATGTCTCATTTATAATGTCGACCTACCGTCTACGTGGGTACGTGCATTTCCTGTGTAGCGTTTGCGACCCGAAACACCCCCGATCTTTGTAACAAAAGCCACTCGAAGACAGCAGTGTCGTGGCACTGCTACCTTGCACTGCACGGCATTGACGTAACTAACCGTCATGCAACGCGAAAGGCGGGAATATTTGATTGCAATTTCTCTGCACGACACGAGGCCTCCTGCGGCGGAGTAGTAGTGAGAGCATTTGTGGGCGCAGCTCCTTGGCGGCCGTCTCTGGGCTGAAGCCGCGTCATCGGCGTAACCGAATGAACGATGGCAAGTGAAAGAAAAAGCGAGCGCTGAAGGAAAGCAAAGGAGAATGTCGCGAGAGTGTGGGAGGGTACATATGTGCGCAGCCATTTTGTTTCTGGTCTCTCTCTCTCTCTCTCTCTCTCTCTCTCTCTCTCTCTCTCTCTCTCTCTCTCTCTCTCTCTCTCTCTCTCTCTCTCTCTCTCTCTCTCTCTCTCTCTCTCTCTCTCTGCTGCTGCGCGGACGCTAGAGCGGCCGGTTACACTCTGCCCGTCACAACCAGCAGCGGTTTCGTTGGGAGCGATGGCAACACTGCAAGACAGAAACAAAATGGCCCCCACACGCTCCCGGGTGCACGAAGTGGCGGTACTCTTAAGCGTAGCTCATTTAGTGACGCTAGGGCGACCCTTGGCGAAAACGGGAGAGGGGCGTGCGCGCGAGTGCGTGCGTGAGACTCACTCCGCGCCGCCGACGCAGAGGCTCATCATCGGTTCTGTCGAGAGAACCCACGAGTGAGTGCTCCCTCAGTGCACTGCTGCTGCGCGAAAATATCGCATTAGGGAATATCGTAACCACCAGCCAATTTTTTTCCAGGCCCGCGGATCGATATATGCGACAGAAAATTAAGGACATTTGTCAAGTAAATGTCCGTCTGGTTTACACCAGACCCCACCAACAAGAAACTAAGTAATGCTCCTGTATACACATGGCTATTTAAAAACACAGAAAAAGTCGTGAAAGGGACTAATTTGCCGCACAGGTCACGGATTTTCGAAACGCATCGCAAAAAAGGAGATACACGAAATATTTTCGAAGGGACAGTACGGAATGGACTCACGATCACTGATTCGTCAATGGCAGTTTCACGCAAAGAGCGCAAAGGCGTCAAGCGAAAGCACGACCTAAAATTTACAGCCCGCTGCGGGAGACCAGAGGAGGTCAGGGAAACAGGCATGCAGGGTTCGTGCTGGTTTATATGGTGAGAAACTTCACCATCCCTCGCTAAATAAAGTTAGAGAGAAGCGCTAAAGATTTCTCACATTGAAACTGCGTCAATGGTGCGTCAAAACCGTCTCCCAAAGTGTGTCCAACCGTAGCTGTAAGTGCGTACAGTCGATCGCCAACCGTTGAAGGACCCAAATCGCAAACGAAAAACGAACTCATGCGACGATTCTTCGTGCACTGAGCAACCACGAAATGCATCTACGAACGACCTAAATGTATACCGATACGTCGTTTATGAGATAAAGGCATAGAGTTTCATACTAATATATACTAGAGGGAAATCTGGCGCCGCATTCGCGGGCCACCGTGGGCGGCGCCATTGCAGCTAGCGACGTTCCTCGCCTCCTTGGCTTGGTTAGCCACATGGCTTCTTTTTCGTCTTGAAGCCAAAAGGGGTAATATTGTTTTTCGTTCATCTTCCGTGAAGCTTCTAAATAATTCTTGACAAATAAATCTTTCTGGAGCTTTAATTTTATAATATTAAAACAAATTCTATTAATCTTCTGCAGTATGATGGAGGCGAAAAGCAAAAACGCCCGTGTGTACGAGATTTCGGCGCACGTTAAAGATCCCCAGGTGGTCAAAATTAATCCGGAGCCCTCCACTACGGCGCGCCTCATCGCCTGCGTTGCGTCGGCGCGTTAAACCCCAACAATCAATCATCAATCTTCTGCAGTAACATTGTTGCATTTTTGCAGCCAAAGCCAACTTTTCAGCCTGTTCGTGAGCCATGTCAAGGACAAGTGGAACGTGCCTGCCCGGTACATGACGGCACGCTCGCTGAAGCGCGGCTCCCCTAGACAGTGGCGCCAGATTTCCCTCTAGTCTATATTAGTATGAAACTCTATGACTAAAGGTATACTATCGTACTCCTTCTTATGATCGATAAGTGTATTGTCTAATGTAGAACCGTTCCTTTTTTTTTCGCGATTTTTAAAGTAACCATTTTGACACAATATAAGCCAGGTTTCACGCACGCCCGTGCGTCCAGAGATCTCATCGGAGCTTTTCGGTCGACGAAGCGGTCTATAGGGAAATGCAATAGCTTTTTTACAGGACGCAATCGGTCCCACAACGAAACTTTTCGCTTTAAAAACCTTAGGGTTTTCAAGGATCTCTGTGCGGATTTTTAAGGACTTAAAAGAAATCTAAGTGACTGATGTTTCAGGAAAAGATGGGGGACTGAAATGATGAGAATTCATTTCAAGCCTCCATCTCAGCTGTTCACTAAACCACACAGTTGAGAAAGCGCTTGCCTTTTTTTTTTTTTTTTTTTGCGTGCTCTGGCAAAGACCCGGTTGCTTTGCAAAGTATCCTTTTCATTTTATCGTCCAGCGCGTACCCGTTTGCAGCGCAGTGAACCCATTTTTGTGCCCATGCACGTAGTAGTATGCAGCTGTACCCACTTCCTGTGAAAGCCTGAGAAGGCTTACAGTATTGATAAATAAAAAAAATAAATCGTCATAAAATGACAAAGTTGCTGCAGCCATCTTTTCAACAACTTGGACTTGTTGAGACGTTGTTGTTTTAATGTTCATTACTAAGAAGAATTCAAGAAAGGGTTTTCGAGGATCTGTAAATATTTCAGGACTTTCAAAGCCTTGAAAACAACGTTTTTTGCTTCTCGAACTCATCGGGTTTTCTTAAGGTTTTCAAAAACCCGCACAAACCTTGGCGCGAACCGCACAAACCCACACAAACCAACAAAAAGGCTTGTCCGTCTGCCTTTTAAGTCCGAGGGGATGCTCTCAAGCGCTGTATCTCCTTCGCCGATGTTCATTTCCTTTTGTTCCGTTCGAGAGTGAGGTCTTCTCTGATTGGGGAGAGAAGAGCCGGAAGTGGACACCGTCATCGCGGAGGGCAGACAAGACCGCGAAAGAGGGGCCCAACACGAGGGTCAGCCTCTTCCTCTCGGAGCAGGAAGAGGAGCACATCGAGGGCGATTAGACGAGACACGGCAGGCGAAGACCGGTCGCAGACCACGTCCGAGGCACGATCGCGAATCCGGGGCCCTCAAGAGACGACACACCGTCGCAGCCGGCTGCTGCTGCTACCAGGGTGGGTTTCATCAAATGAAGGCCGAAGGAAAAGCAAACGCTGGCGACAGCATCCCTCCTTGCCTTGTTCCCCCTACTCAACTCGCTAGACTTTTTTTTTTTTTCGAAGCACGACAAGCGCTGTAGCTGCGTCGCGGCCTTCCTCTATTCGGTTTGGATCGTGGTCCCCCTGGCGACAAACCCGCGTGCTTTCTCTACAGCGCCATGTTCTGACGCGAAACCGGCCTGACCGTATTACGGCTCCCGTAACGGATCAACGCCTACCTGACAGATTCCGCGGGTTCGACTCGCGGTCGCAGTGATTGCGCCTGGTAGAGGTCGCCTCTCATTGGCGCGCTTGGTAAACGACATGCGAGTGTGCCGGGCGCTTGACAGTTGTTTTCTAGGTTCGCCAGGGGCAGTGGCGTACACAGATATATTTTTCGGGAAGTGTTACATCCTTCCAGTAAAAGAAATGAGAAAAGATAGTCTGTGCCCAAGCAATACCTTATTTTCGTTTTGATATCCTATTTACATTTTTTTTTTCATTTAAATGTACAGATTAAGTGTGTAAAAAAGCATCGGCGGTAGAAAAGGCTGAAAGGAGGAGGGGAGGGGGGGGGGGGGTTCTGACACTGAACCCCTCTTCCCCCCCACTCGGCTACGCCCTTGGCCAGGGGTGTCTCCGAGGTATCGAGAAGGTTTGAATGCGGTGTCAATGGCGGCGCTATGACAAATGAGCCGCCGTTTTTTTAATTCTATGTGGATATTTTTTCGTGATCAAAACGGTTGTCTTCAAGGGAAGGCGACGTTGGCTACAATGCCTTGAAGTAGAACTAAACGCGAACGCAAGTTTCGCCGATATTCAGCTGGTCTTCCAGACGGCGCTTTTTAATGGTACTTGAGGGGAAAGAGTAAAGAAACCGGCTTTTACCTTGCGGCGTTAACGGCAGTTACAATTAACACACGAAGAAGAGTGGCGCCAAACCTCTTTCATTTCTCATATAGAGGGGAGGAGGAAGACGCGAATTCGAATGTCGCGCGCTTTGAACAACGCACGCAGTGTATCGTTCGGCTTTCACTTCAGCGCCAGTTGTATTTCGCCTGTCTCGAGAGGCTATCTATCCCCAAGCTGAGCCGTACAGGGAAGTAGGCGGAAACCTTGTCGAAGCAACCTCACCTTTCGTACCTCCCCTTGTCTTCCGAACAGAGGGGGAGGAGGCTCAGGGGTCACGTCCAATCTGCCAGACGCAAAGGGACGCCGAGGCAATCTCTTCCGGGAGCCTAACAAGCGCCGGCACTAATGGTTAGCCCCGGAGACGAGCTTCGGGCCGGCGATCCGCGAGACAGCGGCCGCCTCCGGATCGGTCGCCGCTTAGCGTCACACGCGAAAGCCGCGCCACATACAAGAAAAAAAAAACAATTGATGCGCGGAGGTGAGGCCACTGGACTAGATCTGAGCAAGAAGTTTCACTTAAACCTACTTTAAAGAAGCTTCGCTTCAATCGTTCTAAACGATTTTAACTTCAATCTTTTTTAGAGAAGTGTCACTTTATTTGTTAGATGTGAAACGGCACTGCATCAGCGTGGCGTAACAAACCTATCTAACACAAAAAAAAATATGCATGTTGTTTCCCTTTTTCTTTTACTGGCCTCTGCCACTATTCAGCGCGGCGCTACGCGCGTGCTGAAAGCTTCGTGTAGTGCACCTGTGCCTTGCGGAAAGACCACCTTCCTCGAAAAACATATTGACACAACCCCCGCCAGCGATGACTCGAGCCGCGGCAGTTGCAAAACACGGAACAAACTTTGTGTTGAGACGAGCACCGGCGAAGCGGGAGCCGAAGCCGAAATCTCCTTTCACCCCTTTCTCAGAGCCGACTAGCGCCGCTACTGCCGACCCTCACGAACTCGGGAAATTGCGTTGTGTGTGTTTACTATTTTCCAGCAATTTGCCCAAAAACACTGCGAAAGCCTCGCAGACGTTATGGCTTCTCGGTAAAACCACCTCCCCCCTCGCGGTGGATTGATTCATTCGCTTTGCAGCAGCGAATCCATGCTGTGCTCTCTGCTCGAGTCCCGCTGAAGCCTTGCCCCGAAGGATATTTTTTTCTGTATCGTCGCAGTTCACCTCTCGCCATGCAGGAAACCAGTTAAGTTTCCCTTCAGCTTCTTGCCGTCATCACCAAGGCAGCAACTTTTGCGGCGACTCAACCACCACGCTACCACATATGACGGAGGCAACGGAGCCCAGTTCGGGGACGCATTCCCGATTGTAACACCTCCTCCTTCGGTGGAAGGGCTCGCGTTTGAGTTAGTGACCGCCCCTATGATTTGCGCGCGACTACATTCGCCACACAGTAAGGCCACCTTGAAGTCAGCGTAATTTTGAGGTGGCCCTAAAGATCATTATTAAAGTAACGCTAGTGTACCCTCTCCAAGTTCAGAGTGGGTGACAATCTTTTCATAACCCTGTATCAGAACACTAACAATAACCAGCGTTAAAATAAATTTAGCTGAAGTGTGGTTATGACAACAAAGCAGACGGGACTACGAGGAGCTATTTCTGAAAAAAAAATCCACTGTACCGCTGGCAAGATTACAATCTATCTAGGTTAAAACGTCGTTTACTGCGCGCTTACATTAAAAAATAAGAACACGCTCTTCTTCTATCCTGCTCTTTCTTCGAAGGATAAATGAAAAGAAGTGTACAATAACCAGCATACGACACTACGCGATGTTCTAATAAGCGGAGAAAGTTGCACCGTAGGGTGGTCTCCGCCAAGGGTCTCCGCAGTGATACCGGGCGTCGCTGGTGAACCTCGGCGCCAAAGCCAGGACAGAACGAGGACACGACGACGAATCTCGGACAGCGGGAAGCATCCCCGTTCCTCCTTTTCAACCTCCTCCTCCCCTCCTCCTAACTTGGGTGGCAGCGGACACCGGAGGAGAAGAAGCCAGAAGGGAGGCGGATCCTTCGCCGTCGTCAATTAGTTTAGGCTTGGCGAATCCGTCGATCCGAAGCGGCTCCTCTCCCGGCGACTCGAAATCATCCAAACCGCACAAAACAGGGCAGCTTTCTCGGAGGAGGAAAGGAAACACGATGAAGAGATGGAGGAGCAGGAGGAGGATGGAGAGGTTTGGAAGAAGCGAGTCCTCCGCTAGATGAAAGGCGTATTAGACGGGAACTGCATGCCGCACGCGAGTGACCGACCAGCCCGCGCTTTCAAAAACTGTCCGGAGGCACGCTCGAGACGCGACCGAAAACCGCGCTTCAGTCGAAACGAGAGCGGCGCGCCGTATTTTCGTAATTGAGGCAGTTCCTTCCAAACCGCGCGCGTTTCGCCTCTCAATTGCGACTTGGCGGTGTTTAGAAAAGGGGGGGTGCGGTGAGATGGCAAAGGGGGTTATTTGTAAGGAAAGAGGGAAGGAGAATCGCGAGAGAATGGCGGGACATTTGCAATCCGTTATTGGAGAGGAACGGGCAGGGAAGACAACAGACACCCGAGATTCGGAGCGCCCGCCGTGTACGACGTATTGTGTGGGTGTGTTGGTGGTTCTAAAGGACGGACGGATGATCGATCGGAAAAGGGAACGCGTTTCATTAGTACTAAGTCGCCGCCTTATTGGCCGACGTGCGTTCGAACTTCCTGCGAGAGCTGGGTCCGGTTCGTAAATACGGTTGAAAATTAAAGCATGCGCCCTTCTCTGGAGTTAACAGACGTTGCAAGAAGTGTAAAATCAGGTGTACGAAGAGTGGCGAAAATTTGCGTTGCCTGAAATATGAATCGAGCCACGACTTGGAATTGAAACTCCGCAAATCGACTTGTGCTGTTGAGCCCAAGGACGTGGGTTCGATCCCGGCCGCGGTGGCTGCTTTTCTGGTAGATGTGAAAAGCAAGAACGCCCGTGTGTCGAGATTTCGGCGCACGTTGAAGACCCCAGGTGGTCAAAATTATTCCGGAACGCTCCACTACGGCGCGCCTCATAGCACAAGTGTAGCTTCGGCGCGTTAAATCCCACGATCGATCGATCAATCAATCAATCAATCAATCAATCAATCAATCAATCAATCAATCAATCAATCAATCAATGCAAGCGCTTTTATAATCACCACTTTTGTGCACAAGCTTATATGGGACGATAAATGCATTAATCAATCCGTTCAGGACAGATGGAGAGCAAAAAAAAAATGAAGTCAGCGTGGGTTCCAATATCCCGCGTTCCCATGTAGCCTGTAGGCATTAAACCACTCCGGCAAACCACTTTGCATTGAAATAAATATATACCATTCATTCGTTCATCAAGCATGGCCGTGTGGCCATGGCCGGACGACGGCCCCTCCCGATATGGGAAGTTTTAGCCGAAAGCTACACCTCCAGGGTAGCTTTGCGGAACGCTCCGGAATTATTCCGGAACGCTCCACTACGGCGCGCCTCATAACCCAAGTGTAGCTTCGGCGCATTAAATCCCACGATCGATCGATCGATCATCGATCAATCAATCAATCAATCAATCAATCATCAATCAATCAATCAATCAATCAATCATCATAAATCTACTGTGAGTTCAAATGTTTTGCTTTTCTTCTCTTAGACAGAATTCGAGCTTCCGCATTTCCGGAATCAGTAAACGAAGTACGAGTTTTGTTACGGAGTTTGCGTTTCACAATCGAACAATATTTTAGATGTAAGGGGGGGACACAAATGGCACCCGCCGTCAGTTCTCGTTGGCTCGGGTTGCAACATCCGAACCCCTGTCAGAAGCAGCCGCCATTAGTTGGAGGAGAAAAGAACAAAGCGAAAGGGAGCTAAAAGGGTATCGACTAACACCTTTGACGAGCTAAAAGCTCATCAGAAACTTCGGAGACAACACACCGCTACGAGTCGAAAAGAGCTTGCCACGGCTGGCTGAACTCAAGCCCCGAGGGATGACGCGCCCTGCCGACGGTGCAGGCATTGTTACACGAACGAGCGCGTGGACGCCAGCTATCCCTCGCTCCCCATTTTCGAAGAGAAACTAGAGCACAATTTCACGGGCAACCAAGCCGCCGCCGGCGCCAGACTCTGTTTACGCCCAATCTTCGTTTCGCCGAAAGGCCCAAAGGAGTGCCGGGCGCTGGACAACACCTTAGAGGTAAGAAGGACAAGCCTCGGCGTAAGCAACCACTCAGCGGTGCTCTTTAAATATTCTCGCCAAGTTTCAACCTGACTGTAGTGACGATTTTCTCCTTTTTTGTATCTGCCAATAACAAGCCTGTCGCTAAAGCTGTAAAGATGCATTTCGGGGGTCTTCTGCTTGCCTATAAGGCGTTGACCGACCGACAAGCAAAACGAGAAACCAATTAACCGGCCTGCCAAACGCAACACGCGTTTTGCATCGGCCAAAAACGGGCGCGAGCGCGTCGTGAACAGAGTCGTCCCACCGCACGTGGACGCTACCGGAGACGGCGGCTCTGCCCTCCAAATGTGGGGAAGGATGTTCGCGTTGAACAGGGCTCTCCCGCGCACAAACGTCTCTGTAGGCAGCGCCCCGGCACATGAACGCACAAACGCGCGCTCGGACGTGTGGTCGAGAGGCAGGACAACACCTCCATGGTAAAGAAGGGATTCTTAGAGTATAATTACTTTCGAAACAGGTGACCGGCACAATGTGTTTCTTATTCGTCGACGCAATAAAAAGATGTCGCTCAAAGTAACACCCGCGTACGACACTCAACCACCCGAAGAGGGAGTTCGAGGACTATGCGAAGGCCTTTTGTTAACTACAAGGTGACCGCCAGCCCAGTTGAGCTTCCTCTCTGCAAAAGCGCTAGCGGCGTTAATGAGTTGAGAAACTGATTAAACTCCGAGGAAGGGCCGACAATAGATTCCCCGCACAAGCGTCCGCACCGACGCCTCCCCTCATACCCAAGCCGCTTGACGCTTTGACAATGTCGTCACGACGCATTTCGGCCGAGAGGGGGCGGGGGCCTTTATTTTAGAAAGCAACGCGTCGGAGGGGGGAGGGAGCAAACGCAGCTCATTCCTGCTCCTGAAGAGGCAGGGATGACAGCACCCGGGTCGAAACCCCACCGCGCGAGCCCTGCAGATGCGCGCGGCTTTTGTCTGGGGCGATAACAAATTGAGACTCGGCGGCCTGCATCAGCAGCCCATGACGCCGCTCGAGACACCGCTCATCTCCCTCCTCCGCTCCACATCCGACGGCGGCGGGGGGGCATTTGTTTCGCGAGATTGAAGAGGGCCGCGGACAAATTGGGACGCTATGTCATGTTAGAACACGGCAGTCCCGCGCTTTTCGAAAAATCTGCGGCGGGCATGGGGGGTTGCGGGAAGTGGACGCACGCTGAGTGGACGTTGTACGAACGAGAATTCTGAAATGTGATTGGCGACGTAATTGATAAGGGCGTAGGATTATTAAGTACGAAGAATACGGGTGCACGTGAGTGTGAAGTAAACAATCTTCGGCGCACGCGCATTGAGTCAACAGCAAATTTTACGGCTGACTGCACCGCACAGGGGTGTGGGTGTGCGTGTGTGTAGTAAAGTGGAATAAGAACACGTAGGTCGAGCAAGTTTATATCTAGAAACGAAACATTTGAGGGAATGGCTTTTTTCATTACTTTCTTGCTCGTAACGGGGAACGCATATTAACGCTATAAGGCACCAGATTGGAGATCGGTGAAGCAGGCATACTTCATGGTGTCGATATCATAGGCCATAGGAAACAGCCTGAATTTTTGTAGCACGACTGATGTCGTTTTTGTAGAACGATAAAAGGAAAAGGCCGAATTCCAAGCGTTTGCTGGGGCCAAACCGCCTCAACCTCCTCCGAATTTTTTTTTTTTTTCCGGACAGGGAACAATATGTCGACAAAAAATTCCAGATCAAATTGAGACCCTCCAGGACCACAAAAGCTGGAGAGAAGGAGGGGTGAGCACACGCAGAAGGGTTCAAAAGTTGGCAAATAAAAAAAAGTCTTCAAAAACCTACCAGAAATCCAAATATGAGGAAGCTTAACACAACGATGGCAACAATACGACATACAAGCTTCTAGAACACCACAAAATCAGGGCGGAGGTGACCGATAAGGACGCCCTAGAAGCAAAAACAAAGGGGAAGCTGACAACGGGAACGAGTCAAAGGAGCTGAAAAGAGTATGCTAAGGCGATGGACGTCACCAATGACCGGCGAAGCTGCAAGGCCTCCAACGTGACAAGCTTTTGTCTTTAAAGGGAGACTTATTTCCAAGACCCTTCGCCACCCAAACCGATTACACCTTCCCCCTTTTTTTATTACACCCAGCTGATTACTCGAACATGAATCCGGCTGATAGCGCAGCACTTGCAAGCCTTTAGCTAACCCAAGTGATGGGACGGGGCGCCTGACACGAGAGACGGAGTAGCAGGGAGGTACTACAGAGGGCGCGTCGAGCGACGCAATTAGGAGGCTTCATTCGGGCGTTAATTGAATTCGTCAGCTGACATGACTGCCGGAGATTACGGCTCGGGACGGAACGGCGAGAAAGGACGACGGTTGAGACAGAAGGGACAGCCATCGGAGCAAGTAACGCCTGTGTGACTAATCTGAGTGCGACTTAGTCTCTCTCTCTCTCTCTCCTCTCTCCTCTCTCCTCTTCTCTCCTCTCTCTCCTCCTTCTCCTCTCTCTCTCTCTCTCTCTCTCTCTCTCTCTCTCTCTCTCTCTCTTTTCCTCTCCTCTCTCTCTCTCTCTCCTCTCTCTCTCTCTCTCTCTCCTCTTCTCTCTCTCTCTCTCTCTCTCTCCTCTCTTTTCCCGCGCGCGCGCACGTATTTGTTACTTCTATCTCTTCGCCTCCCCCAAGGCCGAATTTGCACCACGTGACAAAAGGTAGACATCCGTAAACGAGGTCCACTTCTGACGCCCCTGACCAACGTTCTAAACCACGCAGGACCCGCAGCAGTGGAACCACGACTACGGCGTAGGGCATGTGGTCACCTGTTCGAGTCCCGGCCGAAGCGGCAGTTCTTCTGGTTAAAAAATAAGAAGTTTCTGCATACACAATTTTTTGCAGAGCTCGAAATATCTCGCGTCAGGTGGCAATTATTGCGTAGTCCTGGTTCCGCGCGTAGAACCTTCCGAGTCTTGACTCTTGGAAACTCAATGGACAAAGGCAGGCAGAAACACCTCCAAGGTAAGGAGAAGCCTCCCCACTACGTCACTTAAAATGGAGTGAACAATAGGCCACTACTTCTTACTCGCCAGGGATTAAAAAAAAAAAAAAACCCGACCCGAAGAAGGAAAGGCAAGGCAACCGAAAGTGCAAGAAAAACTCGCCAATCTTTTGACAGGAGAATTAGGGAGAGACGGGCGTGTGGGTGCCTTCCTTTCAACCTAAAGGCGGTGCAAGCAAGCGCAGCCTTTCGATGACCGCTATGTCACGGGACAAACTTGAAAGAAAGAAAGAACGAACGAACGAACGAACGAAAGAAAGAAAGAAAGAAAGAAAGAAAGAAAGAAAGAAAGAAAGAAAGAAAGAAAGAAAAACACGATGTCAAGGCAGCCTGATTCTCGGGCGAAAGCGAAATATCAGAAGGAAAAGGGAAATAATTCGAGACGGCAGAGAGGCAACGAGCCGTGCTCTGCTCGAGAGAGAAGGCAAAAAAAGGTACGGGAGAGACCGGCACGTACCGGCTAGAACAATCCACTCGTAATTACGAAGAAACGAGTCGCACACACGCGAACGGGCAGCCAAGGCGAAGAGGAGTAAGACACGGCAAACACGACTCGATTTGTTTGCGGTGCCGGGCGAGTTTTAATTGGGAGCAAACCGTGCGCGGAAGAGGCTGCGGAGATGCGCCGCTCCTCCCGCTCACCGGGCGCTTATCATCATTTTTTCCGCCCTCGTAACGAGACAACAGCGGCGGCAGAGGAGCGCTTCAAAAACCTCTCCCCGAGGGCTGGGAAACAGAACGTGCACCACTGGAGACGACGACTCGGCAGATGCTTCAAGTGCTTCGAAACAAAGAAAAAATGTACTGCGAGCGAGAAAGTATGTCCGGCGGAAATGAACCCCTTCGAGAGGAAAGAAAATAGGGAAGAGAAATTCGAAATGAAGGGCGGGATACCGGACACTTGTTTTCGCCCCCCCCCCCCCCCCCTCTTTCCTTTCGCTTCGTTTTGTTTTCATATTAGCTCTCTTCCTCAGGGCGGCTTCCAAACAACAAGCGCGTTATAACTTTGCCTTCCTCCCCCTCCGTATGCTGCTTCCGCCCTGCTTTTACCGGCGTATACACGGAAGCAGGAAGTGAAATCGCGAACCGTCGCGGAAGAATTTTAATAACGAGCACCGCCTCGGCGTTCCCAGAAAAAGAGAGCGAACAAATCGGGAGCGAGGACACATACTAACTGGGGAAAATGCGCCCGTGGACACTTCGCACGGCTCACCACCGCCCTCTCCAGCTTGCTTCGTCTCTTTCTTCAGCTTCCCTAGCCGTCCCTTTTTTTTTTTTTTTGTCCCTGGGAGTTATCTCGCGATTAAATTGCATCCCGACTGAAAGAAGCGCTGCGCGAAATAATAAAACACAGAGATAATTCCGGATGCCCGGGCTGTTTTAACGAAGTGTATGCCGGCTCAGCAGGCACGCAGAGTTGGAAAACCGGGCTTGTCTTCGCCTGGGGTCATCTAAAAAAAAAAAAAAAAGCTGTGGGCGGATCAGGTTAGAGCACGAGAGTAAAGGGAAGTAATTGCAGTCGCTAGATGAGAGCCGAGTAGCAGAAAGCCGCTGTTTTGGTTTGTGCCGGATTACGAACTAACAACGGTGTCTGCAGTTCTGAACACAAACCTTACAGACTGAAAAAAAAAAAAAAAAAGGAAACGTAGGGGGAGCTGAGATTGTATAAGAGCTTCCCCCTCATTACAGTGTTTGCCCGTTCAGAACACAAGTTTAGAACGACAGAAACAAGCAGCTACAAACTACAAACGAGATCCACTCTCAAAAACTCCGGAGCGTTTGTAAAAAAAAGAGTCGCTGAAGCCGGGGGCAATAACGGGGCGCGACAAGTGCGTGTCGAGTTGTTCGTCGTCTGAATTTGGCGCCAAGCGCCGAGGCAAAGCTCCTCCACTCTGGCGTGCAAGAGAGCGCCAGAAACAAAAAACGGCCGCAGGCAGGGCGAGCGAAAAACAACCGAAACAACACTCGCCCGGGCGGCGCCGCGTTAAAACCAAACCGATTCTCAGAGAGCCTCTTCAAATTCCAAACGCTACGTTACCACCCGCAGTGGCTCTTTCTCTTGCGACGGATTCTCCTCATTCTTCGTTGCTGCTGCTGCTCCCTCGTTTCATTCGTACATAAATCAGCGTGCTTGAGAATGGTGTACGGGAGCTGCCACACTTGTAAACAAAGGACCCAATCGGAGCTCCTCCAAAGCGAGAAGGGGGAGGGGAGGATAAGAAAGAGTTGAAGAGGGGGGGCGACAAAGGGGGTCGTCAGATTCGTGACAAATCGGTTCGCAGCGAGCAGTCTCAAACGCCCGGCAGTAATGAAATTACAACGTGAGCGGTGCGTCGCAGTGGCGTGTCGTGGTTGAGCGCACAGGGGAGAGAATCAGCAAAAGGTTGAGCGAGAAATGCGGGCAGCGCCGAGAGAAGAGAGAGACACAGGCAGAGAACAGAAAGAGAGGATTAGAAAGACAGAAAAGACCAGAGACGCGAAATGAAGGATAATGACAGGGACAGCGAACGAGGAGGCAGCAGCAGACGAAGTGCGGGCGAATGCGAACGGTTCTAACGAATATGGCGCGGTTTGCATGGTTTAGGAAAGGGAGGTATTATATTGCGACGCATACTGCACAAGCAACCCCAGAACCACGAAACTTACAAAAAGGAGACAACACTTATGCTTATAAAATTGCTAACTCGCCTGTATCCGCTAAACGGCGGTGATGTCTTCTGCGGCCTTCACCCTTTCTACTCCTAGGCTACGCCTACCTGCCCCTCCTCACCCCAACACCGCGTTTTTCGGTAGCACGACCTTCCATTGATTAATAAATCGCGTTTTTTGTAGCACGGCCTTCCATTGGTTCATAAAAGATAACAACACAGACAACTAAAACAAACTATTCGCCAATAACGCGCAAAAATAAAACTGCGCTCTGAAATTGTTCGAAGTTCTCATCGATCCATCCCGCCAAAGCTGCGTCCAAGCTAGTTTGAAAAGGACAGAGCAGGACGGCAGCAAACGAAACAACTAACCGGTTTTGAGACAGACAAGTGTGCGACGCGGGTATAACTCGGACCCGCAACAACACACGCTCAGCCAAACATGTCTTTTCAATTACGGAAGTCGTCGTCCGCCGCACTCTCTTTTCCTTCTGTTCTCGTGCTGCTTAGGGATGACACAGAGGCAGGCGAAGTCCGCATGCTATCCTCTTTAAACCCAGTCCCCCTCCTCATGTGCAGCGCACGCGCTCCGATGGGTCCGGGGTGGCGCTGGGAGATTAACAACTGGTCCGACGGCTTTGCGCGAATCGCGCGAGAGAGAAGCAAAAAGAGAAAAGTTTCGGTTCGTCCGGGCATGTGGCTGTGCGCGTTTATGTGCGCGGCAGCGGTTACACCAGGGAGTCGTTTCACTTTGTTTCGCGACTGCTGGGAGGCTGCGAGCCTCGGTCAGTTGCTTCGATAGGCACAAACCAGTTTGTACGCGAAGCGCACAAACTAACGAGTTGGAAGTCGTTTTCTGAGCGCAGTCGGTGCTTAACTATCTACTTTATGGCCACTGACGTCGCGGCGCACTTGTGGTCGGTAGGTGCGAGTGAGTAGATGCGAATGGATGCCTCTTCCGACCCGAGTTGATCGCTCGTAAATTGTGTACGCGTAGTATCAGCGCAGTGAACCGTACTATCGGCGTGCACCAAAACAGTACTAGATAATAGTAGGCTGCGCCCCGTGCCAAGGCCCCCCCCCCCCCCCCCCCCCCCCCCCCCCCCCCCCCTCCGCGGCGGCGTTTCTCAGACGTGAGTCGCAAATCCGCACGTCCACTACAATGGCGGCACTAGCTGACTTTATCCTTCACGAAAATCTTCAGATGCGTGCGAATCTGTTGCAAGCGGTTCTGCAAACTCGCTCTTAAACGCGGATAACCAACACAGGGCATCAACAATACGCGAAGTCGGGGTTCTTAAAGAAGTGAACTTGGCCTGGACATGTTTCGCAGAGAATTGACCACTCACGGTCAACCAAGTAACGGAGTGGGCCGCCGAGTGTGGGGACCGGAAGTAACAGAAAACGAGAACTCGATGGAGAAATGTAGTAAGGAAATTTCGTAGCAAACAATAGATTCGGACAGGCTAGGGTAGGGGAAGTTGAAAATCAATGAAGGTCCTCATCCCGCAGTGGATACAAAGAGGAGGACGATGATGATTATGACGACGACGACGATGATGAAGAAGGGGAATGATGATGATGATGATGATGATGATGATGCGAACAGGCAAGGGACCACAGGAGCTTCATGAAACTCGCTTCATCAGCCAAGAAAGGGTAGAAAACAGCCGTACGGAGACCACCCACAAATGGGGCTGCTGCTGTCTGAGACATGTCCAAAACGCGTGTTCTCACGGGCCCTTTCCAAAGACAGACAGCTAGGGAATAATAATAATAAGAGCCGAAGAAGCGGTGTCACGAAAAGGCACACCACCACCGACGAAGTCGGAAGGGCACGCGCGCGCACAAAGTAGAAAGAGAGAATAAAGGGCAGGAAACGAGACGAGCCTGGAAAGTCATTAAATCGTCGCCTCCCCGCCAGTGGGTCGGCCGTAGGGGCACGAGGGGTACTTAGGTTTGTTCATTAATTAACGAGGGTTAATGTACTTCTCGTGAGGTGGAAGGAGGCGAAGAGGGGGAGCAAGCTAGGCTGCCCAAAGAAGCCGCGGAGGAGGTTTCCGCCGGTAGTGGAGAGGAGGGAAAGGGGATGAGAGTGGGGAGGGGGTCACCGAAGAAAAACGACTCGCTTTAAGCAACGAGGTAATCTTGGCGCACTTAGAGGAAGCCGAGCTGGCGCGAAGACTTCACGGCGAAGACAACGCCGGACTAAGGCGGCCGGCCAAGACGCCGCGCTGAGAGGGCCACCGCCGCAGGATAAGTTCTGCGACTCTGGTTAAACATATCAGTGCGCTAACTAAAGCCCTACCCGAGCTACCACACTCTCCGTTCCTTTAGTAGCCAGTTGAGGTTAGACAATATGTTTATTAAAATGTTGTCTACACTAACGAGAGAGTAAGAGGACGATTCAAAACGAAATACCAAATCATGCCTGTCCAAGAGCGCGAAAGTTAGGAGCGAATTGGCAGACACAAACACGCACGTAGACACATATATACTTACAAATGAAGCAAAACGCGGCCGCTCATCTATTGGATGCACCGTCGGAGTCGTCACCAATGCAGAGCCATTTGCGTAGTGTGATGACGACATATGCAACTGGCTGGCGTTTACGCGAGAGTGACAAATACATCAACAAAATAGACTTCACTTTATGACTGGACTATAGTAACTACAGGTCATTAACTGAATGGGGGCTGGGGCGCCATTTGGGAAAATTGTCTCTATTTGTGCACATGACGACAGTGACCAAAAAAGAGACAGAGGACAAGATCTGATCAGATAGCTACACTGTACTTAGTATACAGCCGTTTTAAACAATTCAAACGGCAACTGTTTCGATATTCCAGATGAAAAAAAAAAAAAATTCGCTGGGAGCGACACCGGTCGCCAGCCCTTCTACTGAATAAAGAAGTCACTTGGTTGCCGATGGTGATTAGGTAGGCCAGGAGATTTACAACGCAAAGACATCGTCAGCATGATGTCACGAACGCCACAGCTCTAGGCGAACTCAAACCGCTGTTCAAAGATAAAATCACACGCAATGCCGGATCTTCGCACTGCGTCGTAAACTCGCAACACTGTGCTACACAAGGAAGACGGTCTCTGTCGTTACGCGACGGTCGTATAGATAAAAACTGACACTGCTTCGCCTGGTGGGATCCTTCCCCTACGAAACTTGACAGAAGCCAGCCGGGAAAGGAAACGCGATCGCCGCATAAGAGGTCATTGTTTCACGCTGGAATGCTCGCACAAAAATCCGAAGCGTGGGAGCACATTCCCTGGTTATTCACCCCTTGTTTATAAATCTTTCCTTCCCTCCGACGCTGTGTTTCCGTTCTCCTCCCGCCGGCCCAATCACCAGCGGCGCGAGCAGACGATCTTTCTCGGCGAGCAGACGATCGTCTGCAAACAAAGCGAGCAGAGCGGCGGCGATGGGAAACAGAGACATTAACGAGCGGATCGCAGCTCCGGGGGAAAAGAATGCGCGGGGAAAAGTGACAGCAAGAGAGATGAATACGATACCGGCCTCCGGCGGCCGTCGCTTCTTCATTCGCCACGTCCCCCTCTGCTCCGCCGTGTTACACGTGAATCGTGTATCGCACAAACGCGCTATATATAGAGCGCTAAAGACGATCAACTCAGGCGGCGGCGGCGGCCGCGGGGTGGCGCTGGCCAACCAACTGGAAACCATCACAGCACCGCAGGGGC
This sequence comes from Haemaphysalis longicornis, assembly GCA_013339765.2. NCBI lineage: Eukaryota > Metazoa > Arthropoda > Arachnida > Ixodida > Ixodidae > Haemaphysalis > Haemaphysalis longicornis. The sequence goes on from JABSTR010001021.1 coordinate 160,887, forward strand.
ACACGACGTGCAGAAGCAAACGGAACGCACACCCAATCGCTATCTCTTTTTCAGCCCGCCGCCCCTCAGCGATCGGCGGCGGTGGCAAAGCGTGTGGTCGCGGCGGCAGCGCACACCGCCCTACGAGAAACCGATGGACAAATGAACGAACATGTATAGAAAGGATGGAGAGATAGATGGAGGGGGGAAGGGGGACAAAACCAGCGTGGCGATTACAGATGTGGAGAGAAATTACGAAACGCCACACGGACGGACGGCGCGGAGAAAGATGTAAAGGGACGCCGAGAACGCGGCGACAAAGAGGGGGAAAAGAAAAACGGACGCAAAAGAAAAGGGGAATAAGATAATAGCGGGAGTTGGAGCAAGGAAAAGTGGAGAAGGTCTCGGAACGACGGTTCCGCCGGACTGCCGAGATAGACGGCCGCGGAGAAGGAACAAAAGACACGAATGAAGGAACACACACAGCGGACGGCCGCCAGGAGGAAGGAAGAGGGTGCGTATTTCTCTACTGGGGAACCGGAGGAAGCAAACGTAGCTCCGACCAGGCCGGCCGCCGGAGTGAGGGAGAAACAATCATTCCGTTCGGACCATCTGCGAGATTTATTGACACGGGACCTTATCGGTGCGGCAGCAGACTCGCCCGAAGGGTTGTTGGTGTGTGTGTGCGCGTGCGTTCGTGCGAACGCCAGCGCGTGTGCTGCGCGCGGAGCCGAAAGAGGTGGAGGAGAAGGGGGTCGACCGTATCGAGCAGAAAACCCCGTTAGGCCTCTGTGGCAAGAACGATCGAGCAGCAGACACGGAAGGTTGGCCGATGGAGCAAGCTGCCGGAGAAGAAAAAGGCCTGGCGTGTAATATCGGCACTCCCTGCCGCGCTTCTTACGGCGGTGTGTGCGCAGAGACCGGCGGACTGGTTGCTTCGGGGTCTGTGCGCCTTGTAACCGAGGTCGCCTATGGGAGCAGATGCTCGCAGACGATCCATATAGACGCGGGAATGCGCCCGAACAGCGAGCGGGTCCTGTCCCCTTCGCTTCCCTATAAGCTGCCATGCTGCCAGGTATGTCGTACGCGATGCCGTGACTGTGCGTGGAGAAACGGTGCCACTCGGAGGATGTACCTACAAAACAGTCCTGGCGCTAAGAACCGCGATGTGACGTAGATGAGACAAAAGAATGACGCGCACTGCATGGACCCTACTTATTGCAGCAATTTCGTTGTGTTATTATCCCTGTCCTTCATCCCGCAATCATTCGTATATAGACAGCTAGTAGAAGCAGTTATGGTAGCAGAAACAATAGCAGCTAGCACCAACCTTATTTATTCCGTGGCGGGGAGCGGAAACGCAAGCTTTGATTGATTGACTGATTGATTGATTGATTGATTGATTGATTGATTGATTGATTGATTGATTGATTGATTGATTGATTGATTGATTGATCGATCCATCGATTGATTGAACCATGCTCATTAGACATAGCTCGTGCCTTCAGGCACAGCGGTGCTTGGTTTAGGGATAGGTAAAAAGTGTGAGAAGCGGTTGCCTCCAGATACGAGTCGGTGCAGTATCAGCAACAACCGATCAGCAATAAGCAACATTAGAAAAAATAAAGCTGTAACACAAATAATCCGAAGAAACTTCCGCATCTTTATAATCAGGTACATGAAATTCAACTCCTTCTCGAAATGTTTTGCACTCAAAACCCAAGTTTTTCTTGTTCTTTACTTGTCCCCCCTCCCTTTTTTTTTGCGTTTCCTGCAAGAGTTTACCTTGTTTACTGTAAATGCCCTTGCTTTCCCTCAATGCACGCACATGTTGCCACAGGAATCGCCATATCGCCTCCGTTTCGTTGAAAACGCTTCAAAAAGGCGCCCCAACAGCTCCGAAATAACCGATAGCACTGCCAACGGCTCATCCTTAAGAGTTTATCACCACCTAAGCTTGCGCATTTAGGGCCTAAAAAAATTGCAGTAAAGAAAAAAACCCAACAGTTTGTGCTGGCAGACATTAAGTTTACATAGGCCTGCTAACCAAGGTGGCGATATCTCACCGGATCGAGAGCGTTTAACCCGTTTCTTGAACACTCCTGAAAGACACCCCGAGGCTGAGCGGCTTTTCAACGAAGATTCGACGCGAAGGCGTGTGCAAAAGGCACCGGCGAGCTTATACATCCTAGATTGTGAGGAGGGCGGCCGGTGTAGGGGCGTTCGGAAATCTGAAGGAAGCAGCAGAACCGTAGGCGGAGCGCAGCACGGGTTGAAACACGCTGACAGCGCCCCGGGAGACGCAGAGGCCCTGAATAGAAGGCGGGTTACGGCTCGCAGGCAAATACAAAGAGCGTCGGGCACAGGCTGCGGCCCTGCGGAACCCCGGACTGGAAGTGCGCCCGTTTCAACCAAACCGAGGGATGCGGCACTGCTAACACAGGCAGGGGACGACCGAGAAATTTGTGCATCAGAAGACGATACGGCCAATGCAGTAAACAAACCCTCGATCAAACGAAATGGCTTTATTCGAAGATTTTCATGGCCCACACTCCAGTGCACAGAAAGGAAATCATCCCTGATTTAAACAAAATTCCACTTATAACGAAGTCCCTTTCTCGTCGCAAAGTCTTCGTTATAATGGTTGAGCTCATCATAGGTAACACGGTATGGTGGAGATTCGAAGGAGATAGAAACCGCCATCTTGGTGTGACTTTTATACAATGCATGCCGGAGTATTAACCGAACCATCGTCAACGTTTCAGTCAACTGCACGCGTCCGTGTGACGAAGAAGAAGTACACAGGACACTCGCTAGTGTCCTGTTTTTCACTAGTAAAATGCAGTCAGAGAACCGACTAGCGAGTGTCCTGTGTACTTCTTCGTCCGCGTCTCTTTTTCGCTAGTAAAATACGGGAAGTTAGCGCAGCCATACTATCTTGCTGCCGCGGCCTGTCGTAACCACTGTCAGTTCCCGAGTACACGTCCGTATCGCCAACTTTAAGCGACACCCCCTCTTAACGCTGTTCCAAACCACCTCCCGCTTCGAGAGATATAGGGACAATGCAGCGTGACGGCACCAAACCAGGACGTTTCGAGAGAGGGAGCCAAATACAAGTGTTGAAAATTTGAGGAGAGAACAGGGTCCTGTCGGCCGGCACATCTGCCCGCGACACGTACTCGTTGTATCATAGTACGTCACTCCAAGCTTGCCGGAAGTTGCTCCCGAAGCACGCCGTCGAAGCCGACGCATGGATGCACTTAAGACACCCGAGGCACTGCGGTGAACTCTGTGTCGATCTCGTTTTTCAATTTTGCAGCTCTGCACGGAATCAGCTCTTTTGCCTCGCTTTCTCCTCTTCGCCACTCAAGATTCCGGTAGCTGCATAGTTTTGCTGAAACAGGGGGCTCACGCCACGTCCCCGGAGCAGGCTAGTAGCGGGGGAAACAAATCACAACTGCTTTGGTGCAGGCTGGCTCTCGAAGCGACATTTCGGCAGAATAAACAGTTCTCCGTACGCAGCGCCCTGGTGCTGCGTTATGAGGGATACAACATCGCAACGCTGGCGTAACGTCGTGCGTGCATCGCACGAATGGAGGCGCACACTCCGCCCCGGTGTAACACTCATTAATGATTTACCTTTGTGAGAGAGACTGAAAGCAACCTGTGACCTTTGTCAGCTTTGAAACCACAGATACGATTCCCGAATCCAGTAACGGATCACAATGAAAGATTCGGCTGCATAGAAGCGATCGAAAACGGAAGGTTTCAGAGCTGTTGTGCGTACAGATCAGCCGCACAAACGTAGTCTCTCTCTCTCTCTCTTCTCTCTCCCTCCTCTCATCTCTCCTCTCTCTCTCTCTCTCCTCTCCTCTCTCTCCTCTCTCTCTCTCTCTCTCTCTCTCTCTCTCTCTCTCTCTCTCTCTCTCTCTCTCTCTCTCTCTCTCTCTCGTTTAAAATGTAACATTAAGCTATTAAGTCCTGGCAGTGATGCAACGAAGGACGACGTTACTGGGCGCAGTGTGGAGCTGCATACGACTCCAGTGTCACGAACAGCGGTATCGTGACCCTCATAACTTTTGAAGACGATGCCGATGTTACCAACACGTCCGTACGTAGAAATTGGCAAGCGTTTGCTTGGAGAGAGACCGTTATCCTTGCTCCAAACGCCGGCACTGCCGCTCCGTTCGGGGGCTATAGCCACAGTCGATCCGTTCACGGCAGCAAGCAGCCCAGCGTCGAAGCGCCGCGTCCGTACTTGAAACCGCCGAAAGCACCTGTCACGGCCCGCGGGCTTATCGCCTCCGGACTCCGTCCGCTCAACCGGCCGCCTTTGAGCGCCACCCTTTCTCACCCCAAACTTTTGCCCGCGCGGCCGCCTTTGGCATATTTGTTGCGCTTCCCCTTTGAGTAGGGTGCCTGGATGTTCCTCCTCAGGGGCGGGCGAGGAGGAACATCGAGGCACCCTACCTTTGAGCCGCGCATAGCACCGCCACTCGTCGGAAGTTGGCCCTCGCAGCGCACGCCGCCGCGCTTATTCGCGCGGGCAAGCGCTAACGGCTTCGTTGGCCACGCACTTGTGACAGCCTGAATCACTGGCGCCCGCACAAAGCGCTACCGTGTTTACGCAGACACAAGCGGAGGCCGTTGTCAGAAGCTGCAGCGGGCGGATCTCCCCGTAGCTTGGACGACAGCATTCCGTTCGCGAGAAACGGCGATACCGAGCAGCTTGGTGCGAGAGCATTCACTTTAGATTGGAGCCAACCTTAATCTCTCCCAGACCTGAAGGTGGACACGCACGCTGTTCTAACATGCGTGCGAACGCACTCTATCATTTGGATACTTTTTCAATAACACTGCCCAACGCGATCACGTTTTTTCTTCGTGAAGTTGGCTTTTTCTCCCCACGCACCTCTCCGCAGTGAAGCACGCTCTACAGGAAGTTCCCAATTTCGAAGACTGACTGCGCAAAGCCAACAAACAGCTGTCGCCGTGAATATGGTTTGTGCCGCTATACTTAATTCAATTTCAACTCCAAACTCTATTCCGGCACTTGTTAATACTGCCCCCAACCAGGTGCCCTGCACCACGTGGTATAGAAGTGACAGCTATCCACAACCCTTACCAGCACGACCCAAGGTATCCCAGACCACCGGGCGGGCGCCCTAATCAAACCACATCACTGATACACTGAAGTCGCCCTGGCTAGGCTGCGGATAGGCCACACACATGTTACGCACTCCCACCTGCTCACTGGAACTTCGGGACCCACGTGTAGCAGGTGTGGAAAGGGCCTATCCGTAGTCCACATCCTAATCACATGCAAGGCACTTGACACAACACGACACAAACATTTCCCTGAATTATACAGACGACACATTCCTTTGCACCCATCATACTTTTTAGCCGACGAACCAATGTTTTCTAGTCAACGTGTTTTTAAGTTTTTAGCTGAGGTAAACTTTCTGCAGCTCTTGTCATATCATGTGTAATCACCCTGGCCCTATACACCAGCCATCTCCATTGTCTTTTGTTTTGCATCACCTTTACTTTTAGTCGCATGTTTTAGTATGTACGGTCTCATCATAATTCAGTAACTTCTTCTTTGGCGCTCTTTGCCCATAGTCGGCCTTGCGCCAATAAAACCGAAATATCATCATCATCATTAATCAAACCACATCGATTCCGACCAATAAAGTTTATGCATCATCACCATCAACTCCCCAAGACTACACCGACGGCACTTAAAACGGCGAACCAGATAAACACCGAGGCTCCTCCTCGACCGAGGAAATGTCAGCACACAGGCGTCCCGACATTCTGCTTCAATAGACCGAGCTAATTTCCCGGCCTCGCAGACTCCCGGCGGAAACCACGGATGAACGAAGCTTTTACGCGGGAAGATACGGCACACCTCAGTTGTCGGCGTGGAAGATACGACTCGGCTCGTCCTTCCGCATTCGCGCAAGGGTGAGCGCGCGCGTTGGGCCTTCATTGTTGGCGCGAAAATCAGCACTCGAATGCTCGCGGCAGAGCTCCGCGTGCGTGCGTTCGGCAGGTAAAGTTAGCGTAAATCACTGCTTCGCGTGCCGGTTGACGCCGCGTTCACCGAGACTCTGCCGAGCTCTTCACCCGGGAAGTTTTTATCGGTGGCGCTCGGCGCGGCTCTGAGAGAGAAACAAACGAAGAAATAAAAGTACGAAGACAAAGTACAATAGAAGCGCCCGACTAATTCTTGACGCGCGATGAGAGACTTGCTGATTTCCGCTTCCTGGAAAACTACGTAGTTTCCTTTGTAAACGCGCTCTTCATTCAGAATGGCGATATTTGGCGGCATGGAGAGCGGAAACTGGCCCTGTTGGAGGGAGAAAAAAAAATAGCATCGCCGAAAAAGGGAGAGCCCGCTTTCTTTTTTTGCACTGTGTTCTCAGAAACGACCAGATTCGTGGCAATCTTTGACGTAGAAAGTTGACGACACGCAAGTCCACCTTCGTTGCGGCCGAATAGCACGTGACAACTACGCTACCGAAGTTTCCGACAGTTAAACCTTTCCGATCCTTCGTTAGCCAATCTGGCCGAAGAAAAAAGATCAGGAAACGCGAATCGCAGACGCATTAGCTAGGCTCTCGAATAGCTTATAAGTGATTCCGCTCGAACGTCGCGACTCACGCTGCACTCTATTCGGTAAAGTCGATGGCAAACAAGCCCTTACACGCCAAGTCCCGTCAACCTAGTAGGCTCTCCCTCCTCACTGTCAAACATTAAAATGAGAGCAAAAACGCACGTCACTTCACGCACCAACCTATCAGTATATTGCCGCGAAGCCCTCGTTGCGTTGGCTGTTTTCCCCTGTTGTATGGGACTTCTTCGGCCGACAAGGCCCCGTTTTTATAAAAAAAAAATTCCCGCGCCTTCCCGCGAGGGGAACACGAGTAAATGCAGAGCATTGGGGCCTCAGTACTGGTTGAAGGCAGTGTTGCTTCCATCGCTTCTTCCGTGATGCTGGACTAGCAGACACGAGTAAACGTGGGGGCGAGCGTCAACCAAGGAAGGAAGGAGCAACGCAGTGACTGAAGCACGAGCGACCGCTAGACACTTTATATTTGCAGCGCGTGCAGTAGAGGGAGAGCAGTACGGGGGGGAGAGCACGCATGCGCAAGCAGCGCGCGCCCTTCCACGCCCCACCGCGCTGCTATCACGCACCTGTTACGCCGAGACCGCGACGGAGCGAACGGGCTGACTACGACGCATGCGCGCGGCAGCTGCTGTTGAGACAGAGGAGGGAAGGAGGAGAGGCGCACCTGCTGCGGACGCTGAGCTGTTGACACCGTCCGACGCAGGAAGAGGCGAGCCTAAGAAATGCTCTGCATTTAAAATACATGCGGAGTGGGTCTTCGCGCCGACCGACTGGAAGACGCGGCCATTACGGGGTGCAGAGATGCGTCCTTGGCTGAGCGTCGCCGGGGCTTGGGCTTCCGCGTGCTAAAACATTCCGCGCTCCTTGTGTTGGCTTCGAGCTCCGAACCCTCTGTCTAGTTCCAACGGCCGTTCCTGTTTTTTCCACTCTTAACGTTTGTGTTTTGTCTCAAATACTTCGTCTACATCAATTACTATCTTGCCAAGTGCGCGTTGTGTCTGCATGTGACCAGTTCTTTTCTCTTTGGCGGGAACATGGCTGATTGGTATTTAGAAGTGTCTCGTCGATTGGCTACCGAACATGTCTCCAGAATGCGCTTTTGTTTCCCCATCGGCTTGGTGGGAACAAATAGTATAAGTCAGTTCACCGGGTTCCTGTGGAGCGGTTGCCGGCACCGGAGTCGGAATTTAGAAACGTTGCCAGCCGTCATCGGGCCCTCATGCCGGGAGACCGCCCTCACCATCAGCTATGTTTCGTTACATATTCTGGCTCTCTCGACCTTTTTCTCATTCAGTGCATTGTTTGAAATTCGTATGTGCTAAAGTTCAGATAATGTTAATAGTAAATTAAACCACTAAATCTTAAAAACTTTTTCGACGTCACGACTGCTTCACTGCCGACCACCATGCTACTGTCGCGAAGCGGAGGTCTGATGATGTTTTCTAGTTGTTTTTAGTTCTGTGCCGCCGCCGGGGCTCTTCCTCCAAAGTGTTGTGTGTAAAAGCGCTTCGGACGCGGCTCGGCCACCGAGGCCCCGCTTTTCTAAGAAACGTGTTGCCGAGTGTGTCTGCCCGTCGGCCGACCGGGAGACGACGGCTGTTGGGGGAAGCGAACCCTCGCCTCGGCTTGTATTACCGCGGCCGCGGCGTTCCATTCCCCCTGTGGCGTGTGCGCTGCTCGCCTTCGGGCTCCGTGTTCTTCAGACGACCTTCCCTTTTCCCCTGTTTACTTTAGTGTGTTTTGTCTAACTACTTGCTCTACGCCCGTAATTCTCCGAGTGCGCGCTTTCGAGTCGAAACCTTGTGTCTGTGTTTTTGGTCATTTTCACGTTGGCGGGGACATGTCTGATTGGAGCTAAGAAGCGTCTTCCTGATTGGCTGCGGGTGTGCCTTAGCCTTTTCCCACCCGGTCCGCACACGCTAGGATGCGCTTTTTCCCCCAATGCGTCCCCCCAAAGCAAATATAACGCGGCCCCTCTGGCGATTGAGGGCGAGAGGGCGGCCTGCACCAGCTCACGTCAGAAACTCTGCCGCCCGTCGACGTGCCCTCCCGCCGGGAGCCCTTCGCCCGCCAGCTATGTCCCGCTAAGTACACTGAATCTATTGACTGTCTTTTTCATCTATGTAATAAGTGTAATTGTTTCAAGTTTGTATGTGCCAAATTTCATCAATGTCATCTGTAAAGTAAACAAGTTAACCTTAAAACTTCTTCGACGTCTCGACTTTTTCCTTCCGATCTTCATGCTACAGTAGCGGCAGTATGTAACCAAAATACTACGTTACAAAAGTGGTGATAGGTGCGCGGTAGCGAACACCCCCTCTGCCATCATGGGCTCCCCCCACTCATCGTTCATCTTCCTGCTGTTCATCATCAACCTCTCCATCCACTCTACCGAGCAAGCTTCAGCTGATCTCACGGCCTCCGTCCGCACACCGTGGATGGAAAAGGCGAGCGACGACATGTGCGACAGTGGCAAAGACTTTCCTACTCCACGGCCATCACCGCGTTACCAGCCCGGCGCAAGCTGGGCCCGCCATCGGCTCCTGCGAGGGAGAGCCCCCGGCCCCGACGCGGACCGACCGTCCCCGCGCCGCCCACTCTCCATCGCGGCGGCGACCTTCCCGCGCATGCAGTAAGGTGAGAGATTTTTGCCTCTCGGCGCACCGCATGACTGTGGGTCTGTAGGCTTTTCTTCTCCGTGTGTCCGGGGCGCCCACTGATTGGTTGTCTTTGGTTCATTTGCTTTGCCAGCACCAGCCTGCTTATGTAACTAGCCGCTGTCGATGCTGAGGCAAAAATTTATGAGCGTGCAGCCGTTTTTTCGTGGGGTATGTGGGCTCTTCGCGCGGGAGTTGGACAGCTTTGTAGTCAGAATCTTAACGGCACAGGCGTTCGGCTCTCCCGGCGAAGGAGCCCCGAAGAAGACCCCCACGCGCCTATGCAAAGGCTGATTTTTACGCAGATCTCGCTATATTAGAGACTGCTGATATCCGTTTCCTCGGCTCCTTTCCACCGGAGTTAAGTTATGTCTTGAAGCAAATACGGCAGCCACTTCGGGGTTGGGGGTCTGAGGGAAACGAGGAGTTGAGAGATGTTTACGCTGCACGCCGCTGCTCGAAGTACAAACAAAGACACCAGCAGGGGTGCCCGGGATGCCGCGGACGGGGAGAGCTAGCGGGCGCGCAGTTTTGCGAATGCGTCGGGTTGGCGGAAGTTTCTCACCGCTGCTGAGATGTGACAATCTTTTCTTCTTCCGTAAGCATGAACGGTAACTGTTATGTAGCTTTAACGTCTTTTTGTTGTTATTTTATCATGTCTTACCTTTATCATTTCTAACGCTCGCGCTCATGATAAGTATGTGTAGAGATTTGTTCGGTTTTATTGTTTATTTCTGAGTATTGACTGACGAAGAGCGTCTGAAATGTGCTTACAAGCCTCTCCAGGCGCCAACATTCTTGTATCATGTGTGCGACCGCCAAGTTATACATTTTGTAGCTTTTATGTTTCGATGTTTTGCAGTTTTTCAAGTAGCTCATTTTCTTAGCCGTTCCTTTGAGTTGTTTGCCGATGTTTTAAGAAGCGTTGCGGTCTACTTTGGGTATTCTTGTCATAATAGACGGGAAGGATGGCTTTAGAACAGGTAGGGGTGAGTGTAAAAATGTGCCGGGTTAAGTGACCAACAATTGCTAGTGCCCGTAGGTTTCCACTTGTTCGTGAGATATAACTCCAATAGAGTGAGCTCTTGTATATAATTTTATTTCTGTCTTGTAGAGCCTTCGTTCAAGCCGTTTGTGGTAATCTATGTGCAAGGGCCGTTGTTGCTCGAGCGGCGATTGCTCAGACTGCACTTGGGTTTTGATTTGCAGATTATTTTGAGTTGGCTAGGAGGTTACTTTATCTTGGGTTTTATGCGATCTGTTTCGAAGGGTAGGCTATTTTATTTCGCGTCGTACTGTTCAGAACTCGGCATATGGCCTGAATAGTGTAGCTGTCTTACGATTTCTAGAAGATGTAACCTTTACAGTGTGTATGATTTTCCTATGTTATTCATGGTGTCCGTGTTGTTATTTTCTTGTTGTTACGTGTAAGTGAAATGTTTTCGCGGGTGCTGGACAACACACTGTGCGCGCGTGAAATGAAGAACGGAACTCCACTAAGTGACCGTTGTGCATTGACTGATTCAGCGGAGACAGTTTGTCGACTCCTGTGTTTGAGTCTGTGTTTCTTCTTCTTGAGTTCGTATGCCATGTCATTTGAGTATCACCGTCAGTTTGTGAAAATGTGTTTTTATGGTTTAGACTTTGTGCAAGAGTGAGGGCACTCTTTTTTCCGTCGGGGAAGGTGTCGCGAAGCGGAGGTCTGATGATGTTTTCTAGTTGTTTTTAGTTCTGTGCCGCCGCCGGGGCTCTTCCTCCAAAGTGTTGTGTGTAAAAGCGCTTCGGACGCGGCTCGGCCACCGAGGCCCCGCTTTTCTAAGAAACGTGTTGCCGAGTGTGTCTGCCCGTCGGCCGACCGGGAGACGACGGCTGTTGGGGGAAGCGAACCCTCGCCTCGGCTTGTATTACCGCGGCCGCGGCGTTCCATTCCCCCTGTGGCGTGTGCGCTGCTCGCCTTCGGGCTCCGTGTTCTTCAGACGACCTTCCCTTTTCCCCTGTTTACTTTAGTGTGTTTTGTCTAACTACTTGCTCTACGCCCGTAATTCTCCGAGTGCGCGCTTTCGAGTCGAAACCTTGTGTCTGTGTTTTTGGTCATTTTCACGTTGGCGGGGACATGTCTGATTGGAGCTAAGAAGCGTCTTCCTGATTGGCTGCGGGTGTGCCTTAGCCTTTTCCCACCCGGTCCGCACACGCTAGGATGCGCTTTTTCCCCCAATGCGTCCCCCCAAAGCAAATATAACGCGGCCCCTCTGGCGATTGAGGGAGAGAGGGCGGCCTGCACCAGCTCACGTCAGAAACTCTGCCGCCCGTCGACGTGCCCTCCCGCCGGGAGCCCTTCGCCCGCCAGCTATGTCCCGCTAAGTACACTGAATCTATTGACTGTCTTTTTCATCTATGTAATAAGTGTAATTGTTTCAAGTTTGTATGTGCCAAATGTCATCGATGTCATCTGTAAAGTAAACAAGTTAACCTTAAAACTTCTTCGACGTCTCGACTTTTTCCTTCCGATCTTCATGCTACAGTAGCGGCAGTATGTAACCAAAATACTACGTTACACTACCGTAGCGGTAGCGGAGGGGCAATTTTCATCGTTACAATACTGGAAGGCACCCGATTACAGACGGTGTATTTTCGCACGTGATACAGTCAACACACTTACATCATCATCATAACCATATCTACCCCTTTATGATAAAAGTGGTTTTTAAATGAATTTGAAGGGCCCCCATCTTGGCTTAAAGAATTCCTAGTTCTTTTTTTTAATTTCCGGTTTTCTGCGTCATCTCTCCACGTAGTTTATTCGTTTAAAAAGCTTTCGCGCTCTGAAATAAACGGCCCGGTCAGCCACCCGCTTTCTCTCCAGTTCCTGCAGTGAAGTACGCGACGTGGTGTCGCAGTAAGGACGCCTGACACACCCGGCGACGTTTCGCTCCGACTACGTGTATGAAAAAAGAGCCCACGGTTGCGTCTTGGCAGCATCCCGACCGGCACGGCGAGCTCAAATATTGCTTCGTCCTTGGAAAACAACACCCCAGCCAGAAACTCGCATTTATGGTGGCGGGGCTAACTACATTAGCAGGCCCCCGCGTGGCACTACACGACATTAACGGACGCGGTAAAAAACGCCCACGAGCTGCGTTCTTCATGGCTCACGGCGCAAAACTGGAGCCAAGCCGAGCCAAGTGCGACGCCTACGACGACCACGCGGCGTGGCACTCACTCGCCGAGAAGCACGAAGGCGCCAACGAACAACGTCCGGGGTCCGGACGCCGAAACGGCACGCGCGACGAGGCGGAACTAGCACTGGCGCCACCTAGCGGGGCTATCGCAAACTGCGCCAGCTGTCGCTAGAGTGGCCGTAAAAACGTTCTTTACGACCAGGCCCCCTCCGCTATCTTTTTCCCCCGCTTCTTCCGTATACAGCGTCCACAGGGGCTAGCAGACGCTGGACTGAGCGCGGGCTATAACGCGCTTGGCTTGACTTGACTCGGCTATGGTTTTTCGCTTCGGGTTGCTGTTTGCAAGCAAAGCCGGCTGGGAGGGATGGTAGAAAACTAGGCGGCGAGAAACTTGGCCATTATGAGAAGTTGCCGTGATCACGAAGAGCGAGTCCGGGAAGCACGGGCTGTCCGAGAATCTGATCTGGAAGGCGGCCCAAAACAAGGACATAAAAGGGCACTCAAGCTTCCCCTCTCTCTCCTCACGATGGGATGAGCAGTTTGAAAATCAAACGCGAGCACGTGAGCGAACTTCCAATAGAATGGCAGTGCGAGAGTTCCGGCGAGATCGCCCGAGAAATGGCGCACGCAGGAGGGTGTTGTAATGTTCTAGTTCAGTGTAGTAACGTGTAACAGACGGAAACGCCGCCACACCCCGTCGCTGCATTGATAATGCGATTCCTAACAGACAACGGGAACCAAAAAAAAAAAATTACACCATCTTCCCGTGGGGAACCATGAGGAGGATGCGAAGCATCATAGGGGTTCCGTGTAGGTTCCAATGTGTTGCCGTTATGTTGTTTCATTTATCGGAGCACGAATGGGAACGTAGTGTGAACCCCCATGTAGAGTCAGATCTAGAGACAGCGAAGAGCCCGACACCGGCTTTACCTGATCGAACACCTCCTGGTTCTCGTCTTTATTGCGTGCTCACGCTCCTACCTGCTGCCCGCTCTCTTCGTCCTCTTCTCTGGTTGAGCTGCAAGGCGCGTGGCGTTTCCCGCCACCGCTTTCCCACGGGAAATTCAACATCCTCCTCTAAAGTTTTCAGTTCGTCGTTTCCGTGGACGTTCAGCTTCTCGGCGTGCCTTCGTTGTATCAGCAGCTTCTTGACGTAGTTTGAATGAGTCAAGGACATAAGGCGCGTTCGTAGCACTTGCTCTGTCTCGGTTTTGTAGCGCAGTGGGAAGAGCGCCAAGTACCTCCCGTTGCGGCCAGAGTCGTGGGATCGAAACCGGGCGCCGCTAACTATTTCTTTTTTTTAGTGTAGGGGGAGAGGTGCGGACGCCGGACGACGGAGGGTCGACTAAGAGATGCTTTGCATCTAAAACACGGAAGAACTAAAGTCTAGCGACGCCGATTTGCCTTAACGCTAGTAAGACAAAGGCGGGCCGGGGCGTATAGTTGCGGCGGCCGCCGCCATGCCAGCGTTGCATTCGCGGGCCCTTTTTGGATCTGCGTGACGCCATCGTCAGCGAAAGAGCTATCGCTGCAATATTCCCAGCGCACCAAGCTACCCGGCGCTTCAGTCCAGCACGACCTTGCGGCGCACACCACCGCTCCATTTGGGCCCTGTTCACAAGAAAAACGGAAGTACAGTACCAATAACGGGAAGAGGAGAGGAAACAGGAGGGAGCCCCGCAGAACGCCCCGAAAGATTCACACCAGCGCAAGCAACGGTGTCCGGAACGTCGTCTGCAGTGCCGCAACCGACGAACGACCGCCTCAGCTTCGAGCTTACAATGAGATGATGGCGGAGGAGGAGAAGCATCGCATGGTGAGTGTAAATTCTTCCTCCCCGGCCGTTCTTTACGCGTTCGGCGCGACGCCGAAATAAAAGCGGCGAAAATGGGGCGATAAAAACAACAGGCTCATCCCACGCTCCGCCGTGCAGCTGCGAGCGACGCAACGCTGGTGGGAGGAAGACGCTTTACATTTTACAGCCCTGCGTGCGAGGCGCTCCGGCCTGGCGCGCCCATTCTCATCGTGTCGGGCCCGTAACGCGCCGGCCACACAAACGGAACACACCTCTCCGTATTTCTTCTTCCCTTTTTCTTTCTTTTTGTTACCTGCATATCACCCTTAAACTAGACCGGAATGCGATTAAGGATGTACGAACACTTTCTGCCCATCTGTCACGTGCGTTCGCCAGTACAGGTTTCGCAAGTGCAACTACGTCACGCGAAATTGAGATTTCTGAAGCGGGCAGAATTCGCAATTTAGTAGGCTTTTTCATTAAACGAAATTAAGTAGAGAGAGTAGCAACATTGACATTATCGTCCCTACCACAAGGCACATGAGCTGAAAAACTTCCACGCCGCATCGAATAACGCCCTGTTTTGACACGAATTGCGGTGAGATGTTTAATAACGTGGTTTCACGACGAAAATTGATTCTGGCGCACAGCGCCCCTTCCCAACGTTGAAACAGCGAGCTAACAACAGGGTTCGCGAATCACGGTGTCGTTAATCCTTCGGCTGACAATGTAGCTATGGCGTTCCTTAGTTCAACGCAGAATAATGCTAACATGCCCAGCAATAGCAACATGTTGCGCTAGTCCAGGCTCGCCGGCATCTATCGGAAAAAGTACATAATGCTGCTGCGAATTCCAAAAGAATTTGAAGTTCTTATCGATTGAAATGTTTATTTGACTGATTGATTGATTGATTGATTGATTGATTGATTGATTGATTGATTGATAC
The DNA here is from genome assembly GCA_013339765.2 of Haemaphysalis longicornis. Taxonomy (NCBI): domain Eukaryota; kingdom Metazoa; phylum Arthropoda; class Arachnida; order Ixodida; family Ixodidae; genus Haemaphysalis; species Haemaphysalis longicornis. The sequence continues at coordinate 176,080 of JABSTR010001021.1, forward strand.
GAAACAGATCCACACGGTTTAAAATTTGTACAGTCTTTCTCGTTACCAAAGCGCTGCAGGCAAGCATTCTTCATCGGATTAGCGTCTAACGCCATCCCGGCACAGATGTTGAAATCTGGCACTGCTTTTCCAACTTGCGACACCATCGAGACGACGAGGAAAGAAACGAAAAAAAACACGCCAAAAACCGGACCCAAAGTCATTGTCGCAGCGAGCAGACGACACACTTGCACACAATGGCGGAGTGAATAACGGACCGAATGGAAAGAAGGAAAAAAAGGCTTAACGCGAGCGAGAACAGAGCAGATTCTCGGCCGTGGAGGAAAGGCGATGAATAAATCGGAACAAAGGAAAAATGGTACGCCAAACTTCCCAGCAGACGATATGCTGGCGCGCAGAGCATAGAGATATAGAGCTTGCGAATGAGAAGCGCCAGCACACGATGAAAGGCGCAGTAGCAGTAGAAGAGGCAAACGGACTTCGGGAAACAAGTGAGACGCGCCAACAGATGACAGAGGGGGAAAAAAAAAAAGCGAACAAGAAAATGATTTACAAAAAAGCCCGTATGTAAAGTGAAAGCAATGGGGAACCAAAAAAGACTCCGCCGTCGGATAGGAAACAATTCGAAAGGAACAAGCAGGCGACAAAGCCAGTGCGAGGTGAACAAACACACGTGCGACGAGATCCTCTCGAATACGTTAGAGGACGTAAGTGCTTTCGGGAATAAAAAGAAACGGGGGAGGGGGGAACCGAACGCAAGCGCTTTAAGCAGCATCGCATGCATAGTGCACTGCGCCGACAGCCGCTGAAAGGGTTTTGACGAATGAAAAGGACTCCGCGCGCAATATAGTCGGCGGAGAAAAAAAAATGATAAAGATGACAACAACAAACTACCAGAAGAGAAGTAGAACGCTCCCGCTGCCAGGGTTTTAAGAGGGGAGGATAAAACCCCCCTCATTTTTTTTTTTCTTCGTCGCATACGGGTACGGTTCTTCAATCTCTCTGTTTCGTGTGTTTTTAGGGATTTCCAGCCAGCCTTGTTTTTCCATTATTATTGCAGTAGCGGCTACGTAGCCAAGAAAAGAATCAAGGGTGTACTTCCCAGCAACTGCGACGTGTACTCGATAGAACAATAAAACATCGCGCAGAAAGCTAGATAAATGAATGCACCGAAGTAAAGGGAGAAGGCTATTAGGTGGCGCCGTCAATTGTTCACAACAAAGAGAAGGAGAAGGTCTTAAAGCCCGCGTAGACAGAGACAACGACGACGGGGCACATACTATACGGACGAACGCGAAACGACGGAAAGTAAGAAATAGAAACAGAGGTAAAGAAAAGTGCACACGTTCAGAACGTAGAATGACTCAGCTAAAAGCGAAAATATGCGAGTCATTGCGGCGGGATGGAAGAGAAAAAGAGAGGAGAAGAGAAAAGAACCGAGAAAGATTAATAACGAGGCTTGAAAGGAAGCGCGCCATAGAGGGATGAACAAGACGTTGTCGCCGGCACCTCGGGAAAAATTCTTGAACCATCCAACAAAAGGCGCAACGACGGCGCCTTGACGATGAGAGAGCGAGGTACACGAAGAAAAGACGGCGGGAAAGTACAAAGAAGCGAATTCGAGTCGTTCCTCTTTCCACTCCGGCAGTTGACAAAAGACCTGACAGCAGACGCTAGCCTCCTAAATGGTGCGAGCGCGGGCCAGAAAACAAAAGGACACGGCGGCGGCCCTGGGAGGAGGATATGAGAGAGAGAGCGAGCGAGAGAGAGAGGGTCACACAAAAACGACAATGATGAACACAAAACGGGCGAAGGACGTGAAACAAAGGCGAGGCTCTGGAGATTTAGTCGGGAATGAAGGGGGGCGGTGGCGATGTGACCTTTCTCATCGGATAGACCCGTGACCTCCAGTCACCGCTTGTAACACGCCGAACAACATAGAAATGTATAAGAAAAAAGCACAGCAAGCAAGAACGCCCAAGTCACCGACGAAAGAAGCGAGCCCAATGTCAGCTACGATCTATGTCGTTGACACTGTCTTAAAGAGAACACGACACTGAAAGCGAAGTAAAACGCGGGCAACGATAGGGCGTGGTCAGTTTATACAATTGAACTCCGGTAACGACCGCGGAAGAACTGGGAACATGTGCGGCTAAAAACTAATTTCGACACGACTTTCGCCAACATCTATGACTGGCGTTGCTCAGTTGCCGTCGTAACACACCAACAGCGCATGTAGAAGGCTTCGCGTCCGTAGAATAAGCATCTTGAACGGCAGCGTAGTAGACCCGAAACAAGAGAAAGAAGACGACAGGGCGACGCTGTTTTAGCATCAAAAACAAATCCAGCGTCGGGAAGAACAGGACTGCTTGACGAGCAGTCGGCAGATGACGTTGGGGTGCCTGAAAAATTTAGAGCCAGTTATAGCCATCGTTACAATGAACCGAGGCCGTCGAAAGCCAGAACAATAAAAGGGCTTTGCATGAACACACCGGTGGCTCTAAATAGCGCGAAGTAGTTAAGCCTTATCATCGTGAAATCACGCGAAAACGCAGTGGGCCTATCGCGAATCATCCTGTAGTGAACATTTTCGTGAACTCAGACACTGGCTCCAAATCCTCACAACAAAAGTCACTGATTACCTTTCACACGGGCCGGTAAAAGTTCACAACATTCGGACCCACGTGAAGGGTTTCCTACAGGGCGAAACCCGCTAGTTTCGAAGTGTTGACGCCAGCAGTAAACGCAGCGTACATCCGAAACGAACCAGGAGTTCCGAATGGACGCACAAAATGAATACAAGGCCAACATGTTGATGGTAGCGTAAAAATATGGCACTCTACATGCGCACACCGGAAATTCACACAGCGGCGTCCGTTGCTTCACTGTACAAGCAGGGGCATGGCCAGAGGGGAGGTTTGAGGGTTCGAACCCCCTACGAAAATTTTCCCCAGGCGGCGCGTAAGCGATGCTTACAGTGCTTCCTTCGGCAGAACTCTTCCCTTCACATAACCCATAACCCCCTCCGAAAAAGAAATTCTAGGCTCTAGCTACGGTCCTGCGTACAAGTTCTCGCTTTCAAACACATAGTACAGAGTTCTTGCTACTGAAACAAACGAAATAACCTCGCTAAGCAGGCAGCAATATTGGAATAATTTTCTATAAGCGCTACAGCACAGGGCTTCATGAGTACGTTCATATGCATTACAGAGGGCGCCACACCGCGTGCGAAATGGTCGTGAAACGAAAAAAGGCTGCCGTCGCATTGGGACGACGGAGTCCGTGGGAAAAAACCCTGCCGTCGTCGAGCGCTGCGGGAGTGAACGCTACAAACAGGGCCGCCACATCGACTGTAGTTGATTACGAAAAGAACAGGGAGGGACCCGTCCAAAGGTCCGTCGCCGTCACGTGAAGAATGGAAAGGAGAGACAAGGCCCCGACAGCATTAGCGGGGAAAGGGGATGGAATGGGAGGAAGGCTGCTCCTGCTAGCGGGCCGCCGTCGCAAGACGAATAGGGCGCGTGCGCTGCGCGATGGAGGCCAGATCGGCTGATTGATTAGGCCGCGGAGTGTTTCAACCGCATCGATCTATCGACCACCGCCCCCCTCGGGCGCATCCGTCGACCCATTCATTCGGACGGCGTCGGGCCAAAGCGTTTCGTGCGTATTATTCCGCCGTCGTCGTAGTTATGGTTTGCTCGTATACCCTCTCCGAGCAGGGCAACTCGACACAGACTTTTCGAGAGGGGTAGAGCAGCAACAAAGTCTTAGTACGTTCCTCCTACCAATCGGGTCAGATGTCACGGTGGCTCTGATTCGGTATTTTTTTTTTTTTTTTGAACGGTCAGTTCGGAGCGCTTTAAATATGTGCAAGCGAAGCGTTTCATGCGACCGCGGCACTGCTATAAACTATTGCTTGCAGGGGAGGGGGGGGGGGGGGGGGGGGGGGGGTGGTGGGAGGTAGGAGAGAGAGCACCTGTATTCGTACCCACGCATGCAGGTAGTACGCGCCTTTGTCACGTCATTTGATCACGCGACAGTCTCACTCATTCAAGCGACCCAACCTCCCAGCGCAAAAAACAAATACGCACGGGTTATCCCACAAAGCAAACGAGGAAACAGAAAGAAAACGAAACCAAACATTACGACCTGTGAATGAAGGGGGAAAACCCGTAGACGGTGCGGCCAGCGTTGCAGGTCGAAGTCCTCCAACCTCCTTTAGTTCCTCCATTTTCCCCGAACTCACACAAAAACGACGTCCGGAAAAGGAACCGTCGTCTGCGGCGAGGCACGATCGAAGCTCAAAACCCAACACCCGAGTTCGAGCCGTGGTCGAAAAGAGAAAGTGCGCGGCGCTGCCCATGACGTGTGGATCACGAAACCCGTTGCGATGAAAGCGCCAGACCATCGGCGGTGGTCGTATATAAAGTAACGAGCGCGCAAGGAGCGGGAACCGAGGAAGAAGGGAACGGAAGCGCCAGCGCAGTATACGCGCGAGAGAAGGGGTGGAGAGGTCAGAAACCGCGCCGCAACACAACCTCAAAGAGCGGGAAAAAAAAAAAAAAAAAAAAAACAGCGGTGCAGGAGTTGAAAACGATGCGGTGAGACGAAGAGAGGTCCAATACCGGGCTGCGCCGCGATATCAGGTACAGGCTGGTATTATTTGTCCGCCCTGAGTACGCTGCCTCGCTGTACGTATATACATTTATCGAGCGGCGAGACTGAAGCACCGTTTCGTGCCGTCAGTTGGCTCTTTCTCTCGACTCATTTTTGTGGCCCCTTTCTCTCTCTTCTCTTTCTTTACTTGGTTTCCGTAGAGGCGCCCCCACCTGTCGTGCCTGAAAGCAATTGAGCGCCGTGTTTCAGCGCCCAGAGTTCGCGAAGTATAAGAGCGAACCGTCGCCGCTGCCGCCACTGCTTCTGTTTCCAACTCGACTAGAGGACTGGCCCGAGGGGTTCTGCGCCGGGGTTCAACCGAACGGGCAGTACATCGGTTTCCGCACCGCACGCACCCGCCACAAATATGGTGTCAGTACGGCAGGGGGTGCTGATTGACTCTCAGGCTGCACTTAGACCAAAAGATGCCACGCGGTGAAGACGGAATAGTAGTCTGTATTTTACTATTTACACGCATCAAGTTGCTAGCGCAGTGTACAGCGGAAGTCGAAGAGGCAGAACGAGGCGACGACGACGTCACTCAGACGACGCTCGAGAACGTCTTCTTCTTCGTCAACCTCGCGTGAAGCAAGCGCTGTGACAATATTAGTAGCTTCTTGCATAGTTTCGTCCAGCCTGATTCTCGCGCGCGTACGGTTCGCGAGACTGTTGCGAACGAAAGCGCAGTTTAAACCTTCCCGCTCAGCAGCCCCCAGTTTTGCCTCATCGATGCCTGCAGCGCGAGAGCAAGACAGGGACCGGATGAGGGAGAAGTGGGAATGAATGCGGTACTTATACTGCAAAGTGCGGCTCTACCCAACGCTACGAATGTGCGGACTCTCTACCGCCACATGAGATGCGCAACCAAACGTGGGCGCATCTGAACGCGCCGCTTAAATAGTAAACCAAACTCCGGTGCCGGGCTACCGTAGTCCGGGTAGAATCGCAGGTCATTCTCCTGTTATGCGAAGTTGGTTTACTTTGCGTGTAAAAGTGCTCCGCATACCAACACGAGTCGTTCAAAGGAAATTACAATTAATTTTGTATTACTGCGGAACGAACAAATTTGTACTCACGCGCCGATACCACCCCTGCACGAAAGTAAAGAGAAAAAGTAAAGGAAAGTAAAGAGAAAAAATGAAATGTTAACCTAATGTTAAAACCACGAAACGGCCGCACCGTTTTGAGCAGAACGTATAACCCTATCGTAGACCCTAGAAAATAACCGAAATATACGAACACACCTCTAGTTCGTCCCTTTATTTTTATTTGTGTTTTTTTCCTGCTACTTCCGCGACGTTTCTCCTCTATCGTTTCGTTTACACCTATATTGCTTCTCTCCGCGAAATAGTCCCTGAATCCAAAGCTATACCTACACTCCATTTGTTCGCAAACCTCCGTTCCACTTACCACTTCTCGTGCGTGCGCGGCAAACCATCCTAGCCCGTCAGACCACGTCGCTTTATTTCCCTGGATTCTCGTATAATTTAGGAACAGCCGCCTTCCCAATATTTCGGTATTGTTCTTCCATACCCAACACCGACGTGCACACACACAAAAAAAAAAGAGGAGCAAGAACCTCGTTCGCGAAATTGCGACCACGCCCCCTACCAATTCCTTTTTATACCGCAAAACCGGTCCAAGAGACTCCGCAATGCACGGCGCGCCAATAAAACGAGATCGCGTGGAGAAAAGGATTTAAACGGAATGAGGGGGCGGTGGCGGTATGAACAGGACTTGGGGAACGAATTAAAACGAGCCGCCGCTGGTTGCACGGACGACGCACGCAATCGGGCTCAAAAGCACACGACGCACACTAAAGACTGTCTAGCAAAAACCCACTGTAAGCTCGTGGGCTTACGCGAAAGCATTAACGACCGCGCAGCCCTCTTTTTGTGGACGTCCAACCACGAAGACGCCAGCGGAAGAGGGCAATCGTATAGGCAATGCCATCGAGGCAGCGGCGGCCCACAAGGCGGCTTCACTGATCAGCAACCTCGCCGTGCGGTAAAGCACGCTTCAACAATTGGCGAGAAAAAAGGGGGTTATTTCGCCGACACAGCATCGCGTAGTAGAAGAAAACAAAAAAAAATAAAAACGAGCTCAAAAGCCTGCTACTGTCCTTGCGCTGTATCACTGCGAAAAAAAAAAATAGAGCTGAAGTTCTTGTCAGGAACTTCGCGTCACGGCCCTACACCAAACGAGAGAAAGGGCAATAAAATTATTAGCGAGTCGAACACGACTTGCCTTGCGAGTTTGGTAAGTGAAGCGGTGACATCATTTGGCTAGTACAACGTTATGGCCCGGGGCAGCGCACTTTAATTTGCCATTATTCGCTTCAACGGAACGCTGAGACGAGGTCGAAACGTCAGGCATGTGATTTGCCCTTATCCTCGTACGTATAAATCTTTCTCTTATCGTTATTTACTTCCTTTCGCGTTTTTTTTTAGCTGCCAGTACACCTCAGCAACAAAAATGCAGAACAGATGTTCCGGCAGAGGAATAACACGGCCCCGCAAATTAAAAGACGAATCGGGCCTTACGACCGGGGGACGCGAGTCGCGGAGTTTCAAACGCAAAAAAAAAAAAAAAAAGAGAGAGAGAGAGACGGGACGACCCCACACACTATCAAGTACAAAAACAAAAGGGAAAGCCGCGAATGGAGAAACGAACGCAGAAGCACGCATCAAAACTAGCCTCCGCGAAAGAGAAGACGACGCGGAGCCGAGCCAATCCGGTTAGGGAGCCAATGGAAGGTGAGATCGTAAAAAACAGTCAGGCCCGGGTTACGACGACGAGGACGACGAAGACAGCGGAAGCCATTAAAGAGAAACTGCCGGGTGGGTGCGCGCGAAGGATGTAAAAGACAAAAAAAAAAGGGACGCACAAGGTGCAACGTTACACACGCCGAAGGAAAACGCGACACTGAAAGTGCGGAAGTTCACAAACTGCGCGGCTAAGACGACGGCCCGCAGCTCTTTCCGAATTCCGATCGCAGACAGGCCGAGGCGAGAGGGCTCCCAAAAGCGGCGGCGCGCAATGTTTGTTCGGCGACGACTTTGCTGGAAAGTTCGCCCCAGGAAGCAGAAGCGCGAGTTTCAGACGGCGGTGCCTCCTTGAGGAAACTTTCGCCTTCAACGCACCGAGGTGGGAATGATGGCAGGCAAGTGCGTTGTTCATGCCCCGTCGGAGTGATCTTTCGCAACTGCAGTGCAGCGTCAACAGAGAGTTATAGCGAAGAAGAGAACCGGTACCAGTACGGTACCCAGCAGACGACCGGCGCTACTGCGCGTGCGCAGAGGCGGATTAACTTGCTGTGGGGATGCGCAAATGTGCCGGAATCGTACCTGGTCCGGTTCTCCGCTTTGCTATAACTACCTAATCTTCAATTGACTGTAGTATCCCATTCGGCATACATTAAATTCTGTTTACATTCCTTCGACCTGACCTTCGCGAAGTTAGCGGCAGTAATAAACTTTATTGGCACTGAAGGCCGAACGTTATGTAGGCTCAGGCTGGGTCTCAAAACAGACCAAAGCTTCAAGTCAGATCTCTCTATAAAAGGCACAACCACTACGGCCGCTTCTTCTGGCATCGACACGCGCGATCGCTGCATGCAATAAAAGATCTTTCTGGGTCATTGCGACGAGCTAAGGCGAACAAGTTGCCTTCTGAGAGTCGTAAAAGAATGCTGCTTGTCATTTGTGTGCGTGGGAGTGTCTGCGTGTGTAAGCGCCCGCGTTCAAGCAATCGAGACATTCCGAAAGCCCCCTTTATTACGCACCAATTATAACATAAATGAATCGTCAGTCACCCACACTCGCCAATTTCAGTACCAGATCGCGCGTGTACTTATCCGTCTCAAGATCTAAAATATATGCAGCAGAAGTTTCGGCAATCGTCAATAAGGGCCATTGAACAAAAACTGCATTCTTTAAATTGTAGAAGTATGCACCTAAACCCGAAAAAAAAAAAAAAAAACTCCCAGAGAAGCCGTTAAGGTTATAAATAGCAGAGCTCGACGGATCAAACGGAATGCTGGGTTTGCTTCGAATGCGCGCACCACGAACTTTGCGCGTACTTAAAACCTTGAAATCATAACCTTTTGCTCCCCCCTTTTCTTCTTCGTTTATCTTTTGCGCGACGCACTAAGGTTCAACTGGGGTTGTAATGAAGGCAAGGCAAGCCAAGCCAAGCCAGATGACTTTTCAGGGAGCACGCTCGGGGCTCGAGACGAAGCCAAGGAGGCTCCCCCGCGCCTGTGCCTACCAGCAGAGAGACGTTCGCTCGTCGACTTCATAAAACGTCGTTACGAGACCGGAAGTGGAGACAGATTGAAGAAGCCACGTCTTTGCTTGTCTTCAAATTTTACAGCGCCCGTCGCGCTCGATCCGGCGCACGACGTTTACGACTTCTGCAACCGCGCAACACGCGGAAGTGTCTCCTAGGGAAGCAAGAGGGGGAGATGTAGGGAAGAGAACGGGGGACGATGGTGAGTGAGGCGGTACGAGGATGAACCCACAGCCGGATGAGTCCGCGCGTACGCTGCGCCGAAGAAACGACGAACCCAACGTTAGGCTTTACCGACGACTCCGCACCCGCGCGCGCCACCCTTCTATCGCTATATATACAGACAACTACATAACACGAATGCATCGACGCGAACGTGCAGCACCACAGGGTCGCTCGCGTGTTGTTCGGCGCAAATGATATCCCGCGCCGTTCCTCCTCCTTGCGCGAGCAGACGAAGTAAAAACGTCGTCTGCTCCGTCGTCGTCTGCCGAAGGCTGCTTAGCAGACGATATAGGGGAGCCTAATGGGGTCGCGCGGCGGGCCTCGCGGGGCCTTTTTATTGGCGCGCCTAATTTACGGGCCGTGTTTAGGGCTTCCTAACGAACCAAGCCCAAGCTCGGGATTGGGGGCCAGTGTAAAGCCTCGACGACGTAAACTGAGCATGGCGTTCGGCCCCGCTCAGGCCTTTAAAGAAACAAAAGAAGCCGAACGCGTGATTGGAGGCTGGCGGGACGGGCCGCTATTAGCCCAATGTTTGTATCCGGGGTTTGATGAGCCAGGGAGGCCCGCCGTCGAGATATGATTGATGGGTAGTTAAGCAGCTTTGCTGCTCGCGGGAAGGAACCGAGCCGGTCGTATTTGTTTTCCTCTGCGGCAAACTGACGACGTTGTAAACTCGGCGAAGGAAAAATCGCAAGAGGAACGTGACGAGCGATATTTACAACCGAAGTGCAACGATTCACTTGCACCAGGCCCTGTTTTTGGGTAGCACGCAGGCGTAAAAGACCGTTGCAGCAGTCGCGCGACGTGCTGCAAAACCACCGCGAGATGAATTTTAACAAGCCATGTGTATCTTCTAGGAGAAAACGACCTTCCTACCACGTTTCATTACGCTAATTCACTCGGAAGTATGCGAAGTCACTAACTGCAATTGATCTTGTTTAGTAAGGGACAGTCATCTGGGCAGGGCGCCCATAACAATAGGCTCGTACAAATAAATAATCCAATCCAATCCGTCCAAGTCAATAGAATTCCAATGTCAATCCAATTCTATCTACCCGGATATGAAACGCAGAGTGCCCCCATAGTGCTGGCGATCAGCCTGATCGACTAATCACAGCCTGATTTCATCCCTGGAAACAACGAAGCAACTGTTCGAATTGTGTTCTGAATAGCACCTTTGTTGTCTTTCCTTCCTCGTTTAGGAAGGAAGGACAACAAAGATGCAGTTCAGAATACATTTTGAGTTCGTAGTTCATGCAGTTCATGCAGTTCAGTTCATACCTACTTGGTAGTATACACCAGACGAAATCTACTTAGTGCACCAGTTGCTGCTTCAAAGTGCGTTACTTTTACAGCGTGAACTATCAACACCAAGCTAGAATATTGGTAGCACTATTCTAGTACAATCCTAGTCTATCCCTCCATTTGCACTACTATATGCCACTATAATTTTAGATTTCAGTCCAATATTCCACTACAGCACACTGCAGTTCGCCATTAACCCCTTGTTCGTGCCCATGCGACCGAACTACTCGCTGAATTCGTTCGTACGGTGTCCTGTTGGTGGCGCAAATTAACACGGGTAGGGCTAATCTACCGCAGATGCGTGCGTGAATGTCGTATCACAATGCGGCATACCTGTGCAATGATGAGCTGCGAAACACGTTTACCTTTCGACATACGCTGCACTCAACTCGCAGCTACATCAACTCTAGAAACCGGCTGTTCCGTGGCGGGTCTTTAATCCCATTTGCTGAGCCAATATCTAGCCTAGCCGAGCCGAGCCTGAAGCCGGCCCAGCCCCTTCACACCCTGCGGGCCGGAACGAGCAGGAATGGGCGAGGCGACGTACGCCGCCGCCGCCGTGCAAACGCGGGTTTTAGAATAAAGGATCGCCGGCCTACAACGACGCCGTGTCGCAGCGGTTGCGACAACACGCGGCCGGTGTTACGCCGCGTGATAAACTCGGCGTCAAGCTCGAGGGACAACGGCGAAACTGTAGTGCCTAGAATATAAAGTATATTCCAGGCACCACAGCGAAACCTAAAAACTGAGTACGGAGGAGGGAGAGGGTGCGGAGGTAGTTCCCGCGCACGGGTGTACACTCGTCGCAACGGAAGTGGCCGGAAAGACGAGGGACGTGCGTGCTATCGAGACAGCCGAGGTTTAAGAATGAATGATCGAGGACGCCTCGCACGGGGACTCCGAGCACGATCCAGCGTGCCGCGGATAATCATCCGCGCTTGCTTCCCTCCTCTCGCTGTCCACCTCTCTGTCTTCTCTCCCCGGACGTGCAGCGTAGCACACTTGCAGTTTCCAGCTCCCTTAGCCGCGACGAAGATTGTCTCTGCCCTGGACGGGGCACGCTATCAGTCTAATTTTTGCGTAGTTAACACGTCGTGCTCTTAGATTATTAGTATTGTGATGTATACGACACGTCCTCGGCAAAGCCGGTCCTCCGCATCGAGCTGTAGCAGTGATGGCTCCGGACTTGGAAGATATAGGTAATGATGTGCCTCATCGTCGCGTGTGTGCGTGTGTGTAAATGTAGAATGAAGAGAAGTCATGCAGCGAGCTTGCTTGCTACTCCACATGCGAAAGTGAAGGGAAACGAAGACACAAAAACTCATACATGCACAGCTACATACATGCATGCACACCTACATGCACATACACATACATACATACATACATACATACATACATACATACATACATACATACATACATACATACATACATATATGCATGCATGCATGCATGCATAGGTACACACGCATACACACACAAGCATATATGGAGGCATACATACGGCGCACGTAAAGATCCCCAGGTGGTCACAGCCCTCCACTACGTCGCGCTTCATCGCCTGCGTTGCGTCGACGCGCTACCCTACAATCAATCACATCAATACATACATACATACATACACTACATACACACACTACATACATACATACATACATACATACATACATACATACATACATACATACATACATACTACATACATACATACATACATACATACATACGTGCGTGCAAACACAGAACAAGGCAACAGGTCATTTGTACCCTTTTATTAAGCAAAACACTCCATGGTTTCATTTCCAGTTTCGACCTTGATTTTACATTGCAAATGGAGGTACAGTTTTGAGGTGAAAATTCACGAGAAATTCGAAGGCCGGACTCACATTCATGAATTCCCAACGTTTCATTCTATTCTCGTAGTTAGTGTCTTTGCATTTCTCGGCGCCTAAATAAGTTATACCGAAACTAGAGGACGACAAGAACACCCAAAGGAGAAAATGCTGTTTCCGCAGCTTGTCCACATATTTATCAAATCGTGACACAAACTAAAAAGCATCCCATCATATTCCGGATACGCACTTCGTCCTCCATATACAGCGGAAACAAGTACTTCATCTCTCTTCAACCATAATAAACTCATACTGCAATAAGGTGCGATCAGAGAAGCACTACGACAAAAAAAAATACTCGGTGGCCTGAAGTCACAGAAGCGCACGGTGAACTTTAGGACATGCGCTAACGATTTCGAGACAACCAAGGATAAAAAAAATAGAAGAAATAAAGACACAAATCACGAGAGACCCGAAAGTGATCCAGCGGGCCGGACAGCCCAAAGCCGATACAAGGTAGAACACGCCAAGCTGATCCTCGGGGCTAAAAAGCCAACGCACGACGTCCATTTTGCCCAGATTCTGAGTGCCCGCCGCGCTGACGGGAAAATAATAGACCCTGACAGGGGACTGAGACTCGAGGTGTGTGCGCGGGGTCCCGAAAGTGAAACTTTCGAAACAAAAAAAGAGCTAAACTGAGCGGGCAAGAACGCGAACGACTCTTCCTTTCGTTTCAAACTTTTATGTTTCCCGCGCTCTGTTTGGTTTCTTCGGAGAGAGACTAGACTCCTCGGCGAGCACTGTCTTACCAAAGAGTAGCGCGAACGTCATTTTGAAACTTAAGAAGTACCGGGTGAAAGGTTTTGTGCAGACGACATCAAAAAGGAACACTGTCGTCTGCTACGTCGTCGCAGACGACAGCAGACGACAGTGCGCTGGAAGCCAGCCGGACAGCAGCACTTTGTCCGGCAAATGGGATCTCTATACGCCCGGGGCGTCCGAAAAAAATAGCCCCTGGCGATTTGACGACCGACGCCTGAAGGTTTAAAGCAGCGGGGAAGCGAGACAGGTACCCAGAGATACACCGTAAGACTCGCGCACAGAAGAAAGGGCGAAACAGAATGCACTTCTGTCGGGGAAAAAAAAGAAACGAGGATAACGGGAGTTTAACTTCGTCAATAATTTATGGATTGCCGCCCCTCTGCCGGAGACGACAAGAGATTCTGCTCGCCGAACATGTACGACATTCAAACCGCGTCAACATACAGGCGGTTGCGGTATCCACCTTGAGCAGGCGACTCGTCAAACTCTCGACAAGTATACGGCTGTCGCGGGTTACGCTAACAACTTCGGCCGAAAGCTGATCGGTGTATCATTTCGCGAAGTAGGACAGGGGATAACAAGTCACCTCTCTTTGGCCGATCATGCAAACGTATTTTCGAAGCGACAAGAAGTTTCTTTATTCCAACGTGACCGGGTAAATTACGAACTCGATACCTTCGCGAAAGAAACTGCCTTTTGTAATTCACAGATAACAAGTGCTTATTCACCAGAGAAGCAGGAATTGAGGACTGTTTGTGGTTGGCTTCCCTTCCCACCTTAATATCCCCCAACCCATTCATCCCCATCCGACATCGGGACTCCTGCCCGAGGCATCGGGCCATGGCAAGATAACTTTGCGCTGTCTTTTTATTGCCCCCCGCCCCAAATGTTGCGTTTTTTTTTTTTTTCTAATTCATTCCATTCCGATTCTCGCCCGCTTGAAAAAATAGGTTTAACATGCCGAGAAAAATAACAACCTGCAAGTACAGAGGAACTATGAGCGATTTCGATCACCGGGGTTTTTTTTTTTTTTTAACACGATAGTGTTTTATTCCATGATTCGCGAAGGTATGACTTACGTCATATCCGTCACGGAAGTGACGCCAGTACATCGAAGCAAGCGGCCGCAGGCCGCCTGTAAAGGGTGCACCCCTGCAGGTAGGGTCTTCTTGCGGGGAAGCAACCATTAGTACTAAAGAGGTACGTTTTACATAGGGTTGTTCGTTTTCGAGTTTTATATTTTATACCCGAAAGTGTTTTATGTCGGGATACACCAAGATTTCACTGACGTCATATCCGTCACGGAAATGACGCCAGTACACCTTTGCCGGAGCGACCCGCTAGCAGGACGTCGCTCGCCAAGCACACCCACAAGACAGCCGCCGAAGCGCAAACCATGCTCAGCTGCAAGATTCGCTGCACATTTCACTTTCGTGTTTTACCGATTCCTATTACAGAGGAATCAGCCAGTTTTTTTTTTATTCTCAGCAAAAAGTTCCGCATTTGAATCACTTCTATGTGCGTGCTGGCCAAAAAGAAAAATTTCAGCTGTGTACATAAAAAAAAACAGTACTACGCGGCGCTTCACAGAAACAAGTAGTCTCTTCCCTTCCCGAAGCTAGTTTTTGAACGAGACCGGTGGCAGCGCTGGCATACTCAAATTCCCATGCGTAACATCGTCAACAGAGTTGAAGGTCCCTTTGATTTGACCACGCGGCCGTTTGTAGCAACGCGAGCGGAATGACGTCTAATCGTGGACATCCGCCCTTCCAAAGCGCTAACGCATTAAAGAATCCTAACTTTGGCTATACTGCACTAAGCCTAATTACACAGTAGACTGCGGTTAAGACGGACTCCGTTAGGACAAAGTTCATGGTAAAATCGAACAAAACCTTTGCTCCCTTGTAAGCATCCGCAACGCAAAAAAGCTCCGCTTAAGACGGATTTCTGATAATACGAACGAATTTTCACGTCCCTTTGAGTTCGTCTAAACAGGAGTATACTGTACTAATCTTGTGGCCCATCTGTTGCAATCGATCGGCGCTAAAAAGTCACTCTTTTAAAAAAAGTGAAGACAAGAAAGACCGCGAAATATTAGCGAGCATTAGTTCTCACTTTGCATTCCCGCTTGTATCATGTAACGTTATCGTCAAGTACTAGTTTATTGACTTCAGCATTACGAAGAAAACTAGCGAAGTCACCATCCGCCCCCCCCCCCCCCCCCCCCCATTTCTTTTTTTTTCAAAGTTGTGCGCGCGGATTCCACTCGGCGCGAATGCTTGTCTTATGTGTTCTCCCTCAATATCTCAAAATCACTCTCTTTATTCGAAGAAAGAGACAAACTACTTCCCCTGTGTCTTCCTCCTTGGGGTTCCTGTCTGTCTCTTTCTCTCTAACGGGCGCGCGTGCGTTAGAGAGAAAGCGAGAGAGAGAAATAACGGGGGCGCGCGCACGCATACACACACGCGCGAACACACGGAACACAGCGAAAACCGTAAGCACACGGTAGAAAGTAGAAATGAGTGAGAAGGGCATTCGGGGCCATCATCGGGGGGCACTTAGACCTGTCACGCCCGAAAAGTCCTGCTCAATCTCTCGCCGGCGCTTTTGGCCGCAGCAAGAGGGCGCCTCAGACCAACCAACAGGCGCAGGTAAGTGCGCCGAGCATTCGAGGGTAGCACCCGTTATATATATACACAGCGAGAGAGACACGCATTGCACGCAGTAGAAGAGGAGTACGAAAGCAGCGGACTCCAAATCATGGGGACACTCTATCCGTCAGATGCAAAGAGACGGGGACGCACTCGGTCCACTAAAAAGAGCTCGGCCACCTTGCTCTGCGTGGGTGAGTGTGCGCTCTCCCATCGATGCTGCTGCCAAGGAAATGTGGTGGTGTATTTAGTTTTTTCCCCGCAAGGTCTCAACTGCTGCCGAAAAGGCCGAAGAAGCCGCGACGCAACAACTTTTTCAGTGTGCTTTTCACCTGCACCTCTTACCGCGAAGTGGAGCTGAAAGGCTAGATATATATAGTCTGTTTCTGTTGCTCAAACATTGAGTGATCGAGGAAAAGCTAATCAAAATAATACCGCCGCACAACGCATTCGTTTGGGCTGATTCGTAATCCGATGCTGATTTAGCAGCACGCAAGCGTCAAGGTTTTGAAATAATTTGCCGTTTAGCGAACACCGCCGGGTGTTTTATCTGTTTATCTGTTTTATCAGTCCGGGTGTTTTATCGTCATTTTTTTTATTTGTTCACTTATTTTCAGGCTTTAGTCGTATCGCAATAACATCTGCGGACCGCAAGCAGCATGCTGTTTAAAGCTCCTCTGAAGTGTTTTGAATGGAGTCTTAAAGGGCCTATTGACACAGTGGGGGCATCTAAAAGGCGAGACGCTTCCCCAGCATCTGCAGAGGAAAAATTTTGCAACAACATTAGACAAAGCCTAGGTCGATGCTCCATAAATAGGAAAAAAAAAAAAAAATATATATATATATATATATATATATATATATATATATATATATATATATATATATATATATATATATATATATATATATATATATATATATAGTGAGATAGTCGAGGCTCACGTAGACGGTCGGTTCAGAGGATTTATTTACAGGCGAGAGGCGAGACGAGCGTATATTTTTCATATTTCGCGGGTTTCCTTTAACGTAAATGAGTACAATTAGGCGTCGCTGAAAATAGTGGTTAGATGCCGATCTCACACTTTAGTGATTAGGACGCAAATAATTAATTACAATTAGCTCATTAACGCCTTCTGCTACAAACATTATGCACCCCTGTTTCTTTCGCTTCTTCTTGGTGCATCGCTGACACCGGCGTGACGCATACCCGAGACGAGCGTCACGGCTAGAAAGCGCCTTGGGTGCTTCTTCATTGCACCGGCGTCATCCATATGGATTGCTCATCCATATGATGCCTTCGCGTGGCACATACCCTGATGGTCTCATCGTGCTTCAGTATGTGCCCATTATTCTCCATATAATATATATATTCAGTTTCCCGCCCCTTCTCTGTGCCTTCCTGCAGCCTAAAGCTTAAGACCGACCACATCATCACAATGCCTTTTAGTTCCGCTAGAACGTTCGAGAGCCGCTCTGCAAATGATAGCTGGAACATACAAGAAGACATCACAAAACCTCCATAATGCTCAGACGAGAGAGAGAGAGAGAGAGAGAGAGAGAGAGAGAGAGAGAGAGAGAGAGAGAGAGAGAGAGAGAGAGAGAGAGAGATAGAGAGAGAGAGATAGAGAGAGAGAGAGAGAGAGAAGGCATCCCTAGCCCTCCGCTGGAGTGCGGCATGGTAGTCGGACATAGTATTCGGCCTTACTTCTCACTGAGCATGTGAGACGCGGCACGCCTCTATCCCGTGCAAGCGCAGACAAGCCTACCGGTAGGAATGAGCAGCGGGCGTAGTACCAAAACGTGTCCCTCCGCGAGTCCCAACGCCTGCATCTTCTACACGCCTCAATTTGAAGCAGACTATACGGAGGGGACTACTTTCTTCAGCGCACTGTGGTCAACGCGTCCTTACGCACGCTAGCTCCCACCGTGCTGCACGGAATTCGTAAAATGTACTTCGTGAAACGCCCGTTCGCCCTCAGTGAGGTGTTGAAAGCTTTTCGGTGATCTTGGGAAGCCGGCTTAGACACCCGGAGGTCGGCTCCTGCACGGAGGCTGACGCACCAGCAACAACAGAAACACGCGTGAACCTCCCGGAAAGACCTTTATTACGGGCGCGTTTATTAAGATTTTCACCGCCGCCCGATCCGGATTAGTATAGACGGCGGAGCTGCCGTTCTCCGTCCAGACCATACCAACGCACTTTTCATTTTTCATCCGCTCATAAGCCGCTTGTCGGCGCTTACGTTGGAGACGCGGGAAGCGTGAACGGACCTTCAACGAAAAGAAGAGAGAAAAGGCGGAGGAGAAAGGAAACACCCGCAAGTTATATCCCCAAGAAGAGGAAACAAGCAACGGGGTTTAAAAAACGCGCGCACGTTTCCGACCGAAAATGGTCATTTTCAACCGGACGAAAACGGGAAAACAGGGCGTATAAATACAGGAACAAGGTGTGTTGGGAATTCTGATGAAAATAAAAATAAAAACGCGAGCAGCAGAAAATGGGGTCAGGGAAGCCCACATCCAAGACAGAAAAAAAAGAAAAAGCTGGTCGAATGAGCCAACGGGACGAGCGTGGCCGAATGAACGGAAATCTCAGTCGAGGATGGGGAAGAAACGGGGAATTCCGAACGGAAGAGAAAGGATTGGGGAAGCAAGGAAGAAGAAAAGGGACTGCGGGAGACAGACGAGGACGAAAGAAAGACAAAAGGAAGAACAGGGCGTGTGAAGACCAAGGAGGGGGAGCGGGTGGCGGAAAGGAGAAAAAAAAAGTGCTGCGATCGGATTAGGACGTGAGACCGCAAGAAAAACGGCGGCGGTGCTCGACGACGTCTTCTTCACCGGAATCGAGCAGGCCAACGGCGTTCGCGAGGTTTCGCCGAAAAAGCGCGGGAAAAGGAGGACAATGAAAGGTGTAAAGGAAAGCGGGCTTTTTGAAAAACAAGGCAGTTCCGTGCTCCAGATTTAAAGTGCCGAAAATAAAAGGCCTGGCCGGTACAGCGGCATGCTTCCGCGTTCGAAGACACTGCCCGCATACGTGCCTTGGAGCGAGCGTGCGTGCGTGCGTGCGTATATGTATGTATGTATGTATGTATGTATGTATGTATGTATGTATGTATGTATGTATGTATGTATGTATGTATGTATGTATGTATGTATGTATGTATGTATGTATGTGTATGTATGTATGTATGTGTGTATGTATGTATGTGTGTATGTATGTATGTATGTATGTCTCGTATGTCATGTATGTAATGTATGATGTATGTATGTATGTCTGTATGTATGTATGTATACACATACGCATGCCACACACACTTAACGTCTGAACCTATTTCCGAGCTCATTTTCTCGAAATGAGCGCGTACGTAATCGGCAGCCATACCATAGGATGACGGAGCCACTCATTATTCAAATAGAGGTGACTTGTTGACTTTGCTGCAGTGACGTGCTATATCGAGTGAAAGGAAACAACCATTTCGACCAATGTACCCCTATGATACTCCACTAAACATTCCAGCCACTAAACATTCAAAGGTCGAGACTGCCCGATCCCCGGAGGCCATTATAGCAGAGCGAAGGCGCTTAGCGAAGAGAGCACGACTCACGGCTCGGCTAGTGCTTGTGCCATCTGTCCTCTGCGCAGCTTCAAACCGTTGTAGCAAATTGCACCACTGAGAGTGCTACTTACATGCGTTTCGCATCCTCAAGAGAGAAATTACTAATCAAACGCCACACTCCAAAGTTAAAGTAATTTTGCACCCAACTCACCAAATGAACAATGCCAGCTTAAGGCTTACGCTGCGTAGATACAAGTACTGCTTGCGACGAGCTTGGCATACGCAACAAAAGCGTAGGAGGTACCGTGCAAAGTTCAAGCAGCAAAAAAGGCGCCAGGTCTCGAAGTTAGCGCAGATGCCGAGCGGTTTTGCATCACTGCCAGCAGGCCTAGTTAGAACTGATGCATCGTGACGAGTATCCCCTTGGTGCGCCTTGGCTATTTGTCAAGAGTTCATGCGGTAATTACATTAGAGTGCCGTCACGGCGCTATTGAAATCTTTTTTTTAACACAAAAGTTCTTTATTCCGGGATTCACGAAGATTTCACTTACGTCATATCCGTCACGGAAGTTACGCCAGTACAAGGAAGCAAGCGGCCTGTAAAGGGTCCACCCCTGCAGACAGGGTCTTCTTGCGGGGAAGAAACTATTAGTCCTAAAGACTACGTTATACTTCGGGTTGTTTGTTTTCGGGTGTTATATTTTAACACGAACGTGTTTTATGCCGGGATACACCAAGATTTCACTGACGTCACGGAAATGACGCCCGTACACCTTTGCCGGAGCGACCCGCCAGCCGGACGTGGCTCCCCAAGCCCACCCACAAGACAGACGCCGAACCGCAAATCATGCTCAGCTGCAGATTTCGCTGCCCATTTCACGATCGTGTTTTACCGATCAGGAGCAGCCACAGTTTTATTTTACAAAGATCCCTCAACCGCTATGTTCCTCGTCCACTTATAATTCTTGGTTAACACAAGGGTTATTCTCCTCCCCATAATCGACCTACAAGCACGCTTTTCATGCACCCAGACGACACCCTCGAGAACTCCGTCCTCGAGATGTAATTCGCGCATCGGGCCCCGAACGAACAAGACCCAAAGCTCTCCTCGCGTGCGCAATATCTACTGAAAGCCATTCTTTCCCCTTCCCCGCAATGTGTTAACCATTGCGGAAAAACAAAGCACGCGCCCTAGCAGGGACTTCGAGAGGAAGGGGGAAAAAAGAGAAAATCACAGAGAACAAGAATAACAAAAAAATGCGAGAGACGTATTATTCGCTCGCAGGGATTTCGGGCCACTACCACGTCGGCGGTGGAAGCACACGGAGCCACATTTTTTCCGCCTATTACCCGCGTATTTTTGTCTTCTTTCCCCCAACGTCCAGCAGCTTCGGTCTCCGAGGCACTCCATCGATAGACATATGGTTATCCGGGCGCACGGCGGAGACGTGATTCCCATCCGGGATTCCGGGCATTCCTCCTCCCCCTCCTCCGTCCCGGACGCCGCCGGCACGTTCCCCGCGTCCCGCTACGCCTCCCTCTTCGTTCCCTCGCGACGACGGCTGGGGAAGCAAAACCCGAATTCAGCGCAAAAGCAGCAGCAACGGCGTCCATCGGTTCAGCCACGGCAAACACGCAAAAATGTGCTCGGAGGACGGGGAAGGGGAAGAGGGGGACAGCGGACCTCGAGAGAGCCTTCAACGAATTTCTCGCCTACCGCGAAGAGTGGGCTATTGGGGAATCGGCGGACGCCCGAGGAATAAAACAACAACGCCGGGCGGCCATATAGCTCGCGCGGAGCACGGGAAGAACGGGGCGAGAGATCGAATCGCGTTATATACGGTATTTTCTTTTTCCCCCGAAGGATCGAAAAGAAAACACGCGCGGAGAGCGTTGTCCCGAAAGGTGTCGGCCAAAAGAAGAAGCGATAGAGAAAAATGAAGACGAAAATGCGAATGGAAAAAAAAATATTTTTTCAAAAATAAGTTACAAATGCGGGGAGAGACTCGAAACCGAGATTATACGCCGACCTATTTTTCACGCACATTCCGTCTGTTTGTTGTGGTGCCCAAAGAAAATCCCGTTTTTCTTGTGCGTTTAGGAAACGAATGAGATTGGGGAAAGGGGGGGGGGTTCTCAATCAAGTTTTCGTTACAACGAGAACGGTAGTCCCGCGTTGTGCTAAAGTAGAGGGAAGCGCTCCAAACGTTTGTCACGATGGCTTAACTTACGGCTAAGCATGCAAACGACGTAGGTGCTGACACAAAAGGCAACACGCCCACGAAGCCCCGTAAGAGATGAAATCCGTGTACGGGCTTGGACCTGACTCGACCAAAATGTAGGCGGGACGGAGTGAACGAGACATAAAGCACCGATGCAACCTCGCGGAAATGGAACGAACTCCCAACGTTGAACACGGCAAACCAAATAAAACGGTTTTGTTGTACAGTCTTCGTCTAAAGCCTCTAGGCTATTGCAGAAGTTAACAAGCCGCAAAGAGTACAACTCGAAGCTTACTTCTCGTATGAGATTGAAATGTTTTATGCGAGAAAGGCTTGAAAGCACGTTTCTTTCTTACTGTCACAAAACAGTTCGCTGAACTTGAACGGCAATTGCTTCCTCCTTGAATTCTTCGCGGCCCCAGGAGCATTTGGCGAGCCTAGAAACTTTTTTTACGAGGACCGTGCACCCGCATGAGCCGCCCCAAGACTGCACCACGAGGTGGCACTGCTCTGCGAATCAGAAAATGAGCTTTGTCGGTACACGGCAAGAAGTTTGGGACAAGTCAAGAACTTCTCATTCACTGCGCATCACTTATTCCAACTCGCAAACAGCGTCTATAAACAGTTTGTTATTATAGCGACACTAAACTAGTGAACAAGCACGCGCGACATGTGCGGCGAATCTGTGCGAACGCTTTATTCAAACTAAATAAGCTTTTGCTTTGAACTTATTGTGGAGGAGGAACTTTTTGGCGTGGCCTAGAAACTTTTGACAAAGACTGTTCATCCGCATGTGCTGCTGAAACTGCACCACCAGGGGGCCTAACACTGTGAATCAGAAAATTATCATTGTCGGAGATACGCAGTGACATTGAATCCGATCAAAACGTAGATTCCCTTTTTAAGCTGCGTCTCGCATTCGCTAATAAAGTTTTGAAAAATTGGGAACGAAGTCAAACTCAGCCTCGTTTGTTTTTCGCGGCGCTAGAACTAGCGAACGGACAGGCGCGCAGACGCGAACGCTGCGACAGCAAATGAGTGATTCGAGCGCTGATTCGGTCCGCAAACACGAACGACGCTGTTGGAAGCGTGTCACACCAAATACAGCTCCCCAAACAGGCTTACCTGGCCACATGCCATCTACATGGAAGAATGAACGTGAAACGCCATCACGCCAGGCTGCTACTGAATGGACCGGTTTGAACTCAAACACGGAGGCGCGCAAAGGGGTTTAACGACTGTTTGACTTGGAAACGCAACACAACTGCGAGTTTTTCGCTACACTTTAGAACATGTATGCAATGCACCGCTTGCAGCCGAAGTAGCCGCCCGAAAGTTAGAGTTATTAGAGTTGTCCCCAACCGCGTTCCGGTTACGCAGAAAACAAAACCTGTTCGACAACATATGCCCGCGTCACTGTACGATGCCCAAACCGGCGTAAATCATGTGGGCGTATGAAATAGGCTGCGAATTCGATTTCCTGAGAACATCCAGCTCTATGGAGTTTCCGGCCAAGGTGCACGAATTCCGTTCGCAGACACGCAAGAACGAGGCAAGATTTCCCGAGTCTTTGAAAGCATTTACAGTTAAACCACGATAGAATGAACTATTCCGGACAGGAAACCCACCTCGTTATAAGGGGTGCGTCGTTTAAAGCGGGAACGATTTTCTCTTTCTGCACTCAATTTTGGGACCATGTAAAAACTTCGAACAAGTGATTTTGTTATTTCGACGGCGTGAGGGAGGGGGGGGGGGGAAAGACCTACGAACACAATTTAAAAACTAGCTTGAGATTTTTAAATACCTTTCGCGCATTAGTCCAGGAAACACCGACGCTCGCAGGATAATAAAAAGGCAGTCGTCAACACCCAAGCTAACTACCAAGGCTTGCTCGCCCAACCATATTCAACCATATTCACCTTACTTATAACGAAATGTCCATATTCTAAATCCGGTTTAATTGGAATTCTTTCAGTCCACCATTTCAATGTACAGAGAGCACGTCACACCTCTTTAAAAAAAAGTATCGCTCATAGTCGAGCCAGTTTCCTGACCGGTAGAGTTCGTTACAACCATTTATATCTGTTATAACAGTTTCGTTGTAAAGAGCTCACATACATCACTAAGCACGAGCCTGCCGGTGGGCCACGTAAACTCGGTACTACTAAGCGTCAAGCGCCGGGTCTCATGGAATCACAGCGAGTGCTCAGCGAGAGACAGGCAACCAGAGATGCAGGCGGTGTTTTTCGACAGCTGCGATATTTGTCAAGGAAGGAGTTAGCGGTATGCCACCTACGCAAACGCAAGAGGCAAGCGGCGCTAGCTGCGTACGGAAAAGACAGAGCTCAGTTACGAGCGCCGACTTAAGAATTAGCTCGGCGCCGGGGGAGCCCTCGAAAGCGCACGCAAAACAACCTCGCGGGCGACCTGGTCGAGAAGATCCCACGCGCGCGGACGAATTAAAGCCGAACTCGCAGAGAAGCTTACTCAAACACACGAGCGTCGTTCGTCGACGGTTTGTCTTACGGGGAAACCAAAGGCAAGAACGAAAATAATAAACCCAACTAAAGCGCAAGCGGGTTTTCAAGAACGGCACGCGCGCTCCCGAAGTTCACGTAGAAAAAACACAGCCCCACTACTCCTATTTGCTCCTGGTGTAAGGTATACGCGCGCGCCCGACGCAAAGGTGTATACACTCTTGCAGCGCCGACTTCAAAGCGGGCGCGCATAATTGGCGAAGAAGAGAGTTATCCGAGCGGAAGGCGAAATATTAATCAAGAAAAATAAAGTGTAAATAAAACGGAATGGAAGAGCGAGCCCCGACGTTGCAGCAACACTGAAACTTCTCTCAACCTCGACGATGAGAAACGCTTCCAGAGTAAACTGCGCGCTTCGGCAAGTTGCGCGACGGAGTTATTCCTCCGCCAAGAAACTTTTTGCCGCACGAGCGAGTCGTGCCACGAGGCTCCCTCCGTTGTTAAAGCGGGGGAATTCGATTACGGCGAGCTTATGTCAGCTCGTTTTTGCATTCCCGAGAGTATACAGTTGTCGGTGTTTGCCCGCTGGCAACAGTCAGGCGCCGCCGGAAGAGCTGTATGCGGGCTGTTATACTGTTACAAGTTTCAGCTGTCAGCCGTGAAATCTTCGTGGCATCTTATATTTAGTTATCCTTAAACATTCACCGTGTTTCTGCTGCGACCGAGAGCAGCTGCTCTAGTTTTACTTGCTCGGCCAACAACCTACGCTGTAAGTCAGGCTTTACGTGTCGTGGAGTAGTTTGTCGGGTTGAGTAAGCTAGCGCCAT
This sequence comes from Haemaphysalis longicornis, assembly GCA_013339765.2. Lineage (NCBI taxonomy): Eukaryota > Metazoa > Arthropoda > Arachnida > Ixodida > Ixodidae > Haemaphysalis > Haemaphysalis longicornis. The sequence goes on from JABSTR010001021.1 coordinate 200,950, forward strand.
TTTAGAGCTGCCGGGGCAGCTTCGCTGCAGCGTTAACCACCAAGGTAAACTTCAAGGAGCGGCACCTCGAATACGGACTATGCTCTAGGGACTGCGCACCAGCGTTGTTTGGCGACTTTTATCGAGAAGGAATTGAAAAAGAAAAGAAACACCGCACCCCTTTCATACGGATGGCATTTCAGCCAGCATTTCTCCTGAGCTGACGAGTAGCGTAATAGCTTCATTTATTCTCGATCTGGGACGGCTGCTTTGTGATGGAGACGAAGCCAGTGGCGAATAACCTCCTCCCCCCCCCCCCCCCCCCCCCCCCAAACACATACACACATATTTCTATAACCGCACGACCAGTTTTTCTCAGCGTAGAGTATATGAACACCAGGGATTTTGGATGAGGAGGAGGGGGGGGGGGGGGGGTGGAGAGTTGAAAACAATGTGTCAGCCCCTACAGCCCTTGTCAAAAGTTTCTGGGCAACGCAAAATTCTTCCAAGCCGCAAAGAATTCAAGCAGGCACGAGCGTAAATATGCGTGCCGCAGTACTTTGCATTTGATATTTCATAAAGATTTCGGTTGCTCGCGACAAAGCTTGCTTCGAATTCGTTGTGGCCTCGGCACATGCATTTGGCGTGGCCTAGAAACTTTGGAAAGGGCTGGGAAGCGACCTTGTGAGCACTTCTGTACAGTGTTTCATCTTCGGGGATGTCGCATGGGAATATAGGGAGCGCCCGCTAGTATTCCACGAAGACGTATTTGACGTTCCGACTGACGCCTACGAAATACTCTGCAATTACTTCACTTTCCCTAACCATTCGCAGACATTCTAAGGCGGGTTCAGTAAATAAAAAAAGCAACACTGCGCCTTGGAGAGAACCATTCACTCACAGTAAGCGCCTGCATTGGAGGGTTTCCATAGGAAAGGCCGGTGTACTTACCTGCGCAAAGAAAGAGAAACATAGAACACAGTTAGACACCGCTTTCAACAAAGGGTGACCACCATACATATGTATAACAACACACGTTTAAACAACACACTGCGTGGCAATTTCGCTGTTCGTTGCACCTATTTTCGAAGCGTTGCGTTAGGCACTGCATCTTTAAAAACAGTTTAAAGCAGTTTCTGCCTTTTCTTGATTCGCAGAAATTGCTATGCGTAAACGCATCGCTTTTCCGGATAGGCCATTATGATATGCGCGCATAATTTCGCGTCAGGTCCTCTCTCTCCTCTCTCTCTCTCTCTCTCTCTCTCTCTCCTCTCTCTCTCTCTCTCTCTCTCTCTCTCTCTCTCTCTCTCTCTCTCTCTCTCTCTCTCTCTCTCCACACTCACACACACACACACACACACACACACACACACACACACACACAACATCTTTTTTGTCTTGGGAGATACAATTTTATCGTTGGACTGCGATAGCGGCAATCTATACCAGGAAGGTCCCTCCGAACGTGCCACCCAGTCATTCTGAAACTGATCCGAGCTTTCAAGAAATGAGAATATAATGTGTATGCAGCAATATCTATACAATAACCACTGACCACCGATAAGACAGGGAACAAGAACCCCCAGCTCCTTCGAATCAAAAGAATTCCCACTCACTTTGGTTGGATGTAGAGTGCGAACAATGAAAATACGGTTCAAAATTTCAACATCTTAACACATTGGTCCCCAACCCCTTACCTCGCCCCTTCACGCACGAGCTGAGTGGATAGGGAAATTTGTTGTCCCGGTTTCTTGCTCCCCATTGGCGAGACGGTGAGAGAATAAAAACCTTGTTCCTACGTTTAAGACAAAACGTCGAGTGAGAGTTCGTCTCACGGTAGAAAAAAAAAAAAAAAACAGCCCGTAGCTTATCTTCCTCCTAGAAATGACCCCACTTGTACGGAATAGACCCAACCAAACTCATGTTACCACCACTCGACGCAAGAACAAATGAGAGGCATAGGACCATACGCACACGACCATTCACCCAGCAATTACACTTCACCGTAAGCCCGAAACCAAGCACACAAACACCGCACACAAGGAAAGGGAACTCCAGAACCATCCCTCCGGAGCCTTCTGTGCTCATGGGGGAGTGGCCAAGCCTAAGAGGCGTCAGACAAAGGTCACTGCGCGGAAGCCGTAGTAAAGCAGTCTAGCCAATCTTACTGCGATGGGAAATAGGAGGACGAGCACAAGCGCTGTGGCGTTCTCGTCAAGGTGGCGTTGCGCTTGGCGAGCTGGTATGGCACATCAGCACCGCATACAAGGAGAAGAAAGCCTTACTGACTAAAGTGCCGTCACTCGGGAGCTCATGGGGGGAGTAGACAAGTTTGGAGAGCGTCAGAAGAAAGTCTCAGCGGGGACGCCGTTATGAGGCCTGTCTAGCCAATCCAATCCTACTACGATGGCGGCAGGACGACGAGCCCAAGCTGAGCGGCCTCCTCGTCACGGGGGCGTTGCAAACACCCACCCAAATATACACAAGCGCGCAGGAAGGCGCTTGGCGAGCTGGTATGCTCGCGAAGCACGCAGCAGCGCTCGAAGTGTAGAGGGGGGTGGAGAGAGAGAGGGAGGGGAGGAGAACGGGCGGTCACCACCAGCGTGGCTCGTCCGTCCAACTCGACATCGATCGCGCCCACGTTCATTAATTTGACGCGACGCGACAGCTCGACTCCGCCGCCCGTATAGCCCCCCTACCACCCCTCACTTAGCCGTGTGCAAGGGAGGGCACGGCGTCCACGCTCGCGGCTAAGCCGAGCGTTGAACTCGCAATGCCGGCACAAAGTGAGACGTCCACGGCGCAGCGCTGGAAAAAAGCGACGCTGCGCTCGGACGACGAGCTCTGTGACGAAGCCATGTACCGTAGCGTAGTTGTGATCTCAAAAGGCAAGCTGCAAAAGCCACGCAACGCCCCTTGTGAGCGCACTGAAGCTTTTGGTTCTCGAAACGAGCTCTCAAAAGCTTCTTTCATTACGCGTCGCGACCCCCGTCAGGTTGAACGGAACTCAGTTCCTGCTTCTTATATTGTTTCGGTCATACTTGAGGCGAATCTATAACTGTGGTTAGGGGTAGGTGACAACGCACGTCACGCAGATGTCTTAAAAGCGTCCGTCCGTAGTTCGTAATTAGCATTGCGATGTCGCCTGTCCTCCGTACCCCTTGCTAGGCCGGAAACAAACAGCACGCACACACAACAACGCGAGTAGCAACAGTGGAGGCCCGTACGTCTCAGTTGGTAATTATATAAGGTAAACCCCCGTTATAAACGAAGTCATCGGACAGACAATATACTTCGATATAGTCGGTCCTTCGTTAAAAGGCGAGAATGACCTGTTCTCCCTCCACTGCAGTTGGGACTGTGGAAAGCTTCGGATTAGGCGAGAATTCGAATGAAGTGATTCCGCTATAACGGGGACGTACTACCTCTTCCCCGCAATACTAGAGCCGCTGGACTTCCACGATGACGCTCAACTAGCACAGCGGGCTCGTAAAGGCGCCGCGTTTTCGGCTGGACACGGAAAAACGCGTAAAAGGAGTCAGGAGCCGCGTGGACCCCCAAAACCCTCCGCGCAGATCGGGTGGCGGCGCGCCAAACCAGTCGCTTCAGCACTTGGCGCGTTAGCGAGAGAGAGAGAGAGAGAGAGAGAGAGAGAGAGAGAGAGAGAGAGAGAGAGAGAGAGAGAGAGAGATCGAGAGAGAAGAGAGAGAGAAGAAGAGAAGAGGAGAGAGAGAGAGAGCTCTGGCCACTGGTGAGAAGGCTGCGCGCGTGACAACACAACCCGACGCTGTCGCCAGAATCGTCCGCACCCCCCTCCGCCTCACCTCCCCCCGGACAAGCGCTACGTGCGTGCCGCCGAACAAATGACCGGTCCCGCCGAGTGATTCGGCGCCGAGTCCCGTGGGACGAATTATGCAATCGCCTTTCCCTCTCCCCCTCCCCCACATTTTTCTTCCCTAGGCTTCCCGCCCTTCCCTTCCACGTCTGCAGTCGGCGCCACGTCGCGTGGACAGCTCACTCAACGCGTGGCTAGCGCGGCGCAAGGGAGCGAGAGCCACGCATTCTATTCATTCGGCACAGCCACCATTCCTAACTAGGTCTGCGCTCGGGGCGTGCGGACGCCACGCGTGGCTACCGTGGCGAACTTTATGCGTGCGCACGTCAGTTATACGTGCTGCTTATACGCGAGCACGTGCGCAGGCGAACACACCCGTGTCCACTGCATTTATGAGCGAGTAAGCGCACAAGCACGCTGTTCGATCACACCCGACAAGGTTTCCGTCGTGCACCGTCTCGGCGTTTTTCTTTTTGTCGAACAGCTCGAAAGCTTACAGCTGCTGATCAGTGATGATAACCACACAGTATCCGTAATCGTGCCCGCTTTGGGTACAATAGCAGGCTGACAGTTCAGACAGCACAGGACGCTTGAAGGCTAGACTAAGAATATTCTAAGGCAGCCCCGTTGCTTAACTGCACCACAATGCACTCGACTGACCAATCCGTTGCTCCAAAAAAAGAGTAATTTAGGCGAATTACAGCAACGCGCGTACAAATTTGACCCAAGAATGGGATCGGCGATGTTTCACTACACGCAATGCAGAACGTCGTGTCTGCATTGCTTATCTCCCCAGCGCAGGGCGAGCGTTTGCATTAAATGTTACGCTCAACGTCGTCATTCGCCGAAATGTTATACATGGCTTGATCAACTTTGTGCGTAGCGGTGAAGCTGCAGCGTAGGACTGTCTTAGAGTGCAGGCTCGAATCTAAGTTCATCGTCCCAGACACGAATGCACTCAAGGCGACCCACACGAAACCCCTCACATCGTCCCCGATCGCGACATCGGCACGCGCGTTAATCGCGGCGTCATTTGCCAGCGGAAAGTGGCCGGTAACGGAGAACTTCAATGTCGCTCGCGAGCGACAGACTGCGCTCTCTCGCGTGCTCATTTCGAAAGCGAGCGTGGACCGGGCGCACGGCGGGGGACGCTGTCATGCCTTCCATCGTCCGTTCATCCACGTCTACGTACACTCGGCGCGGTCTTGGCATATGTACCGAATTCGCCCATACCCATCCAGCAAAGCCAACAGACTGCGCCGGGTAGAGAGGAAGGTCTGTGGGTCGCAGGGAGGGCAAGGAAAGCATATACAAACAAATGACCGGGGGGCTGGCGGCATGTTCGAGACGAGTTGCAGGGCGATCGTGTTACGAAACGGAAGCAGCGTTCGACTGTCCGTTACGCTCGAGTCATTCCTCCCTCTTTTCCAATGCGTGCGGCGTTTCTTGGATAACCGAAATTACCTCCAGCAGCCCTCTTCCCCCGCTCCTCTTGTGCATGCACACACAATGTCCTCCTCTTCCCCGCATAATGGTGCTGCCGCGTAATAGCGGGTTTTGTCCAAATGACTCTCAGACGGCTAGGTATCCACCGGCCTCCATGTCGTTCTCTCTCTCTCTCTCCTCTTCGGCCTTCCTCCGCATCCTCCGCGTCCGCAGAAAAACGCTCCCGGTACAACCCCCCTCCTCCCCCTGGTACTTTCCTTTCTATTTATTCCGTTTCGAAGCCCCGCACAGCCATTTATTCCACCCGTAGCTGTCTAGATTATGTCTGGTAAAGGGACAACGGTGGCTTCCGTCATTTCGTCACGCAGAGTTGCGCAACGCAGCGCGTTTCTTGGCCACTTCCCCGAAACGACGCTATCTCCTTCTCGCGAGAGCGGAAGCTGTCCCGACGGCGCTCTTTAATCCCCCTCTTTGTAGCGGCACAAGCGTGTCGAAAAAGCGGGAGCAGAAACCGTTTTCCCGAGCCATTTCTCAGACTACTGGCTCGGCAGTGTTGAAATGTAAGTGGGTAATTTTTAAGCAATATCCCGCCTTTGTCAATACTCCCCGATACTCGATATGAAAGCGACGGTATGTCTCGGCACTGATTACTCAAGGCTGGCTGGATGAGATTTAACCAATTCCACGGGGCGCCTGTTTCACTACAGCTAACAGTTTGCGAAAATATGTTGTATATATATCCCAATAATAATTCCTATATGGGTTGTAAATATTGTTGCCACCGCGTTTTATTTATTTCATGCGAGTTCAATGTGCTTGCTATTTTCCAGTGTTTTTTTGTTCTTTACTGCCATAGCTAACCTTGAACTAGCAGCTTTCTCGCATAACTTCTGTTACGCAGGTATTTACTGCGCCAGCGGTGGCGACCGCCCATACCCCCCACTTCCAACGGGAACCGTAACTGCACACAATTAAGAACTAAACAAGATTTACATTCATCTCCGCGCTAAACAACGACGCGATAGAAAATCTCCCTAAGCATCACTTGAGCTATATTTTAAAGCGCAAGCTTTCTTAGCCGGACCACTGGCGTTCCGTCAAAAAGGTGATACATTTCCCCATAGACGGGTTGGTCAAAAGGGCTTAAAAGAAATCGCGAAGAGGAGCGGTATTTCTAGACAAGACAATACACATATCGATCATGTACGACGGTACAATAGTGTACTTTTACCTAGTAAACAACGTATCAATATACATTTAGATTGTTCGTAGGTGCGATTACTTTATGGGCGAAAATTCGTCGCACGGTTTTGTTCGTTGTTAGCGATTTGGGTTTTTGAAGGCTGACGATCGATTGGACACACTTTCAGCGAAGACAAGGCGAACTTTTAACTTTTGCGCTTCTCTCGGCGGTCTTTAGGAACTGATATGATTTTATTTGTTTATTTTTTTCCTTAAACTTCGCTTAACACCGGAGCTCTACTGTCTACCGTGTCGGGGGCCGGAATACATCCATTAATAACGCGTTCTCCCAGTCCACCTTCTTTTTTTTTTCTTTTGCATTCCCCGTGGCCGCAGCCTCTTGGTCGTCATTTCTATAACCTGCTGACCGGCGTGCGTGCTCTTGGGGAAGCCGAACGGGCGGCCCGCCTAGTGCCGACGCGACTCTGGCTGGAGTCCAGCGGGCTCGCAGCAGCAGCGCGGCGACGGGGTGAGAACGCGACGGCGCATCAAATTAGCCAGCTGGCAGGAATGCTCAAAGGCATGCCGCGTCGGGGCCTCGAAACGAAGTTAGGACTCTCCCCGGCCGCTCTCCTAAATGAGGCCCACTGAGGCAACAGAGAGGCTGGGGGTACGATGCTGCTCGGGATTCAATGTAGGGATATATATATATATATATATATATATATATATATATATATATATAATATATACTATATATATATATATATATATATATTATCTATATATATATATACATACAGTAAAGAGAAGACTAAAGGTTAACGAACGAACATGTAATACATGTTCGTTCGTTACCTTTAGTCTTCTCTTTTACTTTACATTTTATATATAAGCGATATTTCGTGTGAGGTGGCTTTGCTCTCAATGCACACCGGTCCTTCACTTCGAGTTGATCAATTCGCTCTCGCGTTACAAACTGCTAGCCTTCTGGTTAGCTGAGTTGGTAGAGCGACTGCTCCGTTTAAGCGGTGGTCCCGGGTTCAAATCCTGGACCAGGACGAATTTTTCTTCAACTGCGAAGTTTCTGAGAAAGCTGTATAGCTTTCCTTGTAGCCGTTTGGCTCCATTCAGTGGATGTCAAACTTTCCTTCATAGAGACTTACTCCACCTTGAAGGATTCCCCTAAACCGGTCGATTACACTATAGCGGGGGCCATAAAACGCTTCCAATAAAGCGACTTCGTTATGACGAAGGCTTACTGTGTAACGTTATAAGGAGGGTTTACCCGCGAGTGCGTGCGTGCGTGAGAGAGAGAGAGAGAGAGATAGAGAGAGTGAGAGAGAGAGAGAGAGAGAGAGAGAGAGAGAGAGAGGGAGCAGCACCACGAGTCAGGGACATAGGCATCAACGACAACATGTCCCGCTCCACTCCTTTCTTCTGAAGTTTTGACACACACTCAAAACGGGAACTGCTCTTTCGCTAACCGTGTCGCCCGAAAACTGCACTCGAGGCAGGCATAGAGCAAGAACAAAACAGGAGGAGAAACGAGGCTTCCTAGCACGGCCAGGCGATGTCACAAGCGCTCGTCATAGGTTAAGCTAGCGTCATCTGCCACGGGTAAAGAAACTGCCCGGCCGCCTTGATCGGCATTCCACTGCGCAGCAACAAAATGAATTGCGGCAGCTATCATCCCGTCCATCAGGCGCCGCTACACTCTTCTTCGTCGTCGCAGCGACGAAGCTTTGAAGTCTGCTGGGTTTTCATTCTGACATTATCTGGTCGCTCGCCCGCACTTGCGCAATCGGCCGTTTCCTGTCCTATATATTTCCCCCGTGACTCAAGGTAACAACGCGCAGAGTGTATTCACTACAGTTAATGTTGGCCGCAGCACCTAGAGCAGTTGTGCTTCCCAAAACGCCAGCTCTCCAAGTTTGGTAGCTTGGAGAACATGCACGCCTCAACCAATCCTGGATAGAACAAGGAGTATGCAAATACCCGTATCAGCCACATCGCCGCCACCTGGATCTCCATACTTTCGGCACACTGGGGACACGTAAGACCCAGAAACAGTCGCGGTGACGCTAAGCCCGACTAGCCTCAGTAATGGCCAGCAGAATAAAAACCGCCCACCACAGTGTTTATAAAGCGAGAGACGACTGGCTGAAAAAGGGCTACCGCATTATAGGTTCTGTGCTACGACTCTGACGTAGCACGCGATGAGAAAAGATGACCGCAAAGATGGTAGCGTAACAAACGGTGTCACCTTTGACCGAGCACCGATGGCAAAGGTGACTGCCAAGGCGGTGACGTAACAGACTGAGAGACTTTCAAGATGCTCTCGCATGAAGCCCTGTCAGAATAACTTGCCAACAGGCAACTGCTGGGCAACACCTGAAGGGAACCGTTTTTTTTTAACACAGCGCAATCGGAAAACAACAGGTCGCCCAAGAACAACATGAAACGGCGTCAGCAATAAGGAACGCCGACAGTATGGATACTTGCGACGTACCGACGACATGACCCCGACATTAGGCGAACACTGTTACCTTGCTAATCTCCGCTGTTTTCGTTTCTTGGTTAATTTTCCCCAGCAGTGTATACTAGACGCACTGCAACGTCGCGCACTCATCCGATGATCGCGTTTCTGAATATGACGGCGCCCCGACAAGAGCCTGCCTGGGTCGCGTTCGACGGCTAGAGGAAGACGATGGCATTGTGGGCGAGAGAAGAAGGAGAGCAGATAGGTGAGAGAGAGAGCGAGGAAGAGCGGCCGAAAGAAGAATGAGCTGCTCGGCGGCGCTCCTTCACGCCTGCTAATCACAGGGTAGGACTCGCTTATCCGGTCAGCTGCTCGCGGTGGCTGCTGCAGCCGCCACGGGGGAGGAGAAGGAGAAGCAAGAAAACAAAGGAGAAGGCACCGCCACGGAAGAGAGGAGGAGGAGGAGGAGAAGGCTTCGGACAACCGGCTGCTCTTCGGAACCGTTCGTTCGGCGCTAGTTCGCCGCAGCGCTGTGGAAAACATACCGGCCTGCGTTGAACCGATCTCTGGAGAGCCAACGGGTGAGATCGGGTGCGTTTGCAGCCACAGAAGAGTTGAACAGCCCCCCGTGAAGGTTGGAAACGAGGTCGCGGCCCACGAGAGGTCCGGCGGGGCCAACGTGGAACCGCGCGCAGCTTTCAGCGAAACATCCCACTCCAAGACGCCAGCGAGAATGCCCAGTCCATTCATGCCGACGCAGATTGGTGCAGGAATCCTAGGCGTAGCGATTCCGAGGTGCTGAGTCCCGTCTTACGAACGCACCACAGCTCAAATGGCGATTGCAAGCGGCCAAAATTTTGGAAGCCTCCGTCTCCTCCTGCCTTTTTTTTTTTTTTTTTTTTCCTTGTCCAATCCGATAGGTTTCCACATCGAGCGAAGCACGGACATTAGTCGAAAAACGTTACTGCTTTTACGCCGCCCAATCTACAACGTCCCTACTCAGAATGGGTAGCTGGGAAGCTCGCCAAGACACTGGAGGTAAGGTGAGCCACTAATACGGGGTTCATTCATACGCGTTGCTTCCCAGCTGTTACTGCCGATAACATGTTGGGCCCAGGCAATATCAAGAGCGCACTCTAGTGAACGAATGTACGATGGCGAGCTCGCTGTCACTGTGCGGCGCTGGTGTATAAGAACACTGCCCCTGTGTAAAATCCTTCCCACTATTACCGACCGAAAAGCTGGAGAGAGAGGGAGACAGAGCAAGAGAAAGCATTCAGATCAATGTGGAACTTCAGCTGGACTCGCCGCGGTGGCTCAGTGGCTAAGGCGTTGTGCTGCTGAGCCCAAGGGCGCGGGTTCGATTCCCGGCCGCGGCCTCCGCTCTTCAAATGGAGGTGAAAAGCGAAAACGCCCGTCTGTTCGAGGTTTCGGCGCAGGTTAAAGATCCCCAGGTGGTCAAAATTAATCCGGAGCCCTCCACTACTGCACAGACTCATCGCTTGTGTAGCGTCGGCACGTCAAATCAAACAAATTAACTTCAGCTGGACGCAGTTACATTCGCGCCGCCGCATCTCTCTGCACGTAACTGCATTAGGACCACAGCAGCCGGCCGCACCAAACAGAGTGCCGGAGCAAAAGCTGCCGCCTAGGCGATTTTTTCTCTACCCATGCACGCCATTTCTGTTGTTGCTGAGAGAGAGAGGGAGATATCAAGGAGAGAGTGTGCCGGAGCAAGAAGCGGTCGGCAAGAAAAATCATTAGCGGACAGAGGCAGTCCGTTCCACGAAGCGGAGGAGGAGGGGCGGGGAGGAGTGCATCATTTGCGAACGCACAACACCGCCGAGATGGACGAACGCGAAGGAATACGAAATGCCGCTGCCGCACCACCGGAAGGGGGACGTGGGGGCAAACAAAAACGCTGGGCGCTGCGGGGCGGGCCCCGCTGCCTGTCACCATCAAAAGTCAACGGAAAGCGATCTCGCGATTTGAGGTGGCCTGCTAAGACCGTAAATTTCTGACTAAGCTTTCACTGGAGAGTCCAACCTGAACCGCCAACACAAGAGTATGCAGCTGAGTAAAAATTCTGCGAACAATTAGACACGCTCCGTCTCGTCAACGTAGATTGCAGAGAAGACCGCGACCTACCGAGAGAGAGAGAGAGAGGCTAATTGCGTGTGATTTGTACAGCCATCGCAGGTTCAAAAATTTTGCAGTTTTCACGCGCCGAAGATATTTGGGCCCTGAGGCGTGCCGTAGAGGAGTCTTCGGATCAATTTCGATCACAAGGGATTAACTTCCACCTAACGTACGCCGAAATTTCGACACTTTCGTTTTTCGACACTCGAATCTCGACACTCCCGTTTTCGCTTTTTGCCGCCATCTACGGCGCAGCCTCTGCGGCCAGGATTGGACCCGCGTGCTTGGGCTCAGCAACTCAGAGCCTTAGCCACTGCGCGCGCCACGGTGGCGGTTTCTTCCGAAAGCGTAGTAGCTGTCGCCGTACAGTACTAAAAGAAGCGCGCATTGAATAGATCAGCTACTGCCCTCCCCCGTTTGCTTCAACCAAAAGCGCCGAAACATCCGGAAGGCACGGATACATCGAGCCAGCCATATCCACGGTTTTGCAGCAAAGCGAGCTCGCGTCGAAGAGACGAATGACAAGCACAGGCGCAACCTGTTCAGCACACTCAAGCGGGCTTGCCTTCGTCGAGGCGAGAGGATGCTGTCACTTCGACGCCGTCGAACGACGGGCAAGATTTATCGGCTTCCCAAACGGCGACGCCGCCGCGTCTGTCCAGCAGGGGAAAAAAAAAAAAAAAGAGGAGAAAAAAAGTCGCCGTCGAAGCGGTCGGTGGTCGCTCGGGGACTTCAAGCAGAGCGCACGCCGCACGATTAAAATCCATCAATCTTGATCGCGCCGCACTTGCGACAAGTCATTTTCGCGGGAAAACTAAAAGCGCGCTCCTCTGAAAAAAAAAAAAAAAAAGGAAAAGCAAGAAAGCGCCGGAGGATAATATCGGGGTAACGGGTTCTTCTCCTTTCCGCCGCTAATTTCCTTTTTAGGTCACGTGTTTCCCATGATCGCTTGCGGCGATAACTTCTTTTTGTTCTCCTTAATCGCGCTGCCCATTTCGCGATCGGAGACCGTACAGCGGTTTAATGGGAGCGCGCCGAGTGGTCATTTTAACACGCCTCGAGGCTGTCCACTTGGTCTTAATTCCGAAATTCCGCTCAGAGGGGCGGCCGCAGATTAAGGCAGGGACCGAGAAACGTTTTCCGTCACTCCTTTGAAGGCAAACCCGGCACACACACGCACACTTTAAAAATATATATACGGTAAGCTCAACTTTCTGGGCCTCCGCGAACCGATGGCCCCATGGAAATATCGATTTCGGATTCAATTTGTTGATGAATTGTTTTCAAAAGTTCGCGTCATGCGGCAGATAAAACGTGTTCTTCCTGTTATTTTTTTCCTGCGTTAACTCGCTGCACGGACTGCGTGTTATCGAGCATCAGAGGAAGCTACCCTTCACAATTTTATTTCATTGTTTCGTCATTTCGCGTAGGAGCGCGTGGAAAGGTAAGGCGAAATTTTGGGGTAAACCTTGCCGTTTTGCTAAAGGGAGTCAGAAAGTCGATCGCTCGGCGCAGTGGTAAAGCAACGAGGACTGCAAAAATGCAACAAAAACGCCGGAAATACCACAAACGAAAAAAAACAAAGCTCCTTCTTTATAGAGCGTATGAAAAATTCTATACAGCGGCAGGCATCAGAAAATACAACGAAAACATAACGCCCGCGGACAAAAACAAACATAATACACTCGCAGGTTAATGGAGTGTTCCCCACATAGCGAAACAGTAGCTACGAAGAAAGAAAACAAGAACGAAAGACAATGCTCGGCGCGCCAGTCGACATGGGAATTAACGAACGGGACAACACTGCAATGCGTTTCGAACGGAACGATACACGCAACAAGCCTGCCAAAGCGAGAAACGATTGTTGATATTCATCAAACACGAAAAGTGATCGTTGTCATCGTCATCGACAGCAATGGTACCAAAACGGCCGCCGCTGTAAACGTAATATAAATAGACAAAAACACGTTTTGAGTCATGTGGGAATTGAACCAAGGTCGCAAGAGGAGGAGGCCAGTGCGCTAACCTACAGCACCAACCCGGCCATTTGGCAGAATGGAACAAAAATTAGCCCGATGCCCGTCACGCTGACAGGTGCACGTGACAGCGCCGAAGTATAACGGGTGCACGCGCACAAGGGCTCCGACTGTGGGGAGGCTGCCCCGTATATTTGCGGCCAGTCGGGTTAATTTGCGTGAAATGAGGAAGAAACGAATGCGGAGAAATAGACGCGAACACGATGCAGCAGTAAGAAATACCTGATAATAGCTGACTCTCCCCATTTAAGCCATACTTTGAATGCCATCGCAGAACGCGTCCGATTCGAAGCGCTAACTGGTCTGTAAGAACGTACGGCAAACCCTGGTTAGAAGGAAATCGCTTTCTTCGAAATCTCTCTTTATTCAAAGTGCTTCAGAGACTCCCTCAGCAGTGTATAATACCCGCTTTTAAAGAACTGTCGCTTATAACAAAGACATTTTTCCGCCCCGAGGGCTTCGTTGTAACGACAGTTTACCGTACCCGCCCCGCCACATCGCCAGCGTCACCGCCATCATGACATCCCAGGCACTCGCTTCGGCGTCTGACCCGCTCCGCAGTTTTAAAATCCAGCCCCTCGTAGTAGTAAAATGCCAATCAACCTCTCCCTCTCACTCACCAAGATGGAGGGGAGGGAGGTGAGAGCCACGGGAATTTTTGTAAGAATGAAAAAGAAGGTGCAACGAAGGAAAAAGGGGTGAGGGAAGAGGATAGGGTAAAGCATTGACTGAGGAGCCCGGAGAGTGTATCGAATTACCTCCGAGAGGACCTCTAAATAAGTTTTTAATTAAAGAACTGGGACTCCCCTGCCGTTATGCAATTCCCGCGCCAACGTGAAACCTTTTGTCCCGCCCCTTCCTTGGAACTCTTCTTCCATCGTGCGCGCCCTGAAACGGACTGTTTTCGTTTCGCTGCAGCGGAAAATTAACGCGGGAAAAACAAAAAAGCGCGACCGCGTACCGCGACATCACGTTCCGCGATGCCGGACAAGATGTTCGCAGCAGGAGATTCGACTAAGGAAATAAACGGGAGGAGGAGTAACGACACTAGAAAAAAGAGGGGCGGGCGGGCAGGGGGATTAAAGCGTAAATTGAAATATACCAAGAAAGCAAGAGAAGTAACCAACATCACGAACGTAAGAAAATAACTCAAGGCAGAAAAGACTGTCCGACGTTCTCGGAGAAATCGGCTACGAACGGGAAATTAATAGAAAAATTAATACACGTTGACCCGGAGGAAAGAAGCGGCAGTCGAGGAACCTCGAGAGATATGCAATAAGAAAGCTTAACTCGGGCGAGCCAAGAGCTAAACCAATGGAAACAAGCATGCACAAGAGGAAATCGTGCGGGATGAGGAGGAGGAAGAGGAGAGAGAATGAGGAGGAGCAGGTGGCTTGAGTAAAGCGCACTTCCCTCCCCTCTCCTCCGAAAGCGAAGGAAGGGGAAGAGACGGCCTTATCCAGAGCGCGGATTTAATTAAACGCTCTGACCATGCCCGCCAGAAGGACGTGCGCTGCGGGAAAGCCCCGCTCAGAGGAGGGAGGCTGTAATTTGAGTAATCACCGTAATACCGTTCGAGAAATGCTTTGTTAGGGGAACCGTGGCGGCGGCGGCGGGAGAAGGAAGCCACGGGGGAAAGAAGAGTGGGGGCACGAAGGCGACTATAGTTTATAATAACCCCGGCAGAGGCCCCGTCGCAAGCGTGGCGGGGAAGAAAAAGAATGAGCGCGAAGCAGCCGAAGAGGAAAGAATGTACTATACACACTGATTGCTCGGTGGTGTTCGATTTCACGAATTTGGGAGCGCGAACGGAGTCGAATCGATTCGACGGAGGCAAAATGCTCTATCGCGACATGCTTGGGCTGCACTACGAGCACCGGTGGCTTCGAGGTGCGGTTTGAGCAATACCTGCGCATGCAGGGCTCCGTAGAAGAAACGTTCCAACCTGACATTTCTTCCGGCAATTATGGTAGGAGGGGTCGGTTCCTCCGCCACGCAGAAATGCTAATGTTTGATTGAGGAGCTATGAACTGCGTGCAACAGCGAAAGAAGGAGATCGTTTGATGAACACAGTTCGCCACGGGGCACACACTCGTCACTTTGATGTATCATATAATATTATTGTAACAGACAAGATGAGCTAACGCGGCAGCACAATGCACAGCAGATGCCGCAGCGCCATTCGCCCGCTTGGGTATGCGCCCTGAAGACAAAGAAGCACCGCCCCGGACGAATAGATGACACCATGCACACAACCACCCACGAGATTCCCAATTGCATATCCAGGGCCCTGAAAGGAGCCCGATACCTAAAAACATGAACCCTACGCTACACTACGGCAGAAGGTTAGACATATGCCGTAATATCGAAAGAATGTACGGCCGGCCGAGAACTCGTTGGCGAGACGAGGTACGAAAATTTGGAGAAGGGGGGGGGGGGGCATCGACTCAGCTGGCACTCGATAGGCGTGGCTGGAAATCTTTGGGAGAGGCTTCCGTCCTGCAGTGGACACAAGTAGGCTCATGATGATGACGATGATACGGGAACTCGCCGTACACTTGGTACACAGATGCTGCCATTACGAGTACCGGTTGCACAGCCACCGTCTGTGCGCACAATCCAATACAGCAACGTACCATAACTGCCAGCGTGCGGAAAACCTCATGTTTAGGGGCACAAACCACGTCACAATACCCAAAGAACATAATAGTGTGTTTCTCTCTCTCTCTCTCTCTCTCTCTCTCTCTCTCTCTCTCTCTCTCTCTCTCTCTCTCTCTCTCTCTCTCTCTCTCTCTCTCTCTCTCTCTCTCTCTCTCTCTCTCTCTCTCTCTCTCTCTCTCTCTCTCTCTCTCTCTGCCGGACGTCCATGCGCTTCAGCTCGTTTTGCCAGGACCTGAGCGGCTCTGTTGTGTTACGCTTTCGCCTGCCAATAAACCACCTCAACGTCCAGCTACCGTCGTGACTGCTATTCCCATTTGCAATATATATATATATATATATATATATATATATATATATATATTTGCGTTTGAAACTGCTAGCTCCGAGGCGGCAACGAGAAAGGACGCAGTCAATCACTGATCCACAAATGTGGGCGCAAGAAGATCCTATTCTACACGTATCTTCTGCCTTGAATGGAACGCGGAACTCATCGCGGGAGGCAACACTGGGAGAGAAACGAAACCCCAGAATCGACCACTGGCCAAACAACGAACAAGCGCACCGCATTCTCATCCAGAAATGCAAACGCGGAAAGCGGGGCGCGAACGAGCCAAGCGCAAACGACCGACACCTACCCCACCCGAACACGCGAGCAGCACACGATGGCAAGGAGAGACGGACACACACCGCCGTATTGCGGGCGCACGCAGACACGTAACAAAAGGACGCACGAGATGGAAATAACCGCGAAGCCGGATGATTATACACACAAACTCAATTAGCCGATGAAGCCCGGCGGCTAACGCCACGCCACCGAGGTGGCCAACGATGGAATCGCGTGAGCTGCTCCGAAGACTGCGGGGAAACGATGAGGGAAGGGATAAGGTCGCATGCCTGGCAGCGGCCGCGCTCCTAGCGTGAGCGCCGGACCGCCTCCGGGAACGCGTTGTCGCCAGTCGCAACCGCCTTCGCCGCTATCGCAGACATTTTTCGCCGCTGGCCTCCATTCTTATTTTCGCGTTTCTTCCCCGCTGTTTGTTTGTTTTGCTGTCCGTTAAAGCGGCTCCTTCAATGGCGGCGTCCGCGCCGAAGCTTGTTTGGAATGGCCGAATGGGTGCACGTGATACATACATGCATACATTCATGCATAGATACGCAAGTACGTACGTACATTCATACATTCATACAATACGTACGTACATACATACATACATACATGCATTCATGCATACATACATACGTACACATACATACATACATACATACATACATACATACATACATACATACATACATACATACATACATACATACATACATACATACATACATACATACATACATACATACATACATACATACATACATACATACATACATACATACATACATACATACATACATACATACATACATACATACATACATACAGTAGCCGACCGTTTTTCCGGACTCCGAAAATTCGGACTTGCTGGATATTTCGGACTTTCCCGAGAAACCTCCAGTTGTGCCATAGGAGTAAGGACTCGCGGATTTTTCGGTCTGCTCTTTTTTCTGGACTATTTTTCGTTCCCCTCCAGGTCCGAAAAATCGGTCGGCTACTGTACATACATAAGTCCACGTTCGACATTGTAAACTGCGTGCTTTGAAAGAACAGGAACTGTACACGTGACAAGCATCCCGTTCGCCAACTGCGGCACCAAGCTGCACTCCTCGGAAACGGAGCACAACCGCGGCATTATTGACGTACATCGGCAACGTGGAGCACACTCTTCCGTGATTGACGCTGCATATACCCTCCGAGGGTGGATCGTATCACGCGAAACGAGAGACAAACTGGGAGTGGCCGCAAGTTCCCTCGATGCCTCCACCCCTTCCAAATACCAGTAATGATGATAACAAAAATAAAAACACCTGCCCGAAATTCGGAAGGCGGAGGCCGACAGAACCTGTGCCACCACCACCGCGTTTCACCCGCAGCAACTAAGCACGCTGGTCACCAACAGGAGGCACAAGGTCAGTCATGCGCGACAGCGCACTCATTTTTCCTCCGATTACCGCGCTGCCAAAACGCTAACAGAAAGAAGCGAAGTGCGCCCCTAGGACCCAAGAGGCGGCTCTCCTTCGACGAGGCCCTACCTACTCGCAGGTGCGCCCTCACGCAAGCAAAAGACGGAGCTTCAGTTCCTACGGACAGAGTAAAGTGCATAGCAAACGGCCTTGGAGGTCTGTTGCAGAACTACGGGGGGGCCACGGCCAAGCTGCGACCTACGCTTCCTTTATTCTGAAATCTCGCTGTGTTCTTAGCCCCCTTCGCCCATTTCCATTTCGTGAGCCAGCACGGAAAGGCCTCCGGCACCCATCCAGTGCAAAGCATCGCACCCGCATCACGTGGGTGTCAGCAGCACGCGAACGCACCCGCCTGCAGCAGCATCGAGCGAGCCGGGCACGCGATGGGGGCTGGAACAACGGCGTCCCCAAAGCGCACAACGCGAGGGCCACAAGTTGTTTTCGTCGGCACAACACGGGAGACAGGTGGCGCTGTGTAGGAGAGGGCACCAGGTGCACGGTTTCCGAAAGGAGACGGCACTAAAAGCTGGACGAACGGACGGACGGACGGACGGACGGACGGGCGGACGGACGACGGACGACAGACAGACAGACAGACAGACAGACAGACAGACAGACAGACAGACAGACAGACAGACGGACGAGAAGAAGAAGAAGAAGAAGAAGAAGAAGAGAAGAAGAAGAAGAAGAAGAAAGAAGAAGAAGAAGAAGAAGAAGAAGAGAAGAAGAAGAAGAAGAGAAGAAGAAGAAGAAGAAGAAGAAGAAGAAGAAGAAGAAGAAGAAACTTTATTGACAAAATAAATTTTGGTGTGGCTTCCTAGTCCGGAAGTCCACGGGGAATCCTGGCGCTGGCCGCCCGGTCAAACAAAATAATCTGGTCATCGAGGCGCGGGTTGGATAACCCCAAGTTTGACTAAAATGAAAGAAAACACATTACGGTGAATTTGAACGAACACGTTCCCAAACACTGTACGACTAAATCATCTATTCCCTACACAATACTCCCCGGAGTGTCGGACAGAAGGAATTAGTCGCACGCGGAGTTCCTATAAGCCAAGTATGATCCCTGGTAGCAAATCAAACGCGAAACGGTCGCTAAGACACCACAGTACTGGAAGAACCAAAAAAGTACCGTAAATTTTAGTTATAACGAAATCGTTATTAGAATTCCAGATTTGTACGAAGTTTTCCACAATCCCAACGGCACTGTAGCGAAAGAGACGTGTATTGATTCTGATTGAGGACGGTCTCACTATACGAGCTTTTATGGGTCAAAAAAAAAAAAAAACATCACCAAATGCACGTTACTGCAGCCAGAGAACCGCCTAGTATCTTGCTCGCGCCCAGCGAAGACCATAAAACCTCGATGTGGAGAGATCTGATTTCCATTCGTTCATTCCCACGCCCAAGAGCGCGGAGCTGCAGGCCGGGCACTGGCGATACGAAACAGTAATACCATTCATGAATTCCCCTCGTAAAAAAAAACAAAAAAAAAGAAGATTGACCAAAACGACATTCACTAAGGACAACACGCAGCCTTACCTCCCACACGTTTCTCCTTTCCTGCCATTCGTTTCACTGTGGCTGATTAATGCAATCCCTTGACGGAGACTGCATTACTTCGGAACCCGGTGGTAGCGGCTTTTAAAACCAAAGCTTTGCTAACCTGGTCGAGCCGAGTTTCGCCGTCGCCAGCAATTTGACCTTCATTTGACCGCAGCTGCACCGTAGGCTTGGCAACGCATCACGTGACTCGGCGCGCCGAGCTCCATCGCTACATGGCCGCTACCATACCGTGGCTTTACCGCCACCACCGGCTTGGCGCATGCGCTCTCCGCAGCTGGGTCCCCCCGCCTGAGCTTGGCCATGAATGAGGGCGAGGCCCCAGCCGTCTTCTCCGAGCGTTGCGCCGGAGTGGAAGGCTTCGGGCCGTCGTAGGCAAGCGGGGTCTGACGACCACGCGGATACCGCCCGGCGAGCTGCTTCACTGGAGATGGACCGAAATGTCAAGCGCGCGAAGGTATGCCGTCGGAGGCTGGGGAAGAGCGAGCCGTTCGGCTCGCAAAATCGGCGTAACAGGCTGAACCAAGCTTTCGCTCCGCATGCTCAGGGTTCGCTGAGCTAAGCCGCGGCCATTTTTATATCACTGACGGGAAGAGAGAGAGAGAGAGAGAGAGAGAGAGAGAGAGAGAGAGAGAGAGAGAGAGAGAGAGAGAGAGAGAGAGAGAGAGAGAGAGAGAGAGAGAGAGAGAGAGAGAGAGAGAGAGCACTGCAGAAGGTGCGATGTAGTTCAGGAACCACTGTAGCTCGCATGCAAGAAATCTCATTCCACACAAACGTAATCCGCGACGCGCCCCGAGTTCGAATCCCGAGTTCGCGACGTTTGCAGACGTCCCTAGTGCACAACCTTCCCGTTCCATTACAGACCGCCGCGTGTCAGTGTGCATTTCTTTTCTTACACCACGACATGCTTTTGTGCCGAAATGCTCTTAGAAATTGCTTACAATAAGCGCCGCGCTATAACTTGCGTCTTTGTAAAGTTCGGTAGCCTTCATAGTGCCTTAGCTTGCGGCGAAGAATGCTGTACAGGCAGCTGCTTGATTTATAGAAAGTTTCAATTGCAATTACAAGACTTAATAATATATTCCGGTCATAATCCCAAATCTACTGTAGGGTTTGTCGTGATATCGCGTGGCCGAGACTAGACTTTACAGAAAGCTGCTTAGAATTAACCGCCACAAAAAAAAAATGTAATCTCCCAGGCATCTCAGAACATGAGTATACGGGTATGGCACGAAGCAAACGAACACTGATAAGAACCCAAGGCGGAAATAAAGATAGGATCAGGATACATAGAAACTAAATATTTTAGAAATATGAAAACAACGCGAAGGAATCCTTCGGCCGACTGATCGTTAAAGAACAAGAAATTCAAGATATCGGCGAACGTGACGAGGGAACGGCAAAGAAAAACACGGCTGGCGGGGCGAAGAACGTCGGGAACGGGAGCGGCGTCGGCGGCGGAGGGAGCCCAAGACGATGGCGCGCGGGACGAGCAGGAAGTCGACGAGGAGAAGCAGAAAGTGGCGTCGTCCGCTGCGCCGGTGGTCCCTTCCGTCCAGTCACAGCCAGACATTTTTCCCTCCTCCGACGTGACGACCCTGGCGTCGTCCTCGACGTCGAGAGAAAAAAAGCAGAAAAGAAAAAAGCAGAGTTCATATACTTCTTTCTTACTACCCTCTATCCTTTCTCTCCTCCCTCTTCGCATAGCGAACACACATTTGTACACAACTGACAGGCGTAAGTCAAGCCAGGTTGAGCCGAGCCGAGCCAAGAGACAAGCCAAGCTTCCTCTCCCCCTCTCCTCGCCCCAGATCACGATGACGAAAAACGAAACGATGACGTTAGAATACCGACGGCTTCCCATTTTGAGCTTTTGTGAAGAACGAGCCCCCTCCATGCTCTCTTTTCACTGTGGTCCTTTGTCTACTTTCTAACAAAAACAGTTTGTCGGGAGAACGAGAGAGAGATGGAGGAAGAATGAAGCGAAGAACGGGGACGGGGCATTCAGTGAAACGGCGGGAATTTCAGCCACACCACCAGAAATAGGGTACAGCAAAAAAAAAAAAAAGGAGACCAAAGAAGAAAAGAGCACTGGACGGCGCACAGTTTAGTCAGAGAATTGGAGGGTAGCCACGTGTAATGAGCGTCTCCGCGCACTCGCGCCGGACGATTAAAACGCACGCACCATCCCGCCACCACCGCCACCGGCAGCAATGAGACGGCGACGTCGACGAGTGGCGCAGCTGGCAAGTTGCTGCCCAAGTCGGCGGGAGAGCGGGCTCACCCGAATCCGCGCAGAAGTGAAAACTCTTCCGCCGGTTACGCACGAGGAGACACGAAAAGGAAGAGGCGGCCGCGGCCAATGCAACTCGGACGGCGAGCCAGTGGGAAGAAGAAAAGGAGAAAGGCGTTTCGGACAGCGGGGGAAAAAAGACGATTAAGCGAACGACGGAGATATTAAATTCTGAGCAAAACATAAGAAAGTGTAGGGTAGAAAGAAGCACGCGGACGAAGGAAATGGCTCATGAAGATGAAGCGGTAAGATGACTCTTTTTCTTTTATTTTGAAGCGAGAGTATGAGTTTGTGGAGCGATTTGTTCGCGGCACTTTTAGCTGATGCTAGCTTCAAGAAAATGTTGGCGCAAAATGTCTGAATACAAGCTTTCTTAACGAGATCCCACGATATAATGGTCCCGTCATTGAGAATATAAATGACCAGCTCCAACAAGCCAAACAATAAACTGTTTACTAACCACAGAAAACGAAGCATAATATGGGTTCGGGCGCTGGTGACAACCAAATTCGTATTCATTTCTGGTGTGCAACAGCGATAGAGATAGAGAAGAGAGAGAGAGAAGTAATTCATTGGAAGAGAGGAAAGGAAAGTGCACTTGGGATATTATTGAGCTCAACAGGGAGCTCACTTGCATGCAACCCAGTGCGGGGGGGGGGGGGGGGGGGGGGGGGGGGGGGGTGTGAGGGGGGGGGGGGGGTGGGGGGGGGGGGATTAGGCAGGAGATTAGCGGTGGAATAGAAGAGATATTAAAGAGAGAGAGAAAAAGAAAAAAGTTAGGGCTGCAACAGCAACGTAACAAACCTCTGTCACAGGGACACGCTTCGATCTACTCAACAGCTGAACGCTATTTACACGCCACTGATGCCTACACGAACTAATGTAATGGAATGTGCTTCCAAGTCGGCCTACACCGTTTCGTTTAAAAGTTCGACTGCTGGAGGAACCTCGTAAAACCGCTGGAGGAAAGGGATCTTTCCCATTGAGAAGGGAATCGCCTTGAATATGAACACCGTAAAAATACTTTGTAGAACCCTCGGCAGTTTTGGGCAGTTCGATGTTTTATTAAAAGTTAGTGCCCGTACTTTTAAAGCGGGTAGTTTCCACAGCTCTGGCAGCTGATAGAACAACGTGCTCAACTTGAAATTGAGCACGAGACAAGCTCTCCCCCTCAATATTCGGCCTCTCTTATTTGTCAAGTTGGACCGCTCAGAACTGCTCCAAACCAGCTCCGTGTTTTATTTGCGCATACAATTTTTATTACGAGAGCAGCTCTGGACTGCCCACGAAATGCTCAAAGCTGCACTGCACAGCAAAAAGAGATCTTCTAGCAGTTCAAAAATACTTTGCAATCACTCCTGAAAGAACTGCGATGGGCCGCAAAGCTGCCCCTGTCACGGAAATGCATTAGCAGCGCGGAGACCCAAAATCAAAACCACGACGGAGAGGGAACGCCGCTCATCATCATCATTGCTGCACCGTGACCGGTTCGCGTTAACTCCCATCCCCGACGTCCGGCGGAAAGCTATCACGCCAGAAGCGCCTGCCAGCGCCGCGTCGACGTCAAGGTGACAGCGGGCCCCGGCGGACGACGAAACAGCGCCGGCGCCCGTCCGAAGACAGACGTTCTAGGCCAAGTGGGCCGCGATGATCGCTCCGGGGTGCTTTGTGTCCAAGGCAGGCGGCGGCCGGCGGCAATCATCCCCGCAAGGTCTCCTCCGCGCACACACATCGCGTGTCGTGCCTGCGCCCGGTCGCGTGCGAACAGCGCAACCCGGCATACGCGGTGTCCTTCGTTGCCCTAAGGACGTGTCACGGATCCTGCCCGCCTGTGGACACAGGGAACGAGGCTGGTTAGCGATTGTGAAACGGGAAGGCGAGAAACGAGCGAGAAGATGGAGAAGAAGAAGGAAGCCTTGGCTGCCGCCGCCAGCGGTCAACAAAGGCGGCGGAAATGACAGCGCGGCGGAGGTTCTGAGAAACGCCATAAAACGTCTTTGCGCGTCGTCCTGCACTGGAAGAACCGCGAACACGCTGCGCAAGTGACCAGGTGGCCGGTTTCCCCCCCCTTGTGCCTGACCAGAAGCCGCGAAACGCTCCTCCGGCGAACCTTTCTCCAGCCTTGAGGTGAACAAAGCGGTCTCAGGTGACGACACCGAAAAGCGATGCACCCTCCTTGCGTGCGTTTCCAAATTATTTTGGACGTCTCGGGTGCATAAGTACGGAAGCACGTGCGCACTAAGGAATTGTCAGAACGCCGGATGTGGGCTAGTTGGGAACAGGACGGAAGAAGAACACAGGACAAGAGCTAGAGTCCTGCTTGTCCTGTGTTCCTTTCCCGTCCTGTTCTTTCATGCGCTAAAAAACCATGTTTCCCGGACCAAGGAAACACCTTACAGGCACAGAACAACAGTGATAGTCAAGCTTACTCTAGGCTATAGGTTAGGTTTGGTTAGGTTAGCTTATGTGAAGCTCGGTTAGGCTAGAATCACATGCAGAACCACGAAATCCTTTATAGACCCTGGACTATTTTGAAGGTAGGTTAGCTTAAGTTCGGACTACCTTACCCTGGCGCAGGCTGCATTAGATTGCGCCAGAATAAGCAAACGAAATTTCGCTTAGACAACTCCGCCCGTATAATATCGCCCGTAAGGTAATCCGCGCTCCAATGTAAATAGCAGAGACGCCTGCAGTCGCACCGCCCATCGGCGATGCTGGGCCTTCTGGCGAGAGCGAGGAAGGGTAGGAACGGGATAAAAGGGTACAGTTTTCTTTTCTGGTCATTATCGGTTGACGCGGCATTGGGTTAGGTTTCCCCAAACGAATTCAATATCACCCCCGAAAAAAAATCGACGCACCTTCGTTTTTGCCGAGTGGTGTTAGAAGGAAAAAAAAAAACGTACAGGCGGGGAAGCAGGTGTTCAGGAAGTAGGACAAACACCACCTAGATAGAACAGGTGTTCAGCAGCCAACGCCCGAATGACCACTAGCTCCCCTGATGGCGTGAGTAAGTTTGGCTATCGGAGGACAAAACGTCCCCATGCGTGGACGTCCAAAATAAGACGTCCCGATGCAACCACGCAGCGAGAAAGATAGCACACGTAAAGTGCGTGGGCTTTCTTATCCACGCGGGAGATCGCAAAACACGCAACTGCAACGGACAAAACCAAGCCAACCCTAAAGTCTCCTTCGAAGGGCCGGCGAAACCAGGCAAACAAACAACACAAAACAACAAAACGGCCCAGCCCGCGGGGGCGCAAAACCGAGATGGCTTGCGAGTAACGCGCGTGCAGGCGTGAAAACAATCGAGCCAGCGCTGCGGCCGCGAAACGGCAACCAAACCAAGGCGGCAGCAGCCCGCTCTTCGGACCCCGCCGCGGGTTCGTATATACAACGTAGCGCAGAGTGCGTTCCGTGTGTACATTGCGTTGCCACGAAATAAGCCAAGCGATCCAGAAAGAACGAGGGCCGGAGGAAGGGAGGACCAGAAAGAAAACAGCTGGAAAAAGAGGGAAGAGCTGAAAAAGGGGGGGACCAGAAATTTGCATGTAATGAAGCTCTCCCTCGAAGCGAAGCTCCTCTCTTTGCGCACATATATTCCGTACGGAAAGCATCACCTCGGCGTTCGTTGTACTCTTCTCCTATATAGCCTCGAGAACCTGCGCATTCCTCGTGTTTCGGGGCGAATTTTTTTTTTGTTTCGTTTTATTTATTCCCTTCGCGTTCATTTTTATCACTTGTTGCCTCTACCATTTTCTAGTTTCTCGAACTACGTATCGTCCATTTTTTGCATAACCAGGGGTGCATCACGCTTTTCTGCGGAAACACTTTTTTCAGTAGAACCTTTTTTCCTGTACAAAGGATGCTCTGGGTAGCCTTTGCCGTCACCCCCACGTAACGTCTCTCTCTCTCTCTCTCTCTCTCTCTCTCTCTCTCTCTCTCTCTCTCTCTCTCTCTCTCTCTCTCTCTCTCTCTCTCTCTCTCTCTCTCTCTCTCTCTCTCTCTCTCTCTCTTCATCTCTCTCTCTCTCTCTCTCTCTCTCTCTCTCTCTCTCTCTCTCTCTCCACAGACACACACACACACACAGACAGGACAGACAGACAGACAGACAGAAAACGACCGGACTTAGACATAGCTGAATTGCTCCGCCTAAAATACCATATCAGAGACTCTTAAAGTCACTACACCTCACTTAGTCCTGTGGACTGCAAGAATCCGAGTATGAGACACCTCTCTTCGCACAATCCGGTGGTCCCTAGCAAAAATAATGTCCTCCGATCTCCACAACCCGCACAGCGGCTTTGCGATGTCTGGCTGACCCGACGCCTGGGGCAGCGTCACAGGTAAAACGCTGATAGTATAACGGTGCACGCTGTTGCCACGACACAAAAAGAACAATTCAAAATCGGAAATCACTTGCTGAGAAAAGTAAGGAACGTTTCCATTTCTTTCCTCAACCTCCCTTTCTCTGCGCCAGGCCAAAATGGGTGCAAGCGTGGGGTGTGGAAGGGGGGAGTGGAAGTGAGTTGGGAAAAGGGAAGCAGTGGGGCATAAAAAAAAAAACGGAAATGTAATTGAATCTTCAGTCCAGTCCCTTTCTTCGCCACCACGTTTCATATTTTTCATATTTCGCGGTACATTTCTCTCCTCCCGAGTTCCCGAGATCACTCTCGATTCGCCCCACCCCAGGGGAGAGGGGGAAAGGCGTTTTCATTTCCGCTCTTTAACCGAAAACTTCCTCACTTCCCGTACAGCAAACTAAATAAAAAGCCGAATGAACTTCACACAAAGACACCGGGGACCACGTGAGGTGCACATTCCACGCACACACAATGCAATTCCGAGAGTTGTTGCAACATCGCATCGTTTTCCACCTCAACATTCTTTTTGTGCTTCAGTTGTATCTGCATGCACAGCCGCCGCGCTGCATTTTACACGCAATGTTTAACGTGCCGCCTCGAACCGCCAGGGGCAAAAGCACATCCGCGCTGCAGCCGCATTGTGCACAGGCCAAGGAAGAGGATACGAAAAAAGAAAGAAAAAAAAAACACGAGGAAAAGGAAACGAGAGATTAAACTTGTCAGAAAGCTCGCTATGCTGTTTTTTTTTTTTTTTCGCGAGCTTTTCGGGGAAGAAAAAGCCCGACCAACCAGTGCTCGCAAAAAGGCTAAAAATACACGAAAACGACCAACAGAGATGGTTACGGCAGCGGGAGGTGTAATGGAAGAGAACGGCCGACTATGCACTGCACCGCTGCGCCGCAAAGGCAGCGCAGTTGTCTCCAGAAGGAATACCGGCGGAAGGGAGGTTCGTTCAGGCCAACACACCTGGCCGGCAGGAGGGAAATTAGTGCGCTGGCTGGGCGCGGAAAGTGCGAAGTTTTTCTACTGCACTGTGTTGGCTCCGGGAACCACTTTTTGGAGAATGTGGCCTAAACGAAGGCGCACCTATCAACTTCACTCGTTCTATGCACTATAAAAACAATAAAAGTGTGGCATTTCTTTCGAGGCTGGAGGGGGGAGGGGGAATACAAAAGGTGGTAGTCTCCTGAATCGCTTTAATTTGAACTTGGAATAGGTACGCTGCACGTGGTACTCTGCGAAGTGCAGTTGCAAGCGGAACACCTACTGAATCTTTTCGGACAACGCCAGGGGATACTCCGCAAAAGCAGGCGAGCAGACATAAAATGGCATCCTGCAAACTTCTACGGGGCTTCCCGGTGTTCGGTTTTATAGGGTCTGTGCTTCCCCAGGTCTAAAATCGCACGCAGCGCAGTGCTCTTAACACAGGGTACAGTTGCCGTCGCACGAGCAAGCAGCGCAAGAAGATACGTGTCGATATCATCGCTACTCAGTTTAGCGATAACGTTGGCTGCCGAGATAACCACGTGCGGTCCGTGGGAACTACGTGCACGTTAGGTTAGACAAGATCGGGTTCGATTCGTAGCGTAATCCAGTCAGATCACCTCCCACCGCGCCGCAGTCTTACACGTTCGCCAACACAGAAATGAAAAGAACGCCCGGCCGCACACGTATCCTGTAGTCAGAACGGAGCACCGCAGACACGCGTGCAATGCCGCGAGGGCCGGTTCCGCAACAGAACGACGCGTAAGAGCGGACGCGCGAGCGACATAAAAGCGGGCCTCGATCCCCCCGCACGAATGCACGAGAGGCGGAAGGGACGCCAGAGGGTGACGCCGCCGTGCATGGCGGACGGAGGCGGCCCAGGAACGGCGGCGGGAGCAGCGCAAGGCATCGGCCCCCGTAATCGATGGTCATTACGGAGCCTCGTTGTTCCTTCCCCGCGCGAGGCGGCCAAATAATCGGCGCCCGGAATTAGGACATGCTGGGCGGCCGACATCAAAGGCGGCCACGATGAACTCTTCCCTCCTGTGCCCTCCTCCGATTTCTTCCCTCGCACGATCTCTTAAGAAGAGGAAAGAAGCGCAAGAGGAGCGACGGAAAAGGAAACGGGGACGGCATATGTATCACCCCTTCCCTTGCTCGGAGTCGTTCCACTGGTGAAATGGGCGTGCGCCGACCAGGGCTGAGCGATTGTGGGAAAAGTCCGCCGCCGAGATCGCGACAGCGATAACCGATGTCCTCGTTGTTCCCGGAAGCCTTATTGGATTATACTCTGGTTGACAAAGAGGCGCACGGCCTTTTCGAGTGGTCAGAGCAAATTTTCCGTTCGTGTCTCCAACGCCGCATCAGTCATCTATTGTACATACATACATACATACATACATACATACATACATACATACATACATACATACATACATACATACATACATACATACATACATACATACATACATACATACATACATACATACATACATACATACATACATACATACATACATAAACCCAGAAATAAGATTTCGCTTTAAGTGAAGAGATGCTGGATTAAACTAGTCTGCTACATGCTCCACCACAACACCAATTGTTGCCTGGAAAGGGTGCATGACGCTGAGTTCACTCGTGCTCTTACAGAAAGCCTGTGCATTCCATAGGCGCATGTAGTCGTTGCAAAAGTATAACATTCATACTACTTTCCAAGGAATAGCCGGTACTTGCTTAATCACGTTTTTTTTTTTTACTCTGAGCCAGATCGCGCCAACTGCTACATAGAGGCAATAATCTCGCCCCGCAGAATGGTCAATCCTTTCCGTGTCCCCAGAAACGAGGGTCTCCCAGAGCGTGAGTGCACGCAGACAGTGCGTGCACGGAGTGTGTCCACGGAGCAGACCTCAGAATCACCTCTCTGGACTAACCACCAAAGACCTTACGAAAAATGCCACAGCGTTCCGTCTCACCAGCAAACGGCCCAAAGGTATTACCTCCTCGGCCACTCTCGTCAGCCTGTCGGCTGAAAATGATACCCCATGCCTGTCTCAAAGGAAAAATGAAAGCCACAGAGGACGCAAGGTAAGTGAGTGCGTGTCGCGCCTCGCATGCAAAATATGCGCGACTAACCGGCGACCCGCGGTCGAACAGAACGCCCAGAACGGAAGGAGGAGGGACAGCAAAATGTTGCGGACGAAAAGTGAACGAATAACCCAAAGAAAACAATGCGAGGCGTCAATTAAGGCCCGCGCACTAAAGGAAAAGGCCGCGCCGGGGGACGTGAAGTAGGCCACCTTCGATAGGCGCGTTTTAGCCGACCCACCACCGAGAGATCAGAAGAAAGCCCGGGGGGCCACGTCACAGCCAAAGGGCTAACCGCATAATACGACGACTGCAACGAGCTCAGGCCGAGACACGTTGCGGCCAATGGATTGGCGAGAGATGGAGTGGGGGAGAACGGAGCGTCAAGGGCCGTTTCTCGTTTCGGCGGCGGTGGTTACGCGCCGAGCATAGCCGATAAATATCTCGATTGCGCAGCACAGATCGCGTGGTGCCCCCCGGGCGGCTGTTCTCACGCTTATGCTTTGTTTGCCTTACTTTTCCTTCTTGCCTATAAATTTTTATGGCGTCTACTAGGCCAACAAATCTCAAGCCCGTCATCCGTCGTGGCACCAACGCTGGGTGCTATTTGAAAATGACGGCGGCAGAGGGGGAAAAAATCCTTCACTCGTTATGCAAATGCAGTCGCGGCGAAAGTAGCAAGACGTGTGAACTGGCGGTAACTATTTAGGAAGGTGATGAGTGTGGATTGGGAATCTATTCTCTCTCTACTCTCTCTCGTCTCTCTCTCTCTTCTCCTCTCTCTCTCTCTCTTCTCTCTCTGCTGCTCTTCTCTCTTCTCTATCTCTCTCTCTCTCTCTCTCTCTCTCTGTCACACACACAAACACCAGGCATTAGAAACCTTTCTAACCCCTTCCAGCGATAACCGGTTTCTATAGCTTGCAAGTAAGCGGTACCAGGAATATGAAAACCTGACAATATATCATCACCTCCCCCACAGACAATTCTCGGACACTGCAAGACGACGAAGGCCTGTCCCAGAGATTTCCGAACAGCTCCTGCTCACGGGCTTGTAGTGAAAGATTGCGGAATAAAGCTCCGAAACTGCAAGAGACACAACGGAGTTCAAGCCTTCGGATTAATTAAGACCAGTTGTAAGCACTTAACGTGCGTCTAAATCCAGTACAGACCTGCGTTAACATTATTCACGTTTCATAAAGGAACCCCCTTAGAATATAATCTTTCGAACAACCACTGACGTAGCAGCCTAAGTCGGCAGGTTGTACCCTCCAGCAGCGCCCTAAACAACTTGCAGCATCCACATACGAGGAGCTGCACTTCCGCCCACGAAGATCCCGCCGCGTAATCACAACATAACGCACTCCGTGCCGCTCGGTGGCCGCTCAACCCTCGCTGTCGAGTCATAGTCCCACCAGCAAACTCGATCAACGCCAAGTCCTAACGCAAACCCCAGCACGTTCCTGGCTCATTAGCCACGGAGATGCAACTTCAAAACCAGACTCAACAGAACGACCGAACTAACGACCCGACCGCCGTCCCGCAAACAAAGAGGGAAAAAAAACGGAGAAAGTTACAACAACGCGTCAAGAGAAAAAACGACAAGAGAAGAAAGACGAAGTTACATATCCAGGCAGCCGACAACATTTCTTAACATCTTCGCGAATACACAAGGTAGGCGGGGAAGTATACAACGTAGCTGCGACAAAGCCAGGGAGACAAAGAGAGAGCGAGGGAGAAACCCTTAGCACTACGTAGTTGAGAAAACAACGAAGCCTCGCGGTGCGAACTGCCGCGGCTCTCAGCGACCGCAGCAATGCGAAGCAGGGAGCCCGGGGCGTCGGCAAAGGAGGAGAAGGGTTGAGCGCCTAAGTTATGCTCGCGACGCCAAGCAACGAGAAGGCCGCGCGCGCGAGAGAGAGAGAGAGAGGAGGACGAAGAGGAATGCCTCATTAACGACGACGAGGCTCCCCCCTAGCTTGCAAGAAGAAGGGCCGCACTTATAAGACGGACCGCTCCCAAGAAAGTTGCACCGCAGGCGAGTTCCGCTATAACGCCGCCTTGCATCCCCACTGCACAAGGGCGGGGGGGAAAACAGAAAATGGAAAGCAAAAACTAAAATCAGATGAGGAGTTTCCGAACGAGAACGACAACTGCACGGCCGTGGGAAAGAAGAGCAAAAGAAAAAAAAATAACGGCTTTGGAGAAGCAGGCGCCTTGCTCGATGAGGATAAACAGAGACAGAGATGAGCGAAACGTGCAGGCCCGCAGTCGTCAGAGAGCGTGTTTATTACTGCAGCATTGTCAGAAGGACCGTCTTAAATGGAGTTTCGGTTGGCTACGGTGGGATGAGCTTTGCGGGCGAGCCGTGCAAAGTGTCGTCCTAAAGGCGTTGATGAGTGAGCACCACGGGAATATTTTTTTTACGACGAGCGTACGTCGTACGCCGTCGGCTAATTAACTCGAGTGCTACTTTGAAGCGCTAATTTACTTAATTGCTAAAGAGCTTCGCAAAGCGAATTAAATGCAAATCGCGTGTCGTGGGACTCTGGCAGTAAACAGGGAGAAGTGGCAGACTGGAGGATGAAGGTTTAAAAAAAGAGGGAAAGAAAGAAGACGATGCGCAATTCCGCTGACCATGGGAAAGTGGATTTCCAGCGAAGCTGTGGAGAAACCCTCTACGCTTGCTGTTGGAGACGCGCAGTGTTTTATTCCTTTTGGGTACTGGTACCCGAAATGGTTTTCTTGAGTATTTGAAATGATTTTGTTGCCCCGACCAGGTCCAAACAAGGTCCGAAGTTGTCCACGACGAAAGCCGTGTGATTTTGTTGCCACGACCAGGTCCAAACAAGGTCCGAAGTTGTCCACGACGAAAGCCGCGTTTGGCGATGACACCATTAAAGCCGACCGGCGACAACCACTGGCGTGTACCGTTCTTGTCCCAAGCCACACAAACTGCTCAAGCCTGCCGCAAGTGTCGTTTGTTTGCTTTTGATTCTCCACGGGCGATGACCACTGCGACGATTAGCATTCCGCCACTGTTTTTACACCGCACACGTCCGCACAGTCGGCAGCATTGGACTATGGCTCCAGCATCAGAGCACGTAAACGCGAAGTGCTGCTATCTTGGTATGGCCTAGTCGGATACGGAAAAAATGGTCCCGGAAAAAATGGTCCCGGAGAAAATGGTCCCGGAAAAAATGGTCCCAGTGATTATCTAGGAAAAAATGGTCCCATGGCCCAGCCAACGTGTTTCCCTTCAAGTTAGTCCGATCTGAACTTTGTTGCAGTTTGTTTTTGTCCCTTTGCGTTTGAGCTAAAGGTTTGAGAAAGAGATGGAATGCTTTAATATTCCTATAAGGGGCCGAAATTAACGCCTTCGGAGGCTAAAATCTAACGAAAAAAATTGGGCAGACAGACAGACGGACGGACGGACGCTTTGATGGATGGATGGATGGATCTCATTTTAATGCAAGTAATTGGATTAAAACCGCACAAGCAACTGCGAGGCCTGGAACCGTCGGTTTAGTAGCTTAGTCGAACACAGCCATCTCAATGTCTGGAAGGTCATAGAAGCTCTACGCTGCGAGGTTTCGTCAGTATCGGTGAAAATTGCACAAGAAGCCGTGGGAGCTCCATCAAAGAAGCTCACAGCGTCGTCCCGGGTCTAGGACATTTCGGTGCATATCGGTGCAGGACGTTTCGTTTCGGTGTACGGATATTTCGGTGTACGTACATATCGGTGTATGAATACCGTTTCGCTGCACGGACACCTCCGTGCGCAAACATTTCGGCGACCGAATTATCGTGTGCTTGCTTGTTTGAAACAGCCGTTATATTTTTATTTTCGCTTAACATGGGTTATAGACAACAACCTAGCGCATCACTTGCATTTTTTAGATTGGTGCCGTCTTCAATTTTGCCCAGGTATTTTTAGAAACTGAACAATTGTATATTTTTCTTTAATACCTCGTTCATTTTAGCAAGACAAACGTTCTTGGTTCGATTAACCGGCTTTATACTCGAACAAGACTTTTTCGTGCCTTGGCTTCGGGACCAATTTTTCCGGGACCATTTTTTCCTACCCTGGATTTGGGAACATTTTTTCCGGGACCATTTCTTCCGGGACCATTTTTTCCAGGACCATTTTTTCCGGGACCATTTTTTCCTACACCCGGCCTAGTTGGTACATCAGACCGGCATTCCGAAGGACGTGTGTTCTGGAACCACCCGGGGGGCAAGGTTTTCTCCGTTTTCCTTATTTCTTTCAAACATTTAAAACGAATGCATCTGCTTCGAAAAGAAAACAAAGTCGATCGACCATTCCCATATGCCTTCCTCAGCGTTCTTGACTGCCGGTTTTTTTTTTTCTGTGTTTGTATATATCGCGGTCCATAACTTTTTCTCGTTGAAACGTATTTTTACATCCCAAGTTTTAGATCACAGTGTGATGTAAACCTTAATCGGATGAAGACTAGTCTCTTTGCCTTTTTTGTTATTGTTCCTGGTTGATTGTAGGATTTAACGCGCCGACGCAACGCAGGCGATAAGGCGCGCCGTAGAGGAGGGCTCCGGATTAATTTTGACCACCCGGGGATCTTTAACGTGCGCCGAAATCTCGTACACACGGGCGTTTTCGCTTTTCGCCTCCATCAGAAAAGCGGCCTCCGCGGCCGTGAATCAAACCCGCGTCCCCGTGCTCAGCAGCGCAACGCCTTTGCCACTGAGCCACCACTGCGGGTTTGTTATTGTTCTTGCCGAGTTTCCCACCGTTTACTACGACGTTCCTCAGTTTTCTTGCAACATCAACACTCGCAGTGAAAACCTGCTCAAAGCGAAGCACTCCCATTACGAAACAGCTCGACCAGATTCCTGCCTTTGTTCGAAATTGCCGGGTACGTCCGGATGGCATTTAGGCGCATAGATATTCGAATGAGAATCGAAACTGAGAGGGACAAAGATGCAGCAATGAAAAAGCGTAAAATAATGCGGAGAGACCGCCACGAAATAAGGAATAGTATCGTGCCGAAGGCATTAAATGCTGACACGACGTTGCAGCGCTAGGATCGGAAGGTCACAGCGTGGGGGCGCTACAGCCAGCCGGTCAGCGGGCAGACTGGCTCCGCCACGACGACGAACGGAATCGCCGTGTGAGGCAACGCAGAGATAAGCAGATCAAAAGCGCGCCTTCAAAACGATGCGCCCAAGCGCACCCAGTGAGCCGCTTCGCAACAACGAGAGCGCAGTTGAGCGCGTTCGTAATCACTACGCTCTGCTCTACTCCCCGGGAAGACAGCGGCGGCGGCGGGGGCGACGTCGTACACAGACTCCGTATCCCAGTTTCTTCGGACCGAGTCTCGCGGCGAACAAAAGAATTGCGCGGCCAGGCGATCAGAGGAGGAAGATGAAGCGAACAAGGCGAAACGGGCCAGATCCCGGCGGACGACGGAGCGAGAGAAGAGAGAGCGGCGACGGACGGACAACGGGGAGCAGCAGCAAAGCCGCGCGCAGAAAAACGGACGCGCGCGGACGGTATCTGGCCGTCACGCTAGGACGCCTCTGCGCGTCAACAGCCACTTCTACTTCGCCACCAGAAAGCCTTTGGAGTCGCTTCACCACGCTTACAATCAAAATCCAGATTGAATTGTTTGTTAACCGCCACACGTACGCGGCCGGCTGTTGCGTTTAACTAGTGGGCATTAAGAATAGATAACTTTTTTTTTTTTACAAAGAGGTCACGTTATGGGGAGTGACTAGGCTTTCTCATCTGCGAGGCGTTGCCACAACGCAGGGTTCTGAGAATAGTGAGATCGGTCTCCGGTCGGTCGGAACGGCGACACTGTGTATCTATCTGCCCGGTACCGCGCGTGCTACCAATTGTTGGACCCGGGAAGTCGCAGTGCAAAGGGGCTATATTCATCCGGGTCCCGCCTCTGCCGCGCAGCGGGACACCGGTTTCGTCGCCCCTCCCGTGTATTGAAGGCAAATGCACAAAGGACGGGTCGCTTGTTTGAACGAGGAAGTTTGCTCGAATTCGCAGCCACTTATACGGAGTGTTGACAAACTGCGAGAAAACCAGTTGGCGCGGCCGAGTCGGTGAGGCATCCGCTTCGACAAACTGAGACACCGTCCCTTTGAGATGCCAAGCGGCGTAGAAAAGTTTCCGGCTATTTTCGGTCTGGTGGAGACCATGATACGAAAAAGAAAAAAAAAATGTATGCGGAATTAAGGCGAACGTTGAAGAAACTCGGGCTATCTTAGCTAACTGACACTCTACCAAGGCGCGCGTGATAAACTAGGCGCGTAAAAAAAAGCCAATTTGAATTTTGACTGCTGGTGCTGTTCCGTACCACTACAATTCTTTGCGCTGTACCGAACGGCGAGGCACTCCACGGAGAAATTTCGAGAACGCTGACACTCGGCATGCGGAGTGCCCGATGAATGCATGTTCTACACTCTTCGCAATAAACGTAGCCAAGGGCTGCCCACGAGGGAAAAAAAAAAAAAAAAACGCGTAGAGATGATTCCATGTGCAGAAACAACCATATGTCGCAAAGTGTAGGTACCGGAAAAGGTCCATGAGAAACCGTGAAAATGATGTCCAGCACTGAGGTAGCGGAACAGAGACCGCTCAGGTTATAGCGACAGGTGGGTTGCTAAGATGTCATTTCTGCGACATTGTTCAACCACGTGTTCTTCCAACGATATCCACATTCATTGCGCTGACAGCCCCGTTCCGCCGAATCGTAAGTAAGTGCACTTCCAAAGACGAGATCAAACGCGAAATACCAGGTGCAAGCTAGTAATAGTACTCTTCGACTCTCGCTCCATTCTTTGTTTCCTCGAATTTGCTTTTCATTTGTAGAGATAAGCACCCTTGATTCTAAAAACGTTCCCACTCAAAACGAAATCGCAGACACTAAACAAAGCTCTCTTCCTCCACAAACCACCTGCCCGACAGGACACATAACGTACCTCAGCGGGAGATCTCCGAGAGGAACAATGCTCACACCTGGCCGACAAAACGCAAACCGAGGAAAAAGCGCCTGACCCCTCGGAATAGGAAAAAAGAAACATTTGCGAGACCACTTCGCCTCCGCTCTTTTTTTCCTTCGCAGTCAAAAGCTGGTTTTTCGCCAGAAACATCCAAATTAGCCTCCTCGGCACGGCTTCCCCGCCACTACACCAAAGCACACTTAGCCGGCAAAAGAAAATTTTTTTAAAAAAAAAGAAGGCGGGAAACGTACAGCCGCACAGCCAGGCCTCATTTCCGAGCTATTGTGCCGCGTCCTTGAGGGCTTTTATTGTCGGAATGGCTTTGAACGTGCCTACTTGCCTACTTGGAGCGAAAAAAAAAAAAAAAGGCGGAAATTAACAGAAAAAGAAAGCTCTGGGCGGGCGTTTCTTTTCTCATTTGTTTCTATCTCGCTTTTCTTAGCCAAGACCAGGTGCGAGGCGGAGACGTTATCGGCGACAATCGGCGGCGTGAGCGCACGCCTCAAAGAGGACACATGGCAAATGGATGCGGAGAGAGAGAGGGAGAGAGAGAGCCGAAGGCACAAACAACGTCGAAGCCAAACACGGAACCGCCATTGTCGGGCGGCGCGTGTCATTAAAAAAAAGCACCTCCAAAAAACGACGTCCGGAAAGCAAAAGCAAACAAAAATGTTCTAGGATAAGAAAGAGGGGAGGAAACAGCACAGCCGGAGATGGGGGCGATAAGAGCGGCAAAAACAGAGGATAAACAAAACAATAAAAGGAGGAAGTGAGATACAATCCCCTTATAGCTTTGCCGACACTAGCGCTTTGTCAATGCGGGCGCAGGTGTTTTTGGCTAGCGTAAGTGTTACGGAACCCGCGAGGTATACAATAATCGCGGTGGACAATGCTGTGGGGCATTGCCGGGGCTTCTTCGCGAATGACGGTGCTTCGGTCAAGGTAAATATAACTTCGGTTCCATAGAAGCCCATGTTCAGAAAATGCTCTTAAGCTGCTCATGGGGCTTAGCGCCACGTGTGAGAACACTTCCGGCGGAACAAAAAATTCCCAAGAATTTTGGTGGCTTACGGAAAATTTGACTTCAAAATAGCCGCAGGACCACGGAGGGCTCATATTGCCACCTCAGCCCTTGGCGTGCGTGCTTCACAACGCCAGCTTATACTCGCAGAGAAACTGCCTGTCGTAAGCGTAAATCTTGCATTTCTGCTTTTTCTGTATTTTACTGCTGTATAAAAGACATTGTTTAGATACTGGCAAACGTACACCCCCCCCCCCCCCCCCCCCCTATCGGCAGCACATTCCAGGCCCCCCTTTAATAAAAAACGGGAGCGGTGCGTTTTGCGAGCAAGGTTATATAATGCTTGCTCAGTTTGTGTACTCTGTTCTAAGCGTAAGTCCCAGAAACGGTCGACGACAACCGCCGCCCGAAGGCAACTCGGCTTTGTGTGACGATAAGAAAAGAGAAAAATGGATCAATGCAAACGAAAGCGACGGCAGTATGTAAAAGCACATAGCAGGAAAGATCTGGCAGCAGCGCAGCACGGAGCAGCACAACACAGTGCGAAATAATGCTTGCGCATACAAGTGCGACGAGCACTACAAGCGTTTTTGGAAGACACTGAGATAGACAATTAAAGACTCGTTTACTGAACTACGCCGAGAAGTCGTTTCACAACTTGCTCTGCCATAGGTGAAATCAAGAGATAACTGTGACCAAAGCTTTAGACCCTTTTTTTCGAAGCACCACCACGTTTACACAACCCCCGTAAATAACCACCTTCTTCCTTACCTACCCTTTTGTCTCCCCCAAATATTCCCTTTTCTGTACTCGTCCAGGACGCGTGTGTTCTTTCTCAAAGACAATGCCACTCGAGCGTTGTCGAGCCTTGTCCACATAATAAGCATCACGAATACTCCTTGCATCCCGTTTCGGCTGGTCGTGAAACGAGAGACACAGCCAATTAGTTCCGGTAGAAAACACTGCTAGAAACCAGCAGCTCAAAGAAAAAAAAGATGCCTGCTAACTGAAGACGTCTGACTTGTCAGACGTCTTCAGTTAGTAAACGAGAGACACAGCCCGCTCCGGTAGAACCTGCTCAAAGAAAAAAAGGATGCCTAACCTAAACCAGTTAGTAGCGCCCGCAAACCAAAGCCTAACCTAAACCACTACTTTCAAAGCCTCCAATTCACCAAAAAGAGTGAGGCACCCACGCAATGCTCCAAGAATCGAATGCCGCGAAAAGATTCGGAGGCGAGCGCCAACATTGTCACTGTTCTTGTTTTTTTTTGAAGCGCAACCAGAAATCGTGAAAAAAAGAAGGGGCCAATCAACCAGGCACGCCGACCCGAGCTACGGCCCATTAACCCCATACACCCCCTCTTGGAAAGAGCGCTCGAAGAAAGATGGCATCCGGAAGGAACTGCCGAAACAGGGCTGAAGACAACACACAACCGGGCGTCCGAGCCTGAAATTCCCGCCCAAACACGAGGCGCGGAAACGACAGCGCCTGTGGGGCATCGGCGGCGTCCTTTGAGTCGAGCGATCCCCCGGGCTCAAGGCAGGGGGCCTTAAAAAATGTTCAGAGGAGCAGGGCGTGAGGGAAAAGAGAGAAGCGGCTGAGTGGAAAGAAAAAACCATCAGGCAGTGCGCACAAACGAACGCCGTTGGCCAGCACCGCCAGCGGCAAGTCAAGCCGGAGGATCCCACAGCGGCATGAATGGGGCGCGGCAAAACCTTGTTCCTGCTATCCGTACACGATGGCGACATACCAAGCGGCCACATTTCCCGCGCCTTTGCGTTTGCAAACCTGGAAAAGCAAAAGTTGCTTGCAAATGCGAATAAAGTTCTTCTTTCAACGTGCGTCGTTGTCGTTACAAGAAACGCAGGACACGCGGCGGGTGCCAGAGAACCGCCCTTCATTTCACTTTTGCGACGCCGGCTACGCAGGCGGTAAAGGATTAACAACCCTACAGCGTTTAAGATCAACAACACGAAGGTTGAAATGATCTGGCGGCAATATCTGGGGGCGTTAAAAAAAAAAAAACGAAGGTTGAAATGATCTGGTTGGGGGCGTTAGGGAAGCAAAAAAAAAAAAATAAACTGGTTGCTTCCTCTCTGATAGGAACAGGTAAAAACACGCAAGTGAAATTTGCAGCCACATCTGCAGCTGAGCAAGATTTGCGCGTCGGCGGCTGTCTTGTGAAATCTTGGTGTATACCGGCATAAAATATCGTTGTGTTAAAACATAAAACCCGAAAACGAACCCCAACTGTATAACGTACTCTTCCGAGTACTAAAGCTTGCTTCCCCACAAGAAGACCCTGTGTGCAGGGGTGCACCCTTTACAGGCCGCTTGCTGCTTTGTACTGGCGTCATTTCCGTGACGGATATGACGTCAGCGAAATCTTGGTGTCCCCCGGAATAAAACACTTTCGTGTTAAAAAAATCAAAGTCCTTTTCTTGAGAGAAGGGTGGTTAGAACGCGAAGCCTCCTTCCATGCAACCTGAGTGAAAGTCAAAACCACCGCGGATAGACGTCGGCTTCATAACGCTAAGTACTCAGGTACCAAGATTTCGCTGACGTCAT
This sequence comes from Haemaphysalis longicornis, assembly GCA_013339765.2. NCBI lineage: Eukaryota > Metazoa > Arthropoda > Arachnida > Ixodida > Ixodidae > Haemaphysalis > Haemaphysalis longicornis. The sequence continues at coordinate 240,652 of JABSTR010001021.1, forward strand.
ATCCGTCACGGAAATGACGCCAGTACAACGAAGCAAGCGGCGTGTAAAGGGTGCGTGTGAAGCATATATGCACGCAACGAGATTATTTTGACTGGCGCCATTTTCACGCCACATTTTCAAGCCAGACAGCAAGCCCACCACTCACCCACAACCATACACGGATTGCGTTTGCACGAATCGCGGCCGAGGCACAAAATGAGGTCGGAAACGTTCGCGCAGTCCGCTTCTCCCCAACCAAGCCCGGACCTGGACGGAACCAGGCGGAGAGCTCCTCTCATCAGCAGAGCACATGCTACGAATGAATGCAGGTGCTGAAAAAAAACTGATGGGGGGCACAGAAGAGGGGACAAGCCAGACGCTGGGGGGAGGGGAGGCACGGTGTCGGTGCGAAATTACAGCCCGGAGTAGCAGCCGCTCTTCTCTTACCGCCCATTTGTGCAGCCTCCTTCGGGAGGGGCGAGCGGTCGCAAGCCTTTGCGGCGTGCCGCTCACGCGCCCGCGGCGGAGGTCCGGCACCTCTCTGCTTCGCAGCCCACACATGGAATACCGACAAGCGTGGGAGGGTGAGGCGCCGGCGTGTGCGGTACCGGCCGGCTTGCGATTACACCGCGAATAGAGAGGTTGCCGCGGCGATGTGGGTGTCGAACGCAGGACCTTGGATGGCGTTGTTCCGCCCTGCAAGGATGGCAAAACGTGCCGACGGGTACGGCGAACCCCGCCAATTCCTCGATGGCCACGTGTTCAGCCCTGTGGGCGTAAGTGTGTGAAGAAGAAAAAGGGAAGGAGGAGGGGGCGTGTGCGTATGTGAGAAGTGCAAATGGGGGCCATACGGAACCCCCCTTTTTCGACAGAAAAAGGATGACGTCTGTGTTTTCCCTCCGCAATGACGTGCCCAAAGGAAACTGAGCGGAAGCGCGGGATCTCTGGCTCCTAGCCGGACGACGCGTATTCGGAAACTTTGAGAAGGGCGGCTGATCAGTGGTGCGGAAGCCCCCTCAGGCCTCGTTTTATGCCGATGAAAAAAAGAGAAAACGGAACCATATTTTTAGTGACTGAACAAAACAGCAACGACAAAAAAAAAAAGAACTGGTCCCACACTGCAACGCGAGGACATCCTGTCCAGCCCACTACCTGCCAGCGAGAAAAGCAACTTGGTCTCTACACACTGTGGTACACGCCTTAGTGATGGTTTATAAACGAGGTCGACAACTGGGCTAGTAAGTATACATTCATTATGATGGAACAGAAAGGTATAGCAGACGTCGCCATTTTACGTTTTTCCGGGCTTTAGTAAACTTTCAGCTGCTAGTAAACACTCTCTCATCCCGTTAAGTTTGCGCTGTCCCACCACAATGAATGGTTGCATAATCTGGAGCTTCACGTGTTATGAACAGACGCAGTGCAGGCAGTCACAGTCGCTCACGTTTATGACTTTGGAAAACGGCAAGTAAACGTGTTGCTTTACGTTTTGGCAGCGAAAACGCCTATGGGATCAATGTTAACATTACTGATCTTGCATGCCTGGCTGTTTCGAGCATGCATACACGCGTGCAGACAGACAGACAGACAGACAGACAGACAGACAGACAGACAGACAGACAGACAGACAGACAGACAGACAGACAGACAGACAGACAGACACAGACAGACAGACAGACAGACAGACAGACAGACAGACAGAGCAGTATCCACTCTCATACGCGGTTCAGCGCTCCAGAGAAACAACGTCATTCTTTAAAGCCACGTTTATACGACTTTGGCAAGCGGCGAGTAAACATCTTACGTTTTACGTATAGGCAGTCAATATTTTAACATTACTGACAGCCAGCGAGAGACAACGCGATTCGGTGCTCAGCCCGCTAAGAAAAACCACGCATCAAATCAACAACGCACACGAATCGTGAGCCGACGGTGCGTATGTAATAAAATTTGCCCCCTTATGCAAGAAGTCAACATCGTAAGACGAACGTCATGTTCATTCCATTCAGCATTTCTCAGCCCGTGAGTGACAGCCACGAGAGACGAGCGCCGATGAACCGATTCGAGGCGGTCTAAAAGCCTCGCATTTCCGAAAGGGGGGTCGCCGTGGAAGGGGACGCGAATTTGCCGAAGGACAGCGGAGGACGACGGCGTCGAGGGTATTCGCCGTCCGTTCATTAGTCTCCGACAGCGGCCGCCCAGTGGACGCCCCGTACTAGTTATTGTTCCACGAGCGGCCGGCCGACGCGACCTACTTTGTCACCGGCGGTACCGTATATTAGCTTAACCTAATTTGCGCCAGCCAAACAGCCGTTTGTTGCAGAAGCCGCCCTGAATCCGATTACACACGCACACAGTACACGCAACGGGGGCGCGACAGGAGAAAATGACGAGCGTGGATTTGCGCACTGTGTACACAATTCGACACGCATTCGCTAGGGCTCGCCTTCTTTGCAGTTGACGGAACGATGCTTCCTTCGTTTCACAGGCGTCCGCAGTGCGCTGTAGTAACGGGTCGACAGAAAACAACGTCCCTACACAAACCAACAGCAGTTGGTGGTGTTTGCATGTCGGAAGCAAACTTGGGGGAACCTTGTCAACAGTAGCCGAGGTGGGCGTCTCCGTTCGGGTGCCCCCCTCATGTGCGTTCCATTTTGAACAGCACGCGCACAACTCAGTATAGCTACCTTGGCGATGAAGTACGGCATCAAGTGTCCGCATCGCCAATCGTTCCACACGGGATTATAGGCCCCTGCCCTCTGTCGCGGACCGGCATCCCACCATTCCGCCCCAGTTCTACTGGCCCACCGAGGGAGTGACACGGTTAGACGTCACTTTCCTTACAAACTCCCGTTAGCAACAAGATGAAATGCTCCGCATGGAGATGGGGATAGGAATCCCGCCCCATCATTCCTCTTCTGACGGGGACGAAATGCCAGTGCCCCAACGCACCACATGACGTCATTTTTTCCCTAATGACGTCATTCCACCCTCCCGCATCCGTCTGGTGTCCTCACGAGCGATACGAATGCCCAGTGCTCCGCGAAGACGTTTACCTTAAGCCTGGTTATGTCCAGTGCAGGACGAAGACCTCTCCCAAGGACCTGCAGCCACGCTTATCGAGCGCCTGAAGGCCGATAATGTGATTGTACAATCATTGGTAGGTTTTTTAGTCAACCAGGGTTGCTAAATCCTTGTCTAGTGAGGAAATGCTGTTTGTTTCCCAGGGAGCCTCACCTGGCATGGTTGAACCTAGCGTCACTAAACAAAGGCTTTTAGAGTATCGGCACTCTTTTCTCTCATTGTTATGTGCCGCCAGGATTTTCATTAGTCGGTCGGCACCACGTGACATTTGTTTGCATATGGGCGCAGCCATTTTGTTTCTGCGCTCTCTCTCTCTCTCTCTCTCTCTCTCTCTCTCTCTCTCTCTCTCTCTCTCTCTCTATCTCTCTCTCTCTCTCTCTCTCTCTCGATCTCTCTCTCTCTCTCTCTCTCTCTCTCTCTCTCTCTCGCGATCTCTCTAGGCGCTCGAGCGCGCGTCTACATCTCTCTGCGCGAAGACGGCTAAGCGGTAAATTGGAACGCAGCCGGAGAGCGTCACGCGGCGGTTTCGTTGGGAGAGATGGGGGAGGGGCAACACAACGCCGACGCCGGATGCAAGCCAGAAAGATGCAAAATGGCCCCCAGACGCTTCCGGGTGCACGAAGTGGCGGTACTCTGAGCGTAGCTTACTTAGTGACGCTAGTTGAACCTATCTGGTACAGCCTCCCGTGGTATCCGGCGGCGTTACATACCGGACCAGGCAGCATTTCGAACCTGGAACAACGCTGTATAGGAGGGCGCTTTGTGGCAGGTGGACACAGCGCGCAAGGAGAGCAGCAAGGCTGCCCCAGCCCTTACTCTGCCCCGAAGCTCTGCCAGGAAGACGTAAGGGTTTGAAAACTTATTTTACCAACTAACGTGATATACGTGCTCGTCTCCAAGCAGAAAATCTGTCCGTACGTACGTACGCCATGAAGCACTGCCGCTATCATCATCATCATTGCCACCAGCTCTGGGAGCGCGATTGACGAGTGCGATAGCGATCTTATTTGCTCGGAGGAGACGGCGCCGGGTGATTTACACGGCTGAGAATAAGACAGTCCAGTATCCGACCGAGCGCGATCCCTATCCACATGACGGACAGTGACGTGCTCTCCTGCGGAACCAAGAGCGGAGTAATGATCCCCGTCGGCAAGAGGGGACACCCGAAAGCCATCCGCAATTCAAGCAGCACTTTCAACGCCGAGACGTCGCCACGAATCTCGAAAATTATGCCGTACGTCGGAGGGAAATTAAGTGCGCCCACTTACCCAGTGCTCCGCAAGGACGCTTACACAATTCCTTCCTCGAAAGGAGGATGCAAATTGGATGACCCTCCATTTTCCACGTGTCTTTTTTTCCCCTTCATTATTACAGCCTCCGTTTCAAGCCGGCCGGCTACGCAGACATCGGCGTCTGCCTTAAGCCTTCCCCCGTTTGTCTTTAGGACTGTGCATTCCTCGTTCCCGGCTTACGCAGATCGCGCAATCTCTCCTCGCTGCGAACGAGTCGGACGCTGAGTGCCCCGAAACGGGGCACGAATCCTTTGAGGACGGCTCCTTTGAGGTGATTAGTGCCGCCGGGGGTCGGAAGCAGGTGGCCATTTTCTAAGAAAAAAAGGCGCCTAAAAAGCCTCGGAACACGGCACTTATTGCCAACTGATTTTTATCGATCTTCGCGTCCGGCTGCCCCACGACTAATGCGCTGAAGAAGCCGACCGTTTCTCTTCACGTCGGACTTCTAGTAGCGAGACGACTGAAGCATGAAGGACGTTCCCTTGTTTTAAAGAAGAAAAAAACCGTCTATCCCTGTCACAGGACATTCATTACGCTGATACACCCATGCTGATATAACCGTGCCGGTACATTTCATGTTGGCACAGCCGCGCTGATCTATGCGGGCATGATCGCATGAAGCAGTGGTTATGTAAGCGACTTAATACGTGGGACATCTGACTTCGCAGGTAAAAGGATCGTCGCCCAAGCTACAACGCCGCCACTGCTACAGTTACAGGCCGCTACAGCTACACCTAGCATTGTTAGTTGACCTGGATATCGATCGGGCAGTAGCCAGGGCAGTAGCCAGTAACCACACGTGCCTCATTCAAACGAACTCTGCAACTCGGCCCTACCTCGTTGGTAGAAATAGCTTATGGATACACGGAGACCCTCAGCGCCACGTTGGAAGAAGAAAAGACCGCGGTGGAAATTTAAGTTAGCTACCCGCGCAACCAAACAGAAGCTGACATTTGCGGACTGCTCGCGAAACGAGAAAGTGTGTTCGACAGAATAAAAGCGCGATGTGATTCTGTATACGCCCGGGAAAACGAAAGCGGACGTGGCAAGCGCAAAAAAAATGATATCGAAACGACAGAGCGACAGGGTCCCATAACGGACACCAGATACCTCGAAGGCGCCAAGGACAAACAAATGTAACACGTAAATAACATGCAAGGACGCATTTAAACGGGCACGAAAACAATGAAATAAAGCTCGGAAAGGTATCAAGTCAGCATGCGCGTGTGCACTGACGTGCTTTCATTTTGCCTCCAAATACAAGCAGACAGGAAAAGCGAACCGAAAGTGACCACCCGGCATCGGGAATATAGTGCATGTGGTCGAATCGGAAAAGACGTCCACACTGCGGTTCTAACACCTCCCACTCAAGAAAAAGCCCACATACTGCTCTTTCCTATCGCAATCGAAGACTTTAGTAGCATTCATTGATGAATTTACAAATATAATTTACCATTTCGGCAAGCGGAAGAAACGTAACGCCCGCAATCACTCTTACTTCAAGATGACATCGTGCGCCGCAGGCTTCCTTATCTAGAAGGTGTTCGCAAGCACACACTCGGCCGTGGCAGCCCCGCGACACCCACCAAGCGGAAAGCTCCTTGGCGTGAGAAGCCTCCTCTCGGCGAGCCCGGGGTGGCGGGCCTCTCCTCGGGCAAGACCTTGAAAGCTTTCGCATGTACCTGGCACACGACTGGGCTAACACACTCCGCTGCGGAGACGTCGGGAAAAAGAGGAGACAGCGCTTATCCACTGCACATCGTCACGCCGGAGTCCGATGCGCATCCTCCGCAGCTGTCACTCACACACGCTCCCAGCAGCAGCAGCGTATTCTCCCGGAGGAGGGATTCGCGAGGCGCGTGTCACCGATCCCCTTAGAGCTTGGAAGAAGTTAAGTCGACGTGTACCGTATACGCGCAGCCCGAAACGGTTTGATTCTCACTCGGCAGGCTGCGGAGAAAAACGGCCGCGAATCGAATCGCGTCATTCGCGTTTGAATTTTCGCGCCGTCAGCGCAGCTGCCAATGAGCCGTTTGTTTTAATCGTTGTTTACGGTGTGAAAGCACGGCTGTTAGCGCGAATAAACGGAGCACTAGAAAGATGACGCTGGTAGGCGCTGCTTCCAGCCAACAGTTAGAAGTGGCGCCTGTCAGTGTTTCATTTCGTGTATTCCGTATATTTGCGTTAACAACCGTGTTCTTTATAATACCTCTCCGGTAGCCTTTGCCGTAGAATAACTACGTTTTTCGTTCTCACCGCTGAGAAAAGTTCCATTTGCAATTCCCTAGAAACGGTTGTTCGGCCACTTTACAAGAAAAAAAGAGTTCTGCTTTGACGCAACAGTCTTGAATTAAATTGTTTCATTCCTGACTGAATTTCACCCGCAACCACTGTTGCAGCGGACATTCCGAAATTTTTTAGAAATAATAGCACGGAATTCGGTAGCACAGTTCTTAATTACGTTATCAGCATTTCCAGAATTCAGGCTGGGCCCCCTCGATAATGTAATACCCGGTTAATTTTAAGTGTTCGCTTCTTGTACAAACGAAATTTCCCGAACGCTTTAATTCGCGCCACGCAGAAGACTAATTAAGGCTGATTTGCGAGCCCCACCCTTCTCGGAAATTTCGGAAGCGTCCAAAGAAGCTGCACAGGTTCATCTTCGCTGGGAGAACGGTTTGCACAAAACTGGAAGCTTAGCTTCGCTCTCTTCTGCCCTACTTCTTTTAGGGTCTTTACGCCGAAAGCTTTAGCACAATGCGTCGGATGCCTCACCGCGAAAACGAAAAATGCATGCTCTTCACAGAGGGCCAGTGAGCGTGCATTTAGCGAGAGTTCTGCGGTTTTTCCGTTCGCTTAATTAATTCATTAGTTACTTATTAATGAATTATTTTCCGTAACAGACTTCCATCGAATGTGCGCAGAACACTGCCGCGGTTTAAATTTCAACCGTCACAGCGGTTTACGCGTCTCGAATCAGAGAGGTTGACTGCGATTTATCAAGTTACATTCTCGGCATATGCAGCAGTTAAATATCAGGGAACGTTACGAACTCAATTCGCATTGAACTGCATGCCCCGTAGTGCAATTTTCAGGCTCACACGAGCGCCCTCAAGGTCCAGCGAACACCAACGAAATATCTCCACTCACACCGCCGCAGGAATGAGGTCGCCACCTACCGCGAAGATCGGCGGCTGGCAAAAGAGTTGGTCGTGGTACTTACCTGCAAAGAGAGAGAGAACAAAAAGAAGGCATGGTTAGTGACGCACATTTGGTGCCATACGAAGCAGTCGTCAGTTAAGTCAGTCATTCGACGATGAAATCTGTCAAATAACAATGAATACTCAATAAAGTCGTTCTTAGCTCAACGTATGTACTCGCGACTATAATGAGCACCGAGTTATTATTTTTGTAGACACTTGTAAGACAAAAAAGCTTGAGTGACAAAAATTTTTTACCGTGCATTTTAAAGGGTACAACACTCTCAATTCACGACTTTCGATAATATTTACAGCGACAGTTAGAGACGTGAGACTTTCAGACGCCAGCGCGACATTGGGTATACAAAAAGGCAGCTGACGTAAGCACAATCAGCCGAAAGCCGGGACTGCGGATTCCTATCTCATCAAACTCAAAATCTTGCCGGAAATAAAATACGGTCTGTGGTAAAAGCAACTCTTCCGACTATGCAACTCTTCCAACAGTTATTGCGAAAATACCCGCGGCACATCAGAGTCTCGTCACTCCAACAAAACGGGAAGTACAAACTTATCAAACCACCGCAAAAAACTTACAAAAAGAAGACAATAACTCATGACTGAGGGAATATAAAGCCCGTGTCTTCGTTTCTCCGCTCACCAACTTTCACTATTGGTTGGTTCCCTTCCAAGTCTCTGCCTCTTTTTTAGACGCTAACCTGGCTACCCGCACTGCGTATACATACACCGCTCAGTGCAGTGCAAAGCCCTCAATCTTTATTTATATAACCCAGCTGACTGCGTGCATATAAACTGCCGCGGAAAGCGATCGGTTGCTGTGCTTCACTTCTCCGCATAGCTTTCGCCAACACACTCCCTGAATTCCGCCGGTACGAGTTTCAGTTTATTTACTGCAAGCGAAGAGAGGCTGGTCGTTAGCAGAACCCCCATCTCTTCGGACATCCCCTCTAGCTGCTCTCAACGTGCAGCCAAACAAAGCCCAGCCAATCCAATCCAATCCGACCCGAAGTGCCGCAAGAACGCGCGCGAACATTTCTACACACTTGCCGGTGAAGGCACTGCACTCTGGCCCTATTTTCACATACGTAAACATTGGCCATGCGTAAATACGACTGCACCGGCAACACAGTGAGAGCAGGGATGGCGCAAGTCATGCCAGCGAAGAACCAAGGCGAGGCCAGCTGTCGCGAGAGCAAACAACGCTTTCTCAACGCTAAGTAAGCGGCTTCGTTTCTGCCTGCCACCGAGTACGGCGGTCTGGTGTCCACAAATGAAAATAACTGCAAAAAAAAAAAAAAAAAAAAACACCGCGTGCAGGGAGCCGCGCTGTATCGACGGGGTCGTCGCCAAGGGTCGGGAATCCCATTTGGCCATTTCCTCATTGGCGGCACCCGAGAGAAAAAAGGGCGAAAGAGGAGGAGAGTGACAACGACGGGTTGAGTACGACGCAGTGGCTGTACACATAGGATCGCTCTCAGTTCGCTGCTGTCGAGGCGTGTCACGCCTTCGCGACGAAGTTGGGGGAAAAGGGTAGCTCGAACATAAAAACTTGACCGTACTCTTGCGCGACCTAATTAATTTTATTTATTTTATTTATTTATTTGTGGAATACTGCAGGCCAAAAAGGCCCAAGCAGGAGGGGCACAAACACAATCACAATATCAGTGCATGAGTGACACAGCTTGACTAAAATACATCTGTGTAAGAGGATAGCGAGTACAAGAGAAACATCACAACACAGAAAGCAAGCAATAATCGGAGGGGGGAGGGGGGGGAGATCTAAGGTTTGGAGGTAATCAGAAGACAAGCTGTTCCATTCTGTGACAGTTCTTGGAAAAAAGGAAAACTTAAATAAATCTGTCCGCGCAAAATACGGAGTTAAGGATAGGACATGAGAATGACGCGTTTGCCTGGTCGAAACTGGGGTAACGTAATGTGATAGGTCTAGCCCAAGTTTGTTGTTAATTAGTCTGTTGTTAATTTATCTGGAGGGGGGGAGGGGGGTGCGTAGTGGAGGGATCGGGACACATGTTGAGCAATTGGCGATCTTCAAAAATCTCGGCACTCGGGCGTTTCCGCTTTTCGCCTCCAATCTTGAAAGCAGCCACCGCTGCAGGGATCGAACTGTCGGGCATATATAAACTAAGGTTAAGGGAACCGTATACCAAAAGCAAAGCTTTCCTCTGTAGCCGTACGGCTGCATTGAGGTGGATGTCAAACTTTCCTTCGCAAAAACAGAGAGTTAACCGCACGCTCACGCAGTCTAGGCGCTGTAAACGTAACAGAAAAAAGTAGCCCAATAGGAAGAAGTTGACCGTACTACTCCTACGCAATCTAAATGCGGCAAAGCGCGAAACAATGGCACAGGGGGACCGGTATGAAGTTGTTGCTAAATGGAAAGCAGCAGCACGACCCAGATCCCTTCCACTCCAGACTTGGTGCTGGCGTCGCAAAATGGACACGCAACTGGTCAGGCGGCATGGCCATTCCGTGAATTATCGAGCGCACTCAGCACGGCATTCAGGTATCACATGGAACACAGATAGCATTCAGTTTCCGTTATCAATGGCTGGCGTTTCGCAAAAATACAGGATAACAATTTAAATACCCAATGATGGCGGTGTTGACAAATGACCTCCTTTCGAAATTCAGAAGGTTTGACGAGTATAAGCCTCGAGTGACGCTGTGCGCACCGAGCTCAGAGACAGGGTTTCCCGGAATGCGCACACCTCAACTGCGGCTCCTCCGCGCTGCAGACACGCGCGGGACGGAGGTAGGTAGGCATGCGGGTGGCGGGTGTTTATGAAGCGCGGCAAATTGCAATGGCAGCGTGTAATGAGCTTCTCCCGGCCGGCCGTGCGCCGACGCCGTTTCGCTTCGGCGCCGGTAAGCGGCCGCAAGTGCGCTGCTCCTTCACGCGCCGATGTGCCACTTACTGCCGCGCGCATCGCCGGCTATGCCTGGGGGAGGCTTATGGAGCGAGCAAACACTGCCGCACGTGACACAGCCGGGGCTTTTATTCTGGTCGCGACTGTTCTTCGGGGGAGGAAGCACGGACAAAAAACAAAGGCAGGTTGAACGTGCGATGAGAGTCATGAGACTACTGGCCACAGTGCGCAAGTGCTATTCGGCTTTTTTAAAAAGTTTTATAGAATCTCAAATGAGGTTAGATTGCCTTTTTTGTGATACAGGGATGAAGAAGTGAGAACCACCGTGTTCCGGTAGCGGGCATCGAACCCACAACCTCCAACTTTGTGATATATATATATATATATATATATATATATATATAAGCAATAAAAGAACTTCTCGAGGAGCCAGAAAAAATACTTGAGAAAATGGTAGACGCACGATTAAAAACAAAACCAGTGGTTTACTGACGTTTCGACTGCGGGACCAGTCTTCATCTTGAGTAAATATAGTATATATATATATATATATTATATATATATATATATATATATATATATATATATATATATATATAATATATATATATATATATATATATATATATATATATATATATAGGGAGGGCTTAGGCGCCCCTATAGTGTATTTCGAAGAATGCGGCCGTCAAAAGCGAAACGCAGCGCCGGTAAATTTCCCACGAAGAAGCAGCTTTGTTCACGTGAACAGCGCCGGAGGAGAAGAAAGTGCGTTATTGCACCATCCAACGAAGCTCGCTTCAACGCGCAACACAGACTCCCCGCGGCCGCGGCGATTCCCGTATATATAGCCTCGGTGACCCGAAACACAAGCGACGCCCGGCCGGCCCGACCGTGGAGGGGGAGAAAGGCGAAAGAGCGGAATCTTTGAGCAACGCTGATCGCGGAACAAGCTTCGATACAGAGCCCAATACAACAACGAAGAGAAAATGAAATACAAACCACGAATCCCGCAATAAAAAAAAAAGAAGGAAAAACCAACACTCGGCTCGCCACTTCGTTTGCCGTTTTGGTTTGTTTCAATTCCTCGCTCTTGCCCATTTCGCAGTACGGCCGGCAGCTTTTCGCAAGACCGAACAATCCTGGCCGAAACAACGTTTAAGAAACGAAGAAGGCCGCGAAGAAGAACAAGCACCACATCGTGGCCCGCTTGTTTCAATCGAGCCAAGCCAAGCCAAGTCTAGCCAACCCAAGAGTCCAAATGATATCGACCCGTGGGACTCGCAAGCGATTCTTCTTCCTTCGACCGCCGCCTCTCCAACAACCCCTTGCCTGCTATTGAAAGGAAATAAACCAAAAGGAAAAGGAAAAACAAAACGCGGCCGGGATAAAGAAGCCGCGGATACACGAAACGCAGGAAATAGCGGCGAGAAAAGAAGGGTAGATGCGGTGCACACGTCGCCCTCCTCCGCGAAATCGGCGAACCGAGAACTCGGCGCAGTGAGTGAGTGTGTGCGCACATATAGCCACCGCGGTTTCGCGGTTTCGGTTTTGCACTCGAAGTGGAGGGCGGTTCAACGCGCGCGAGTCGCGAATGGATCTGCACTGCACTTGGCTCCCAGGCCACTTTCAGTGAGAGAAGAGTTATACGGGCAGCGTGGGACCTGCATTCGACTTCTTATTTCTTCAGAACTACACTAAAAAGAAAAAAAAGTAACTGGCAGGATGCGATGACAGGTGACGGATTTCCACATGTGGACGCAAATGGAATGAAATGCACTGAAGTGGCTATTTGGGCATGTTGGTTTAACATGGTGAGGAGAAGGCAGCGCAGCTGGCACACGGGAAAAAGGGAGACGACTGGCGCTCGTGTGCGTCCAGTCGCCTCCCTTTCTGTCCGGGTGCCAGCTGCGCTGCCGTCACCTGATACCGGAAAAGGGCTCTCTTACTGAGCGGAGCTGCTGATTTTGACACACAGCCCTTCTTAAGGTTACGCGTCATCATCATCACCCATCATGACATTCCTGCTCCGCATTCCGCTGGATGACACATCATTGGGGAGAGAGAGGTCGCGACGCCGATCTTTGGAGAGGGGCGACGTCTAGCAGCAACACTACCCCAACGCCTACCCATCCACAACTGTCCCTGATGGTATCGCTCGCTTTTAGTGATCTTACAACGTGAGTATCAAAACGACCCCGGTGAGGTGGACGTCAGGGAGCGTTATTCCGGTCGAGATTCATCTCACGGTGATGGTGATGATGGTGATGATGGGGCTGTTATGACGTGCGGACGATGGTACGAAAAAATTATTTCTTTGTTAAATAATTTCCTTACTGCCGGAGCTAAGCCTACATCATATTCTGCGATAAAAAAGGGGGAAGGGGGTGAGATAAATACAGGGAATTCACCACGAACGATGGTTTGACTTGCGACAAACTTCGAGGAAGCCCTGCGAAAGAAGCGCGTCCACGGGAAGGTGTCGTTCCTGTGGCTGCCAGTTGACAGTTTCGAAATCGATGCCAAACCCACTCAACGACAACTGCACAGAGGGTGACATATTACAAAACTACATTGTCCATTACGAATGAACACGGTACTGTTTTCGTTTAGTAAAGTGGCATTCCTCACAAGCAATCGCTACAAAGAGAAAAGAGCCCCTCCATAGCCTATCTAAACACTTTTAATCAGTTCACCTCTACACCAAAGCTCTTCGCTCAAAACAAGGTCAGCTACAATGTCAGTGAGGAACCCATAGCACGATCCATAGCTGCGCCTGGAACTTCAACGCACTTTTACACGCCCCGAAGCAACACCCGGCTGCGTAGGTTACTCCCTCGTTGCAGCGAGATCGCTTTATTCGAATTTCGAAGTTTTTAAAGCGCAGCTTTTAGCGCCCGCCCCTGTGGTTTCGCGTCGTCATCGTCCCTCCCTATAACCGAGCGAACGAAGAGGATACCGAAGACAAACGGTGTACAACGGGCAGGAAAGCGGAAAGAGGAAGGTATGGCGAAAGTGCGAAGGGAGGGCGGTATGCCGAGGCCGCCCAAGGCATGCTCCGCGGCGATAACGCGCTGCGAGATAGACGTCAGAGCAGAGCGCGCCGTCGTGCGTTCGATGATCGGGGCGATCACTTCCTGAGACGCAGCAGGTATGCGCCGTCACCGAGAAGACTGCAGTTCGCGCTACGCTCAAATTCCGCATTAGGGAGTGCCCTAATCGTGAGCCAATTTTTTTACAGTCCCAACTGCAGTGCGGGCACAGCAAGTCATCTCTCGCTTTTAACGAAGGCCCGCTTATAACGAAGTCAGTTTCTTATCCTAACGACTACGTTTTAACGATTGCTTACTGCGCATACGGGGGGCCAAAGTAAAGCGCTCCGAACAACCGAGTTTTACGACGTCCGCTTACAGCAACAGTCAGTGCGTGCGCTTAAAGTCTCATCACACTCGCGACCTGTGAAAGCACGTATCTGTTCACAGGGTGCGCCATAATAGGCTGGCTCAAGGTAACAGGGTTCTAATAACGTGCGCTAAAGATCTTGACCACTAACACGAACATGAATGCGAGTGATGCGTTGCACGAGTGCATGCGCGTCGTAAGTCGAGTACTTACAGCAGAAATCACACCCGGGCCAACTTCAGTAGGCTTCGCGGCTCCTATACCACGCTCGCGAAAATAACCGGCCATTCTACGGCTCGCCTCCGCCTAAACACTCGGGAAGTGTTTGTGCATCGTTCAGCGCTCTCCCGCCCTCCCGCTCTTCTTCTTAACGCCAACGTCGACGTAGGCGGTCAGGCTCTTCCGAGACGAGCAGCCTCAGAGTGCTTTTTTTTTTTTTGTCTTTCAGCGCACACGTGAAGGAGGGAGAGAGGGGGGAGGATATATGCGGTGAAAAGTATCAACGCTGCGTGTGAAGATACGCGACGAAAAAGAGCCAAAACGAACGGAGAGACGGGGGAGGGGGCCGTTACGGGGCCCACGGCGGGACCTTCTATTTCGGGGTCCTCGCTCGCCACGGTCAGCCGGCGGAGTTCACACGCCTGCCTCTCGAAACGGCGAACGGGTGAAGAGGGGAGGCCATTCTATGCGCGCATACTGGAGCGTGCCGCTTATATGCGGGATGCGAGCTCGGTAACGCTAAAGGCGAGGCGGCGAGCGCGCAAGATAAGCATAATAATCGCCCGTATAAGTGATTTAGTGGAGACGAGCTCGCCGAAAAAAAAAGAAGTGACCGCGACGACGACGACGGCGTTCGGATTGGATGGGAAGGAGCAAAAACCTTTTGACGCCGGAGTGAGCGCGTCCACGGCGACAACAAAGGAAGAATGGAGCGGAGTCATAAAAAACTTCCGAGCCGGCCACGCAGGGAAATGACTGGGAGAGTGTTAGGGAAGGTCAGCTTCTCACGAATGCTCGTGCGGTGTATACGGCCCAGGAAGGGGGGTGGTTGTCCACCTCCTCCACCCACCTTCCCCGGACACCGAGCGGCTGCGCCGCCGTCTGCTCAGCGTGAACCGATTATACGCGAAGAAAAGCGGCATCAGAAGGACGCGGAGTGATGGTCGTACGCGGCCACACGCCCTCGCTTCCGCTTTGACTGCGTGCGGCAGTGATGCGCCTGTGAGCAAACCCTGCAAGGCAGCAGGCATTCGTAAACGCTTTCATGGCAATGCAAAGAATCGCCCTCACGCATCGCCTTCTTGCCTATTGATGCCGCTTATCAGATGATCGCCTAATGTGCAACGTTCTCAACAATGACGCGCACTTAGCTGTCGGTTCAGCGAAGTGCGTCCTGTTTGAAGCGACTTTATGATACCGCCCGTAAAGTGGAGCTGGGTGTTTTCCTTGTTCTTTTTTTTTTTTTTTTTAAGGACGGCGCGCGACGCGATTCGGGCAGATTACCCAGCCGTCGTGGTTGTCTTATGCTTTTCTTCATTAAGGACTATAGTGGACTTCCCGTAACAATTCGCTTTTGTCAAAAATATTAACGCAACGGCTCACATGTGCGGGGACGAATGGCCAGCAGGAGTTTACGAGGTACATGTTTGCGTGTCGTTATTGCCATCCAGATTATTTGGTCGCGTCCACTGCAGTATGAAGGCCTGTATAAGACATACAACCACTTCCTTCGCCGCCTCTCTAAGTATTCCTAAGTGAAAAGCAGCACCGGCCGTGTGTCGAAACTTCGGCGCACGTTAAAGATCCCTGCAGGTGGTCGAAATTAATCCGGAAGCGCCCTCCGTGCACTACGGCGCGCTTCATAGCCGAAGTGTAGCTTCGACGAGTTAAACTCAGGAATCAATCAATCAATCAGTCGATCAGTCAATCAATCAATCCATCCAACAACTCCAGCATTCCGGAATTCTTGGTAAATGCGGCAGTTACACCAGCAATGCTGCACAGGGTATACGTATGCCGAATGTCTGTACCGGACAGGCCACATCTGCAATTTAACACTATAGCTAGTGCGTGGGCCACACGCCTCAAGGAAAGCCATTTGTCTTACAGTGAACATACAAAAAGTTTGTTACAACACTTGTTCCACGTTTTTGTCGTCTCCCTGGGAAAAATTGGTAACAGCTTGACGAGACTGGAGAACCGGAAAACTTCAGCCGACAGCAATCTTTGATGGAACGCCGAACTTCCCACTGTGCACTGTGCAACACGGAATAGAGGTACGGCAATCCTCTACATAGACAAAATACCCCAAAACGGTGCATAGAAAATTAGGCAATATGACACACACGTACAGCGAGAAACTGTCATACGCAACATACATGTTACCCGCCGCGGGCGGCCGTTTTTCAGGTGCAGGCGAAAAACGAACGCACGTGTACCGAGATTTCGGTGCACGTTAAATATCTCCAGGTGGCCGAAATTAGCCTGGAGCCCCCCTCCCCCCCATTACGGAGGCGCACCATAGCCCAGCGGCACCCAAAACACCACGTACTTGAATTCCCTTTTCACACATGGGCAGTGAAAACTGCGTTACAATGCTACGCAAACATTTTTTTTTTTATGCCGAGAGCGGTTATGCACGCGCGAGCAGGCGAGCACGCACACCACTCCCTCACCCCAAGCACGCACACAACTGTCCACAGCCGTCTCAGTGTTGACCGAGCGTTAAATGAGAGAAGTGCGAACGATAAAGCGGAACCGAATCAGGGGCCGCGAATGACCGCGGCTCTGCCGGCCTCGACCGCAAACCACGGAGTGAGGATACGACGTTACGGGCCGCAAAGCGCGTCGACGTGTTCGGCGGGCCGAATCGGTCGGAGCGATTGCTTCAATTACCGCGCCGCCGTGACCTCCCCCGCGCTCTGTGGCCGCCGATGTAGAACACTATGGCGGCGACTGCAGTGGGCGCCGCGCGCGTGCGCCGATGGACGGTCGTGAGCGCATCCAGTCGGCCGAAACGTCGGCAACGCGTGGTCGCCGCAGGCAATTCGACCCAGTGAGTCAGCTCGGCGCCTCGAACACGCAGTCTCCACTTGTCTAACCTCTATTCTGAGGCTTCTGGCTTCTTTCGAGTGTGCGCGCTTAAGACTTATTATCCCTTCTTTCCCTTGCAGTCTGCTTTCGTCTTTTTATGCGTTTGGGGACTTTTATGCGATATCATTGCAGAGCATAACGTAGACGAAGTTTTATGCTGCTTTGCCAGGGAATGAAGGAGGGATGCTGGCCGGCTTGAGATGCGGAAAAAATGACCGAATGGATTAAAATTCCGTAAGGTCGGATTTAAGCGAGAACGGTAACCGAAGTTTTTTCACCTGTGTGTAGCAGTGCCATGAATCCTGCTCTTGCTGTGATGTCACTACAAAACCGTCATACTCCAAACGGCTAACACAGAGCATCCGTGGATGGTACACCTGGCTCCATTAAAAAATATGTCCATGCGTAGTCGCTCCACAACACAACGTCATCATAACACTCTTCCCAGCATCCCCTTCCCGTCACCCACCGTGGACTGAAGTGAATCACGTGTGCTCATCACCGCGTTTTTAACAATACCGATTGCTCCAGAGGGAGAAATAACCGAGACTTTTTTTCCCGCGCATTTCCAAACGTCATCGTTTATTAGCACTCAGAAACGACAAACTCGGCGACCGGTATCGGCAGAGCGCACAGCCACTGCCACAGACAGACAAAGGTCGTCCCTCCTACGCGTGGGACGTCCCGGCCGGGAATACGGGGCACCCTTTTGCTTCGTTGCAAGCTCCGACGGTACCGTATTTAGATTCGAAGCGTGAGCCGAGGCGGCCGTGATTCAAACGCCGGTCTCTGTGTCTTCCTGCACTTCTCAATGTAAGTAGGTCGGCGCGCGATCTCCTCTGCCTGCGCGTGCGATCCGATAAATGGTAGGCCACGCAAATTATATACATAAACGCGCCGTGGGGGCGCACTCTGGCCGGAGAAGCGGGGCTGCCAATGGAATTAGCTGTGGCCGAGCCCCAAGTAGGAGCGAGTCGTGCGGGCCGGCCTGTAAACGGTGTTCGCCCCGCCGCTTCGGCTGGACCGGCCAGGACGGTGCAACCGGTTATCCACGAGGGCAGGGAAAGACGAGTACCATCTACACAGGACGCTACTTGAAGTGTGGTGTTCCGCTGTTGCCATCCAACTGGTACAGCAAATTTTGACGCCAGCCTCGTCAACTACCCAGGTGTTTGGAGAAAGAGGACAGCGTGTGTGTTGGAGTGATCAGTGAGGTTTGTAGGCCAGACCCTGACGATGAGTATGATGACGATTGTGCGAAGCAAGCAGACATTAATTCAGGGTGCTACATCGAGGATTCGCGTTGTGAAGACTGCGTTGCGCCATCTGTCATTAACTGTTTCTCTCTCCCTCTCTCTCTGTATTCGTGCGTACGTACGGACTAGTTCACTTTAACGTGGTTGACGGCTGTAGTACTCAGTCCTCACAGGAGCACTATAGCTACATGCATCCTTCCATGCGGCGAACATTTGAAAGTCCGTGAAAGCAGCTAGAGAGAGGGGAAAATGTAAACAAAACGCGCATAAAAGGACGGAAACGAAGGGGGATTAGAACTTGCCGCACCCAGATCAATCAATCCGCGTCGAAAAAAAAAAAATCGCGACCAGGTTTCCGTTCAGGTCGCATCCCGGTATAAACCACTTCGAGCATGCCACCAGACGACGACGACGAGCAGAAGACAGTCGGCGGACGGTCAGAAAAGGAAAGACAACGAAGACGTGGAGCACGAAGAAGGGGACAGAAGTCTGCGAGATGAGTATCGGATTAGCCGCGGAAGGGGCGGGAGCGCGCGCGGATTACGCGCGTGCCATGCCGGGCCGGCCCATAACACGCGCGATTGAATCGCCCTTTTCGAAGCAGCCGGCAGCGGCCGCACGTGATAGGTTGATCCATGGGCGCGACGCCGACGGACGCCCCGCAGGGACGCGCTTTGGCGTCTCTCTTCTTCTCTTCCGAGGCGCCGGTCGAAGAAGTTAATGCCGCTCGATCAAGACCGGCGCGGCACGAAGCCGCGGCTACTTCTACCTACGTACTCTACTTGCGTGCAGCAGGGTTCGCGGTCGCAAGAGCGCGAGGTTAGCACCGTTCGAGGTCAGCCCAGTTAAGTCAGAAGGTAGTATAGTAGTTGAAGCACAACTTACACGGCGCGGTGGAGACGACATGAGTTGTGCCTGCTATCACCGTTCAGCACTGACGGGAAACGACGCGGCACTATAGCGATGCGTCCCCGGTCCGTTCTTCACCTTTCGTGCACGGACTGCGCGCCATTTTTGAAGGTAGCCAGCTGATATAGTTGGTAGTGCAACATATGTTATGCGCTACGCTGAAGCTCCCTATGCAAGGTAGTGGTACGCGCGAAAACTCCGCATGAGCCGTCATTTTTCGACCCGAAACAAGAATGGTTAAACGATAGGCGCTGCGACAATTTTGAACAATTACTGAACGACATTGACCCCCATCGCTACAATCGGGCCGACTATGCAACAGGAGCCGCAATGGTACGCATAACTCCCCTGTACGGACGATTCAACCTCTGACCACCAGTAGAAGAAAGTTCGGAGATAGGAACACCGTCTAATGTACGCTTCCGGCACTTTCAAGGAGGTAAACTAAGCTTGGGTGGTGCATCCAGGCCGTCGGAAGGAAATGTTCCGAACCACCCTCCGTGGCATGACGCACCGCGAGAACCGCTCATTTCTGCTACGAAGACACTCTTCACGATAACACCTTTCGCGTTCGTCCGATTTCAAATTACCGTAGCGGAATAATGTGAACATTGGGAGTATTACACGGCGACTAACATCCACAGATAAAGCGCTAGACACATGTACGACGGGCGCCCGCGATTCGCATGCGACTGATCGTTACGACGTATTGTTAGGATCCGCCAAAACCGGCCCTAACAATAAGTCATAACGATAAGTCACATGCGAATCGCGTGCTCCCGTCGTACATGTGTCTAGCGCTTAAGATCACTACCGTTGCCGCATGTGTGTACTGGACCCAGCCACAGAAGAGGACGGCGTATTCCACGTGCACAGGCACAAAAGATACTTCGAGAACGCCTTCTAACTAAGGGTTCGACAAAGACTCAATCACACCACTGCGTCCGGTCCGTTGCACCGAGTGTTTTAATTGCCTCGCAGTTTCGCGCCTCTACTGCGCGCAATGAATATCCACTCACTGCGTCCGGCTGAGCCCCACTTCCCGATAGCTCCAATTTTAGCGGCACCAAAGTGCTCACTTGGTGCGTCCCCCACGACACCCTGCAGCTCGTCCACTGCCGGCAAACGCAGCACACACTCAATGTCTTGGACCACGCAAGGCCAAGGCTGCATCGGCGGAAAGCACGCGCGCGCATCGGACGCACGCGCGGTGATAGGGTAGTACGCGGGGAACGTGTTCGGCATGCCTATGTACTGGCAGCCGGCGAGCTACCCGACAGCGTCTCCAGCGTGCTGCGCGCAACTACAGCGCCGCCGCGATGTGGTCGGGAGCGAAAAGGTCATGTCTGATCTGTGTTCCGCAAGGAGCAAAGACCCCGGCGCAACAAGGGCCCCGTCGCCCTCCCTCGCCCCGTTCCTATAGCCCCCTCGCCCTCTCTGATGAATGGATCACTCGCCCCTGCGCCTTTGAGTGTCCCGAAAGCCGACACATGCGGCCTTCCTTCCCCCGAGGAGGAGGCTCTCCTGTAAGGCGGAATCCATCTTCTCTCTTCTCCCTGCATCCCTCCTATCTCCGAATTATTTCTTCTTCTTCTTCGCCGTCGCCTGTGCATACTCCGGCCGATGTTGGTACATACCTCCCTGCATCTCCTTTGTAACACTCCACCCTGTGTCGACCTCATGAATAACGCCGAGCCTCATCGCGTCTTCTACACCAGGAAGTGTATACGCGCTTTTAAAGAGGAAAAACAATCTCCCGCATCCGCGTACACCTTCCCAGCTCGCAATGATACCGGCTTCGACAACCCTGACATATCGGCGGTCGCCTCAAGCCGTCCGTCAAGGAGCCTCGCATCGATTCGAAGCCATCGTCCGGGCGCAACTGACAAGTACGCCTGGGGAACTAAACAAGCGAGGGACGATCGAAGTGAGTAAGCTGCTGCTGCTGCTGCTGGCAGGGAACGCGCCCGCATGCGGGCACCTGCTGCCGCATTGGTATTACATACTTCACGTAACCGGCGACCCCAGTCGACTCATCCAAGTGACGCTAACTTTGGTTCACGTGCGAGAGTACTTAGCGTTCTTGTACCGGAAATTCCTTAAATCCTTCAAGCGTTGCGAATGACGACTACGAAAGTGTGAGTGCTCTCGGGAGACTACGACACCGACGCAATACCT
Organism: Haemaphysalis longicornis; assembly: GCA_013339765.2. Taxonomy (NCBI): domain Eukaryota; kingdom Metazoa; phylum Arthropoda; class Arachnida; order Ixodida; family Ixodidae; genus Haemaphysalis; species Haemaphysalis longicornis. Next base: position 261,951 of record JABSTR010001021.1, read on the forward strand.
GCGTGCCACGGGAGTTACGACTCGGAGAGAAACTATGCCACTGGCGATTCCCCGATTGGAATGGAAACGCGGCGGTTTCGGAAGCGGCACGCACGCAAGGAAACAGCCTTTGCGGGCTCACGTTCCATCAACGCCGTCCGAAGGAATTTGCTGTGGCTACAATGATCCATTCATACACGCCTGCGCGGGCAACAAAACGACTACATAAATTAAAAAAAAAATAATAACCCAGGCTCGAAACCGAGTGGACCACCCATGCCCGGGACAGTCTTATTCCGTTCCAGGCAAAGAGTGCTAGAAAGAAACAAATAGTAGTGGTGGGGCATTCATTAACTGTAGTTGTTTTTCCTTGGTCCTACTCATCATAGTCCTGCGTCGATGCGTTTGGCTACGGTGCGTCATGAAGACAGAACAGTGGTGATCGGTTTGAGGCCAGCGTGTTCACGGCGGCGCGCTCCACCCGTGTTCGGCCCAACAAAAGGAACACGAATTCCTACGCACTACATTCGTCGCGGGGCGCAGTCAGAGAGCGGGGAACAAAACGCGCGTCAGCGTAGGAACCAAGCACAGGCGGCCGCTGCATACCTTCGCGAAGTAAACAAAAAGGTGGGAAGAGAAAACAGGGGGAGTGCGCGCATGTTGGCACGCAGCAGATATCTCCCAGGCGGCGTTGTCGGGGCTCCCATGTCGAACGGCGACGGCGATGGAGAGAGTGTGTTTTCTCTTCGCCAAAACTTGCACCTACCGGTTTCCGTGTCGGCTATTTGACGCGTTGTTGATCTGGGGCTCTCAAGGCACCGGCGGCGTCTTCGGCAAGTAGACCGGTCGGTGCCGCCGAATACGTATGTACCTCTTTGGCCTGCGCACTTTCCTCTTCATTTGCGTTGCTTTCTTTCTTCATTTTTTTTTTATTTTGCTAACCACCACCATTTTATTCCCCATCATCGTCGCCAAGGTAGTCGCAGTCGCCCACCACCACCGCCATCATCAACGCACTCTCGGATTTTGCGAATCAATTGTGGCTTGACACCGCCTCTGCTGCTGCTTTACCGTTTTGTTGCCCATCATTAACACAGTCGTCATCATCAATGTCGCTATTCTTCACGTTCGTCGACCTGCACTTCTGCGCGCAAACTTTAACGGACGAGGCGGAGGAGATCAACGTCGCGTGTTAGGGAAATATCACCGCGACAAAGGTCTCAACCGAATCGTAATCGCGATGGCGAATTACCGTCTAACCGAAGCACTGCCGGCACACGGTTGGATAATAGTCCCCTCTTCGAGAAAGCTCCCGAGGAGCGACAACACTTGACAACCGAAGCGCGGTGTCGTCTCGTAGCCTGTTGAGTGCGGGACTCTCTGCTGCTGCTTGGGCTCTGCAGCCGTGTGACGGGCAGTCGGCCTCCCTGCTCCGGCCGGCTTAAAAAGAGAGATACAGTTAAACCTGGATGTAACGAACCTCTATGCAAAGAATTCCTGGATTTAAAAGAGCCATGAAGAGAAAATACAACTTCGTGTAATTTGAAAGAGCTAGGGTTCAGAATCTCACTCAGCTCCATTACAGCCACAAAAGATTTTTTTAAACGAAAAAAAAAAGCAAGAAGTATTTAAAAACTTTCAAATTTCGCGCCACAGTGACGTGTTATGAGCGAGAATGACGTCATACGGGCCAACAATAAAACATAATTTTCAGTGCGTTAACTGCACGTTAGCATTCAAGTGATGCGGTCAAATGGAACTAGAGGCCCCATTACAGACGTCCAGCCATGTGTCGTCGCGACAGGTCAGTTAGGCGGCCGCCAATCGTACAAACAAGGTTCCGTGACGTCATAGAAAAGTTGCGGGAAATTGGCTAGGGGGTCGCGACTGCTTCACACGTTTCCTTTAATATCTCCGTTGTTTGTTCGAAGATTGCGATGATATTGGTATCATTCTTATCGGGACTAAGCAGTCTTTCTAATAAACCCAACTTGTATTTTGTCTTCATGGCTCCTTTAACGAAGTTTTTCAATTCCCCATTTCCGGCCCCATTGAAGCCCATGTGCTTGCGACCTCTACGTAACGAAACGTCGCGGCCGTTAACCTTGAGGTAACCACGTGTGCGAGCTCTTCAGTCATTATTTTTGCCACTGACTCTCAAATCGGCCGGAGAAATGAAGCAGTCGCGCGTCTCCACTGCTAACTGTAGCGCCGGTTCATCGGTGATGAGTTCTGCTACCAGAAAAGGAAACGTTGGGCCTTTTCAAGACAATTAAGCGCGCAAGTTTACACTCTTCAGCATAAGTGTGGTAGTTTAAACGCGTTAAGGCGCCAAAAAGTGTAAAAAAGCAAACGTGATAAGTTACCTTGTTTCTTCGGAGCACCGTATAGCGCAGCGCCTAAGCCATACTCGGTTACAACTCAAGAACGGCACCCCCTCATGTAGTGTATCACTCCGTCAAAGCGCCGGACCCATGACGTCAGTGCGCGCGCGTTTTGAAAGGGGTTTGCTATGAATGCGTGATATCGTCTGCCTTGTCTCACGCAGTTTGTTTGACGTCACTGGAGTCGCTTATAAGCATATTAGGTCCAAAAAATCACGGCAACGGCTCACGCAATGTTCAAAATATTCCCAGTAACGACCTACTTGCGCCGCGCGGAGAAACATCCGGCTACGGTGATAAGGCACAGCGGCAACTTCCGGTGCCGTTCTTCAGTTGTCACCGAGTATAGTGCGAAAGCAGCAGGCGCAACTCACGCAGTTTTTAGCTCTGAAATAGGTCCATAAAGGGTGAGTTCACCTTCGCTTATGTCTGGCATTTTGGCTTCGTTTCTGCTTGATTCGAGCGAGCCTTTACTCAAAACGTGCATGTAACTAAAAAATTTCGAACCTTTGTCAACTTCGTTGCACCCAGCTTAAACTTATTGGGCAAGGCCGAAGTGCTGCAGCTGTTGACCGCCCGCTGTGCGTTCGGTCGTAAAAAGGATACGCAGTGTGCGCGCCGGCGAATTCGGGTGCAGCGGGCGAGGCTCCAGCTGGGACCACGGTCGAGTTCCCGGAACCGCGCTGCCCGTGGCAGTGTGAGCGACTCGGGGAACGGCAGTCGTCTGCGGGCAGCGAACCAGAGAGGCCGCCCGCGATAGCTTATCCGGACGACTCGGGGCCTGGAGCGCTGTTCGTTAAAGTGTATTTAAAATAAACCCCCACCGTCACTGGTCCGCAGTCTGACCGCCTTCATAACAAGCCATGACAACCCCAGGGTACTCCACCACACCACACCCCTCACCAGTAGGGCGCTGGAATGGAACGCCATGGGTGGCGGAGGACACGCACGCATTCGTACTGAACACTTCTTGGCTTCACCCGATTCCGTTGCGGAACACCGTGACCATCATCGCTGGGAAACATTCATAGCAACAAAAACAAACCTATTCCCCTAAAAAACACACGCACACTCAAAAAGGAGGCGCTGCGTCCCGACGTGCCCTCCAGCTTTTTTTGTTTTTTCTTCTTCTAAATATCAGCACTGGGTAAAATCGAGCCATTTTCGTCTCCACCTGCGCTCCGCAGCTTCAGCTGCCTTCCTCCGCTCCGCTCAAACAGCCTCCAGCGTTTTCCCAACCCCGCCGCTTGCGCACCCGAACGGAATGACGACGCGCCGCGCAGAGGGACGCACGACGGACAGCGTCGGGGTGCCCGCAGCGAAGACGCAACAAACGCCCCGCACCTCTGCCGACAACAACAACGACCGGGGGCGACGACGCTCAACAAAGCCCCGTGACGCAGCAGACAGAAAAACGCGCTCCCGAACGGAAGAGGGAAGGACGCGGAGAGAACGCAAGGTTCAACCCGCGTCCAGGTGAGAAAGCCCGCCGACTATCTTCACGTCCACGTCCGCCTCGTCGGGGCTTTGCGCTGCCGCAACCCAACCACGTGACGTTTCTCCGTCCGGGCCAATCACACGGCCGAATTCCGCCGATCGCACCTCGGATGCCGACGCGGCGTCCGAGTTCTTGCCGTCTGCGCGGCGCGAAAGAATAAGCGGCCCCCCACAAAAAAGAAAGCCTGGAAACCAGTCCGCGGGCACCCCACGATCCCGCTCGGAGCATTCCCTCCTTGGACGGCCCCCTCGGCGGCCGCCAACTGGACTGCTCCCGCCGAACCTTAGTCGGATAGAATAAAAGCTGGCGAGAGAGAGGGGGGCGCGTTTCGGGCGAGAAGAGTGGAAGATGGCGGCGCCCATGGGTGTTCCCTTGATGGATGTCGGACGGAGGCCAGCCTGACTCTCAATGAGCCCCGGAAAAGTCGTCGCGCCGACGCCCGCCGCCTCTGCTGCCGCAACAACCGCACCGACGGGCCCGAACTGGCGGGCGCCGGTCGCCACATGGCATGCCTGCTCCGGATGGGTTCCTCGCGCGCTGCTGCGCCCGATGCTGCCACCATGCACTGCGGCCGCTCAGAGCGCAGCGTTCAACTCGGGCTTTGCCGCACCCGGATACACTTACACATCTCATAAGGTTGACCTTACTTCACACATGAACACTCTTGTGTGGGATGGGATAAAAAAAAGGACATAACGAGACCTCTTTGTTTGGAATCTCGCTTTCATGGAACTTTTTCACAAGCCCCACTGCAGAGTATACAGAGAAAGCCGTGCCCGCTTTTAACGCTTTTAACGAAACATCAGTTTGCTGTGGCGAGGGATTTGTTGTCGCGAGCGTTCACTGTAATTGGATAAGAGCTGGAGCGGCGGGGACACAAAATTACGTCATGGCGATTGGTTTCCAATGTACTCACCGACGCGCTATAGTTTTTGCTGCTACACTCACATTGATACTAATACTTCTTAGCAATGAATTAATTGCATTGCAGCTGAGAACGTGGTAGCCGCTTCGATTTATGGCCAGCGCGGAAGTAAAGTACCGCTGATGGAGACGATGGTCTATGCGCCTCTGTACTTGAACGACTCGCCAAAAAACTGACTTTTTTTTTTTCGAGGAAGGTCCGCAAGGGAACCTATTCCTTCGAGAAAAATCGCTTGAAGAGAAGCGCCAGAACCGGATTGTCTTTTTTCAACCGATTTATTCACCCCCGTTTAGTACACGCAGGGTGTTTTTTTTTTTTTCTTTTTTTCTGGAATTAGTGTTTTAAAGCGAAGCTTTCAGCCCCTCATCGATGTCGTCTGTAGTCCGCCCAAAACGCACTTCAGAAAAGCAAACTATGTCTGGGGATGATGAAAAATTGAAACGCTTCGCGTGGTCGGAATTGAGCCTGGGCCCCTCGAGTTATGAAACCGACCTTCTATCCGATTGTGCCATAGGTGACCGGTAAAAAGCACAAAGGCTCATGGGTACATTGTTTTCTCCCGCGGAGAGCCGCCAATTCCGGTTCGGGAGTTCTCCTGGCCTCCCGTACGCCGTCGGCTTTCACGCGCGTGTGTGCTGGTTGTTTTATGTTTCCACCAAGGGAAAAAACGCTCATACATCGGGCATTCCATAAATAACAACGATTGACCCTACTAGGGGTTTATCTGACAGGTAAGCACCCTGTGACAAATAAACAACGCGCGCGCAAGCGTCCGCACGGTCGAAGCCGTTTGCATTTGGAGAGCGGTGCATGGACGTGCAAATTAGAAAGAGAAATCATGCGCCCTTCCGTCTAACGATGACGATGATTCGTCATCGTCATATTCATTCTTTAAGACATTTTCATTATTTAAGCCCCAGCATTAGCTCAGCATGTTCTAGACAGCGATGCGCATGCGCAGGTAGTGGGATTACCCATAGGCTGCGCTAATAAGGGCCACCTGTTACACCGCCTTACGCTTGTCTAGAATGAACCCCGCTTTAAAGTTCGCGCCGCAGGTCGTTCGCTTTCTCAGTAATCAGAGAGCCAACGTGTGGCGGAGGTTTCGCTATACGCGATTGATGAATGTGACACCGCCATGTGTTCAGGCGGAGGCTGCAAGTGTCAGGGCCGTGAGTCCCCAAAAGAAGCCGTAACTCTGGCGACATCTCCCCCCCTCCCCCAAACACCCGTCTCTTCCGTCAGCCTCGTTGCACCCCCCTTCGGAAGCGCTTTGGAGCAACGCGCCGCCCGAGAAGGCTGCAGCCGAGTAGTAAATACTACTCGTGACAGTCTTGGCGAGACAGCCGCTTGAGACGTCACATTCATCACTTTCCTCAACTATAAGCCATTCGTGCGGGCGTTTTTGTATATCCGACGTAACGTCTTCTCTAAAGCGGGCGACAGCGAGCGGTAGCGGCGCTTCTGTGTACCGTATCACGCTGCCAAGTGATGTACGATGACGGGCCTTTTTTGCACAGTGCAGGCCTCGCTGTAACGAGGCATTATATATTCCTCTCCTTGCACATGATGTTTGTTATAAAAGAACGCACAGAAATGAACCCGGATACAAAGTGCAACGAAAATTCGATCAATCCGTGATTGCTGTCACAATCGCTCGTCGTAAACACGCACATGTGATTCCTGAACTTGGACTAACCGAAACCCAGAACGCCTTAAGCTGCCGAACGCCTCATCCACTCAGTAGGCAAATTGAAGCACCGCAACCTCCTTTTTATCTTTCTTTCTTTTCTTGATCCACAAGCCACGCCGAAGACTGAGGGCACCGAGCAGCGATACTTCGACATATGTATAAAGCATATCGCCAGTACCTCGCTAAGAAAAACGTGCTTGCAAGATCAAACATCCATGCAAGATCTTAAATACAAGTAGTAGTATTATACTTAGCAATTCCATTCAGACACCAAGTTTACTTCTTTGCGAAGGAATTGAACAACCGTCCGTTCTAAATAAGCGGATTTGCTTCAGCTCATCCTGTTTTGGCACCATCCCGCGAGAAACGCCATTTTCATATAACGTGCCTCACAAATAGACGAAAGAGAAACAAGCAAGACGAGACGAAGCGCTGAGTATTTCAACGATGACACTGTCATTTCCTTTTTACCCACTGAACGATTGCGTTCAATGGACAATCGACAGATCTTTGCACGAAACTACCTTGTACCGGGTGCATGCATCAACTGCAGAGTCGAGCAGAACGAGCGGCTCGGAAGAATAGCGACCGGCAAAATGCGTTCTCAAACAACACTATCGCAAAGAGCAGGTGACTTTAATCCCAACCTAAGCGATCAGCGCAAAGTAGGACACTCAATTAACTACCCTCACAATGGCATCACCAAAAGTATACCGAAGCGCTCTAAGCTCATCAGAGATACAACATCGACAACACAGGAAACACAACAAACTTTCCCCAAACGTTCCTCACAAAATGTACGATACAAACTACGCCGGTCGGAGAACAACCAGCCATGAGAATAGGAAGCAATTCCAGCACGCGCCCCCCAAAAAAAGGGAAGTCGACAGCAGTGAGCCCGGCTATAGGCGGTACTTTAATCAGACTCTTGAGCGTCCCTTCTCGCCGGCTTGTCCCTTCGCAAGGAGCCACTCAGAGCGGACGCGGAGGCCCATTCGTGACAATCGTAACTCGCGTGGAAGGCAAAAGCGGACAAGAGGCGATTGGCAAGGCCGCACAGGCCTTGCCCCAAGTCTCCCTTTGCAGTACACAGCCGACGAAGCACTTGGGGAACGGAAGGCGGGCAGCATAGCACGACACAGAATGGGCCGGACCAATTAATGGTCCCGGTGGACTCCCCTCCGCCGCACTCGGATCGTACACCGAAGCATGTACAGTCCTGTACGCTTTCTCGGCCAATCGCTCGCTCCAGATGGACACTTCCCCTGTCTCCCTAAGAAATTAGATTCATTACCTTTCCCTCCGGCTCACTTCTCTGAGCATCACTCGTTCATCCAGCGTCTGCACTTGTCTATGTCGAACATATCAGCACGCGTCATTGTGTCGTTTGGTGTATCGAAATTGGATCAAAACGTTTGAAGGCGGGATGGGCATGGCTGTTCTCATCGGCGCGCTCATCGACTCACGGCTGCGCGACAGCACAACAAAAAAGTGTTTGGAAATCGCAGCACAACGGTGAATGTGCACTCCATCTGTCACCTTAGTTCCAATATCCGCGGTATCCCGAGGCACGCATCCAGATACTGTCATGTCTCTGGGCCCTGTTTCGTGCGCCCAGGCGTGTTTTCGAGTTAAAATTATGTTAAACTACTTGCTTTCTCTTTACATTCATCTTGCGGGGCACTACCAACTAGGATTTTCACTGCCGAGTTCTTAAGTTTTATACTGCTCTACACAGATGTCCTCTTTCGTGAAGCTGGCTTTCCACCATCATCCGCATGCTTACATGTACAGCTTCCTTCTAGTGTACACCAAGCCGTCCATCGTTACACACCTGTTAAAGCCAAAGCACGCTTTACAGCATGTGTTTAGCATCATGCGCCGGACGCCACCGAACTGTGCATACATGGCGCTAGTACTATTCAGCGAACCATGACTGAGGGTCAGAAAGGGTGTCAGATCGAATAAAAGTCTCATGAAGGAGGTCTGCTGCGCAAACTCTACCATCCCCCATCATAAAGATGACAAGTACAAACTTTAGACGAGTACAATAGATGAATAATAAAGGATGAGCGCTTCTCTCGGTGCCCTCGTCTTGAGTTTGTCCTTACACGCCCATCTCACTTCTTCCCTTACCTCCGTGTCGGGCTCAATAAAGTTATGCTCACTCACTCACTTGATCAAAACCATCAACATACCCAAGAACCAGTTCTGATCGTTCTTTCTGTGACTCAGAGCTTACCCGGTGAGCCAACTTACTAAACTAATCCAAACAAGCTTGCACCAGATAACCGACAAGGCGTAAACGATAGCCAACAGCTCTCCTGCCTAGGAGCAAATGTACAGTTCTCTTTGCGGAACCGTGATGCGGATCGATGACAGCCTTCTGTGCTGTAAAACAAAATAAAGACGTACTAAAACCTCGACAGTGCCACCACTGAAAAGAATGCGTGCGTTGATTGAGCTACCCGGATCAAATTTCGGCGCTGCTTTCTTTCACAGCGCCACGGTTCCCTTACCAATCACTAACTCCCTCCCCCGCGTCTCCCCGGGTCACATCACAGAGTCTTTTCGGTTCCGCTTTTAGCCCGTCAATCTACCATCAATTCCGAGGCGCTTTTTTTTTTTCGTGATTACACTTAACATCTCCACCTCATCTCGCCTCGTCCAATTTCACTCTTTCTTTTTTACCTATTTTCCCCGCCAACCTCAGAATGCAACGGCCCGGGCTTCCGCTTCCAGATTTGTCCTCGATCTCGTAGCCTAACCCCAGTCTCCGCCCCCCCCCCCCCCCCCCCCCCCCCTCTCTTTTTCCCAAATCTCTCCCGTACGATCTCTGGCTACGTTTCGCTCCTCATTCCGTTCTCCTCTCCGCCATCCTCCCCCTCCATCGTCACCCCAACCCTCTTTCTTCGTCACACAAGTCCGCAGTTATTCTTCGCCTTATCCTCCACCCCCTTTCCAACTCTCCCGAACATTGCTTTGTGCTCGTTCGCTCCCTCGGCGCACAGTCCATAGCCCCTTCCTTCCCCTCCGAATCTTCCCCGCGTGATATCTGGCCTTCTCTTTTTATCCCCCGCTCTTTATTTTTTTCTCCTTCTGGGCACCTTTCCCCTATCCCCGTTCTCCCTCTTCCCCTTCTCCGGGAGCGCGCTGTCTCGTCGCCGAGACCAGGGGAGCGGCGGGGAGGGCAGGGGAAGAAGGGCCCCGTGGCGGCGGCGGCGGCGGCAGCGACTGCCTCAATCTTCCCCGGGCACTCCCAGAATCGGTTTAGCGCAAATGGAATTCGGAGCTTCGCTCCCTCCGCGCACGGGGCTGCTCTTTGAACGAGCAACGCTCAGGTTTTGCCCCGCACGGTCGGCGCCGCGGGCGCGACTGAGGGCGCTATGCGCGCTCCCTGCTCTTCGCCTCCCAGCTTTCGTTTCTCTCTCTCTCTCTCTCTTTGGTACGTTGTCAGGGCTATTGAATTTTTTTTCGCGCTGTTACTCTTCGCGGAGTCCATTTCTTACCGCAATGATCGTTGGCGAATGCGAATTGAGGGTCATCGAGCTAGTAATGGGTTGTGTGTGGCGTATGAGAAGACAAAAAAGAAACTGACACCACCGTTCAAGTTTGGTCGTGGTGGTCGTGAGCACCAAGTTTGGTCGTGGTGCAGGCGCATGTATAATCAAAGTGAGATAATACGGTCTCGGTTGGGAGAGAAAACAGCCGAATGCAAATGCAGAAACGTAAAGATGAAGCCGATTTCCGCATGATATAAACAGTGCGGGCTGTACAAAAAGGAAACACGAATAGTATCCACTCAGGCCAAATTTCGGTTTAGTCGTGGTCTGTGCACGAGTGTCCAAGAATAGGTAGTCGGGTAAAGCGATGGTTGGAAAACCACGTTTGAACGGCCTAAGGTTTAAGAATTTCCCCGAACACATGCAACCAACATACGTCGCCGTTGCAACGCTGTGGTGCCCAGAAAAGTTATAGCCCCAGGCATTAAAACGCGTATAGGTGATAGAATATACGGAAAACGAAATCGACTCCATTTCTAAGTGACAACTGTGCAGGCTGTGTAGGCAAGGTCAAGCGCACGCGATTACTGGTTGGTGCTGAACCTGAGCACCTTGCTATCGCAGGTTGTTGAAGTACCGAGCCTACAAACCTGGATCGCGAGGAACTTGAGAGGTTAAAAAGGCCGCTCAAATTAAGGCGATGAAGAGAGGGAAAGCTGAACAAAGCGACGAAATAGCCGTGGATCACCTAAATGGGGGAGGAGACATTGTAATTGCAAAACTATTTTCAGAATGCCTGAAGTCTGTAAGGGTCCACAAGAGCGATGTAATTTTTCAATCGCGGCTGGAGGTGTATACAGGAGCGGTTGGAGGTCCATAAGAGGCGTTCGTCCTGCTCTGGACAAACATTGGTTGATGATGGTGGTAACAATGAAGCAAAACAAAAATGTCGACCGACCGTTCCAATCAATCTATGCTGTACCGATAGGGGCGCCAGACGGAAAGGGAAAAAAAAAAGGGGGGGGGGGGGGGGGGGGCAGGACAAATGGGTACTTTTTATAGTCATCTGTCGTAAAAAGCGTTCATCCATAACCATAATCATCGTTAGTTTTAGCGTTTTTACGCTTCAGACCTGCCAGCAGATTATGGACGCCTGTATACAAGAATCCATGGTCAACGAAGGTTTTCACCACTAAAATTTTGATAGCCTTCCACAGCAGCGCACCTAGTATCGCTTAGCTCAGTAATCACTGCAAAAGGACAGCGAGCAGCAATGTCGTCAAAATGAAAAGCGGGGCTGGGATGTAGACCGGGGCGACGGATTCCAGCCTCAAAGTTTTCCGCTCCGTTAATTTCCAGGGCCAATTTGAATGCTCGGTTGCGCCCTTTTAGGTTCCGCTTCACTTGTGTTCCCCGGTAGCATAGCGCGGTACTTTTACATACGGGCTTCATTGAGGGTCCAGCGAGCAACAACAACAAAAAAAAAAACGCTCGTCTTTTCTGCCAGTGATTCCAAACAACAATTCCGAAACCAAGGAACGCACCTTTCATACATATTATGAAGCCTGACGAGGAACCCAACCTACTTTGCCTCCTTTTCCTCTATTTTCTCTCATCTGATAGGCAAGATGAATTTTCGCTCGGGCCTTCGTGGTAATGTTGCTTGTTACCAAGGCGCCACCACTAAGATACGGGCTTTCGGCGTATGGAAGAATTCCCAAGCGTTCGAAATTCGACACCATAGCCTTCTCTGGCCTCGCCATACTGAATGTTAGCATTTCCCAGTAGAGGGAAAAAAATACACGTTTCTGGTTCACCAAAAAAGTAAAAGAAAAAAAGGCATCCCCTTTCCCTTCCTTGTGAGAGATTCCTCCAGCCTCTTTTTATCGCCAAGCTTCCTTCCCAGCTACCGCATTGACGACTGATGTTACGGGATGAAGCCGCGAAGTCGCGTGAAATTTGGTTCACAGAACAAAATGCTTACTTCAAAAAGGTTCCGTAACTGAAGACAGTCTCGCCAGTTTTGGACTCATCTTAACTGATAAAGCCTTCGATATCGCACTCACAGGTAAACTGAAAGGCCAGTTCAGAGCTTTCCTGGCCGCAGCTAGACCTACTAAATTTTAACGGGAAAAGAGTCTAGAAAGTGCGTTACAACCCCCCCCCCCCCCCCCCCACCCCCCCTCCTTCCCCCAATCATTCTGTCCGCCGATCTGCTGACGTCGACTATACGACTAAGACGTCGACTGTGCACTCTCAAGTTAGCAGGATTTGCGTTGGCGGACTGCCGGCATGTTTAACGTGTATATACAGCCTGCACGTGAACAAGCAAGCACAGGACATCGATCATTAACTTGGTGAAAAATTAACATCGAGTAAGCTGATACAGCACAAAAACGCACCCCAGAGTCGAGTATCGTCATTGAGGAAGCTGGTGCGGAGGCAGCGAACGTCACACGGCGGTTGGATCCCTTCTCCGCCAATTACAGATCAGCTCTTTAAAGCTCCGACAATCAGTGACACGGCTCAAACATCGCAGCGCCGCCACAAATAACACTTGGACAAATTCACTCAAGTGAGCCTTTATGGAGAGCTACGAAATACCGCTTACTGAACGCACCCGGGAAACCAACCGAAAGGCATAAGAGTCTCCGTTAAACGACTCAAAAACGCAAAAATGAAGCGGCCAGGGTGAGAAACAAGAAACGCGGACAGGCGTGTGAGGGACAAAACCGTAAGAGCACAAAAAAAGGGGGTGCGTGTTGTGTGCGCCTACGGTTCATCAAAGTAAAGAGCTGATGCACACCGAACCTCTTTATCCTCGCAGTCGTGAACTTCAAAGGAAGCGATGGCCGGTGGGGTCCGAATAAGGCTCACTCGCACGCAGGTACAGCCGATGCGAAAAGGCGAAAAACAAGAGGGAAGCCCTAGACGAGATCGCGAGCCCAGACTCGGGGTATAAAGAGAACCGGGCAAGGAAGCAAAGGCACAGAGAAGGTAGGGAAACCCGACGACGAGGCGAGAAAGAGCGTCGGGAAAGTGAGCGGAACCGGAAAACGGGCCGCGCTAAGGGAGTGTCTAAAAGGTGGTGCTACTTCTGCTAACGATGAGGACGGGCCCCGCACGGGTAGTGGCCGGCGTGTCTTTCGCTTTTGCCTCCTCCGCGTCCGCTCGGACGGTGGTGGTCCATTAGAGCGGAAAGCGCTAACCGAGTTAGCGGACGCTCAAAGACCCGCCTGTCGGGAGATGCAAAAAGTGTATACGGCGTGCTCTGGCTCTCTCTTTGTCGGGGGTTCCGCCTGGGTGAGCCACTGGGTGCGGGTATCTGTCCGTATAACAGTACGCGGGAAATTAGGTTGTTGTCTAGGCGAAAATCTGCCGACTGCTTGTGGCAGGCCAACTGAGCCAATCACGAAGCATAGCCCGCCGTAGTGACAGCTCGTCGCGTAAAACTGCTGAAAGCTACAAATGACTGTATACAACATATACGTAAGGTACCCAACCGAATATCCAACACTCGCTCATTCATTCATTCATTCATTCATCATTCATTCATTCATTCATTCATTCATTCATTCAATCAATCAATCTCTCCCTCTAATTCTCTCTCTCTGACACACATACACACACAAACGCACGCACACACCGACCCAACGAAAATCAAAAATGAGTGCGAAGACAACAGAGCCGGAAACGACGTAAGCGACGCGTATACAGGCGGAGGAAGCAAACACGTTTGTCTAGATTTCCAGATAAAGAGGTATCTAGCACGAGAGCCCAAACATAAGGCTATCCGGGCTTTTTCGGCGCGATCTAAGGCTCCGCCCGAGGCGGAAAGAATGGCCGCAATCAGGGATGTCCGCGGCAAGACATCCCGGACAAGTAGCGTTTACTCCCCCCTGTGCGTCGGCCAGCGCTACACACCAGGGAAGAGAGATACAACGCACGTCGGCGTCCCAAACGACGCCAGCAATCATCGTCCTCGACCTTGACACAGATCGCGGAACAAAGCGCGACAGGAGCGTCCGAGAGGGAGAAGGGGGTCACTGCGGAAATGAAAGACGGAAGGAAGAGCGTCGGAAGCGGCCGTTTATACAAGCGACGAGCAGGGCGGGGGAAAAACAGCCCGGAGAGAAGCTCGGCTGAGAAATCAGAACCGGAAGAAGACAAAGACATCAGACGGAGACGCGATTCCTGCGCGAAGCCGGCGAAAACAAACGCCGTGTCGTCCCCCGCAAACGAAGGCGAAACGAGACGCGGATAACACGGGCGAGCGAGCCGGCCAAGTTAGCAACGTCGCAGGAGGCACCAACAACAGCGGCTCGGACACGACCCGGGAGGTTTCGCGATAAATCAAGACGAATTTCGCCGCTCCAGATCGCTGCAAGATTAAACGGGCCGCCGCCGCCGCCGGAGGCACCCGAGGAATAACGCGTCACGTGATGAGGAGGAGGAAAATGAACAGCGGAGATCTATAAAGCCAGATACGACCGGGCTCTCTCTCTCTCCTCATCGGGTAACGAGAGGAAATGGGAGAGGACTGGGCACGTTGAGGAGGCGGTGAAGCACGTTCCTAGAAAGCTTGGTGGCCAGACGCCGGTGACGCGTTTTGAAGGACGTGCTTATCACCAGGAAGAATTAAAAAAAAATCTCGGACCATCCCCACTAACGTGAAACCTGGGGAGGGCGAATGACGCAGTGTGTAAGTGTATTCTTGGCGCCTTGGAGTTTTTCCCAACGGAGACAAAACCGTTGAAGGGTGGAGGTATACAGCTTTGTTGTAAAAGCTGTATACCTGGGGTAAGTGAGGCGGCTGCCGAAGGCAGCCCAGCGAATGGAGCTTACAGGGCAAAAGCAGCTCTGCTGCACTGTGTTGCCGTCGATACCGTACACATCTCCGCCCCTTGGCGAGCTGCGTCGGCGTATCTCGGCAGCGGGAGAGGCAAATCTCTTCGCGCCGCCGGGCAGGACATACTTTCTGTTATTTTGACATCGATGATTCTTTCTATCTGAAGTTTATCGCAGGTCCGGGGGATCCGGGCGCAGCTCCCGGGAGTTGGTCGAAGTTACGTCCTGAAGGTGACAGTTTCGAAGGTGGTTGCAAAAAGCCTCTTTTCTTTGAAGCACGAAGTTCTCTAGCGCGAGGCTTAAACAAGTGTCACGGTGTTTTTTTAGTACGTGTTACGTTCTAGCGCGAGGCGTAAACGAGTTTGCCGGTGTTTTAGTACCATGACTACATTAGACGACGATTACGACGACGACGACAGGAGACGCCAACAGCCCCAGCCAAAGAGGGGCTTTGCCCCTAAAAAAAACAGAAAGGAAACGCAGCTTGTCACGGCGCACTTAACGTGAGCTCGTTTGGAGTAAAAACATCAAACTGCAGGAGCTGAGGAAACAAATATCATTCGCATCCGTTCAGCTTTTCAGACTTCACTCAACGTGGAATGAAACATGCATACGTGCAGGCAGCACGACTCGATGCACGCTTCTATTCTCGGTGACAAATGTTACGGTAAAGGGGCTGGATGCGATGTTTTCTGACTAAGCAGGCGGCGAAGACTGCTCACCGGTAGCGCCCTAAAGTTTCCTCATTCATTTACGATTTCAGGCACGGATGACGTACAAAGCATGAATCTAGATTGATTTACTAGTGATTTAATAATTGATTGATTGATTCGCTGATCGAATGTGGCTTACAACCCGCAAGGTGACACCAACACTTTACAATATAGCGGAGAGAGAATACAGTGAGGAGATTCGCGAAACCTTTTTTTTTTCTTGTTTTTTTTTATATAACGCGAAGAAATTCGCGCTAGAACAGCGACAACAACCGAAAGGAGCAATAAAAGGCGCCTCGGTATCGAATCCATTCCGGCTGCAAAGTGGGAAACGGAACCAATTTCATTAAGAGCTCGCCGGGCCACCGGGGCATTAGAGTGAAACGTCAGAGCGTTTGCGACCGTGGCAAAAAGCAATTGGGATTCGGCGGAGCTTTGCACCAGCCACGGGGGAACGAGAAAAGTCGGCCCAGCAACGGCGCTGAATTCAAATAAAACTCGCACAGCCTTTAAAAGGGGGCGAGACGGCGGGGCCTAGCTATTTGCTTCGCTAGCGATACGAGGCGATGAACTGACGTCGTCGGAACACCGGCAAGTTGGGAATCGTCCCAATAGGTTGGTTTGATTTTCGCCGCACTGGCAGGGTATATGGTCCACACAATGACAGATGGTTCGCAATATAAAAGGGACCTGCCGTGAAAAGAATGGGCGTCAAAGGGGCTTTTCGCACGTCGGCGGTGCGCTTGGCCGGAATTAGGGAACCGCTCCTCAATGAAAGGGTTGGTATTGAAGGGAATCGTCAAAGTTTCCCAAATGAGATTCTCGGCGATGGAGGCTTCCGTGCTGACAGCGCGCTTTTTTTTTATGAGCACCGTTAGAAACTGAAGCCATACGGATTTGAGGATGAAAATTCTACGAAAACCCTTGGCCATTACAAATGTCATCTTTTGAGTGATATCACCATAATGATCAAGGCGACATAACGAGAGAATTTTTTCTAATTTGGCATTTGGAACCGGTGGTCGGACTTCAGGAAAATAGAAAACAACCTCTTGTCAGGAGTTAACACGAGGACTGAATTGAACTCGCAATGACCTCTCTCTCTGTTTCCTGAAACCTGCGTTTTTTCTACGATTCTTGACTTAAGAAAACTTGGCGAACATTTCTGAGCTGTGTATCGCCTATGTAAACAAGCTGCAGGGGCATCTCGCACAAAAAAAAAAAAACAGGTATCGGTTTTACGTCACAATCGAGTCGTATACTACACTGATGCAAAACACAGGCAGACCCATCAACTTTGAAAGCAACGTATGTTAAAGGCAAACGTATCAAGTGAAATGTGGGGTCCACTCTTTCCATCTTTTGTGTTTTGAGATACGCAAACACCGCAGACATCGACCTAAGCCGCAAAACTCCGATCGATGTACACGTATATACGTTCAGCCGTGAGTGCTTTCGTGATGAGTACCTAATTTTCCGTAACGAACTGGTCGCGAGTTTCAGCGAGCGTTTGGGACAAACAAATACAGCGTTGGGCGGCAAGGAGGGGGGAATAGGGCAACAAATGGGTTCAACAAGGTGTGCTGTTCGGCAAGTTGGTAGTTCATTTTTAAAAATAGCTACAGCGCGAATATAAACAAGGACACCGAAAGACGACGGGACGAGCGCTGACTTCCAACTGAATTTAACAAGAGAAGTGTTTCACCTTTTATACGCACACTTCATGTTAACGCCAGTCAAAAAATAAAAAACATAAAAATTTCAACTAAAAAAACACGTATAATCTCTGATAGTAGACCACCACATCAACACGCGTTCGCGCACTTTGGCACAACCTACACAGACACTACGTTAAGTAATACCCGATCTCTTTTTGGGACAAAGTGATAGACGCCTGGCTCACACATTTACTACACTGTCTTCGAATTTCACGTGCTTCAATTATTTCTCGTGTAGTTTGGTTTCCGGTAAAGAAAAATCTACCTAAGTGCACCATCCTTCTTTCAGCTCAACACGGAGGCAAGACTCCTTCTTCGCAACGGAAACTTCTGAAACCGAGACTGCGGTTAAAAGCATGGAGGTGTGCTGGTGTCTCTGTCGTCATGTGCTAAACACGCAAGTACAACGCCCGTACGTGCTGGCTATATAGTGCCATCAGGCCTGGGTAAAAGACCTGCTAAAGAAATGAGCATTAGGCTGTTAGACTTTTGGCTATTCTACTAACGACAAAAACGGCCTGCGTGGCAATGTCGTGGAAGCCAACGGTCGTCCTGCATGAAAACCGTCTGCAAAGGGTGCTTCACTGTAAGCAGCACCGTAATGAGGAAAAGCCAACCTTAGGAAAAACGACAAAATTCTGCACGTAAGAAAATATGGTATATACCGGGATTGGCCAAGATGTCGAACGTACAAAAAAAGGAGTATTGACATGATGGCTCACACCCGAGACATGCTGATTCAAGCAGACAAAGCTAATCATGTTCTCAGCGTGTGTCACCTTCATGACGATACGCTGAACGTCGACCGGTCAAAGTGTACACCCGTTTGAACGCATCCAAACAAAAGCCAATGCGAACACCCAAGGAAAGCCTGCTGAACAGCGGAAAGCACGGTACCCATCCAAACCGCCAGCACGCGCGGCCTGCCCAAGCAAGCGGCAGTCCGGACGAGCCGGAGAAGAAGAGCAAAAAAGGGGGGAGCGGGCGCGAGTCGTAAAGACGCCAGAACTGGCAGGAGCAGCAACCAGCAGCACACACACACACACATGCACAAGGCGTCTTGAAGAGGCCGACTCCTCTCGCGGCGCACACGGCTTCGGAAGCACGCGAAGCCAGCCAACCGGTCCTCCACATTCGACGGGCCCCCGCTGCAGCAACTGACCCCGGCGGCAGCTCCGTTGCTCCCCTTTCCCGGAGCACGAAGCGCTACCCTCGCCAGAACCTATCACCTCGACTCGGAAGCCTCTGGCCAGCACTCGGAGACGACAGCGCCGCTGGCTGCACACCTCGCACGTCCAAAGTGCGCTCACCCACGTCACTCCCACTGCGGGGAAGACGACGAGACCGGTTGCGTAACTGGACGATGGGAGATTCGACGAGATCAGAGACAACATACGCAGTGTAGAGAGGGTTACCCGGCCTTGTCGCCTGGGCGGCGTTTACAGCACACCGCGAATCTTCGCCTGCGCTTTCCTTCACGCGTGCAGAACGCGAGAAGAGCAATGCAGACCGGACGGCACGGGCTACCCTTGCCTCACGCAGTCTTCTGATGAGAGGGCGTTCGTGGGGACTCCGAAAGAAGAGAAACAAAATGATACGCCTGGCTAGATCAGGCGGGAGCGCGTTTGAAATGTTTGAGAGAAGAAGAACAGGAAGGCGTCGCCCGTGCTCGGCAAAGCCGTTTACCTTATCTCCGCGCTCGCTATCTCCGGGCCCCCACGCATGTCGACCACTCGACTTACAAGATCGAGGGAATATGCTAACGAGGCAATGTAGCGATTGCACGCTTCAGTTGGCGCTCGGGCTGCCATTGATAACGCCAGTTCGGAGAACCGGTGATGGGCGAAAGCGAAAAAGTAGGAAAAAAAAAGACGGCCGCCGCATTGCAACCCTATCGTCGCAGTGCGAATCTACGAGGTCAAGCGTAAGACCGGAATGAGAGACGTGCAGTACAAATCAGGCGCGGTCAGGCTGATTTGCTGCCACATCTGTCCCACGTGTGCGATAAGAATGCCGATTCAGCGCGACAGTTTATAGTTGTAAAGTAATTGACTCAACAACGTGTGGGTACGAGCTAGTTGGTAGTTTAGAATAACTTGTTATTGGGCGAGTTGGGCGAAAAAGACACCACACACAGGAATGACGGGACGAGCTCAAACTCTCAACTAAACTTTATTCGACAGATCATACGCATATACGTACACTATTATCTGGTCACACAAAAGGAAACAAGAAGCGTGAAGGGTGCGGCAAGAAGCACGCCAACCCCTACGTGAACTGCAAAGTGGGTGCGGTATATCAAATACCACTGAAGTGTGGCAAAGTCTACGTAGGGCAGACAGGACGGACAGACGGTGTATCACAATGGCCGTATGCGTGAGCATGACCTCTCTGTCAAAAACAAAACTATTGCCCACTTGCCCGCTCACTGTCTGGCCTCCACGAGTGGCGAGTGTGAACCGCTGTTAAAAGTTAAGTTTCTGCGCAGGTCCAGCGACACGAAGGCACGGGAAATTTTAGAGGCCTACCATGTAAGAAAGAGGGGAGAAGGATGCGTGAGTGACACATCGGATGTTTCTTCATAAACCAGAGATTGTATATCTTGACATGTGTCTGTAGCGTTGTGATAGAGCTGCCTGTAAAGATTGCATTAATTGTAGGAATGCGCATGTGTGACCAGACAATAGTGTACGTACATGTGTATGATCTGTCGAATAAATTAAGTTTAGTTGAGACTTTGCGCTCATCCCGTCCTTCCTGTGCGCGGTGTCTTTTTCGCGCAAAGCCCGTTAGTTGGCATTCCCCGAGCTAGTTGGTAATCCATTGTACGAATTTCAAGCGCAAAAATTCACACAGGGGCCGAACGGGACAAAGACAATTCCTAATCGAAAAAGACGACAGAAAAAAATTCAGCAGTTTTGTCGTATTTTGGCGTGTCGTACTGCCGTATTGTCGTAGTCTTGTCGTGTCGGGATTCCGGTGTTCTGTCGTGATTCATATTCCTGTCCTGATTTTGATGTTCCGTCGTGCCGAATTCGTGTCTTGTCGTGATCCTGATGTTCCATCAGTAGTTGCACATGTCTTGATTGTTATTGCCCATTGTGAAGAGTAGCGTAAATGGCAGTTCTGTTGTAACTACAGGAATGTTTGTCGTTGAGAAAAGTGGCCTTGTCGTTACGACAGGAATGGGTGTCGTAACAACAGATGGGTGTATTGTAACAACAGAATTTCTGTTGTCACAACAAATTTTTTGTCGTACGACAGGAATTGTTAGGTTCTGGCGGTATTCCTGTGGTGATTTTAGACTGGAAAGCGGTTGTCTTTGTCCCGTTCGTCCCCTGTCTGAATTTTTGCGCTTGAAATTCGTGTAATTGACTCGTTGCTCAGAAGGAATGTAGACAACAGGTGTAGGAGTCACAGTTTATAATAAACGTGAATTGCTGCCGTAAAACTGCGCAGCAGTCGGTTCGGTACATGCAACGTGTATTTTACCACCTCTGGTTTCAAAATAGAGACAAACGTACCATGCAAAACCGCAGGGTGGCACGAGATACTTCGCCAGGATTCCAACGCCTAACCGCATACTTATAACACAACGTAAAAGATGCTTTGAGAATTTACGAGAAACATCCCAATGCGAAAGAAAGAGAAAATTCTGATGCCAATGCGCTTGATTATAAAACAAACAAAATTCAACGGCGCGTGCGCGCGCGCATACACAGCAAAAAACATACTCGACCCCTCTCGACGACGTTAGCTATTCCGCAACACCCACGACGACGACATACAACAGTGTTAACGCTCCGTCCTACGCAACGCAACGGGAACGTAGCTGGTTCGCTCACGCAAAACCGCGCGTCTGCAATCAAAGTACATGCGTCGCGACGTACGAACGCACCTTGCCATTCTTTTGCTTCGCTTGGCAGATTGCTTGTCTCAAACGAAGCCGAAAGCCACCGGCACGAATCACACGACGTACCCCACTTTCTTTTTGTCGTGGAGGCTGACCGACGAACTGCATCGAACTTCAGTAAGGTTACCCCTGTTTCGCTTTTGTACTTCGCGCCAATAATAACGGGAAAATCCAGGCCGACAGCAGTGTCATGACACCCTAAAGAGGCCTCTCGACCTAGAAGGTGTTCTTCCAGCTGGTTGTGGGGAATCTTTAACCGCGCGCGAACGGTCACTTCGCCCGCGGCACGCGCAACTTTTCCCAGCCGTCCGTCAGCTGACTCGACGCTGCGTTCGGCCAAGGACGAGATGCGGGCAAGCTTCACAGCGGGGTTTCCGCTTTTCCCAGTCGCAACGAAACTGTGTCGCGATGACGAAGTCCGCGCACGACTGCTGCGGAGCACGCGTTCCACGCACCTGTGTCGGCACGTTTCGCCCGTACAGGTTGAAAACGCTCCAAGCTCGTTCTGCCATGCCTTCTAGCAAAAACACGATCCGTTCCGTAAATGGCTTGGCCCAAGCCGCCGGTTTTGCTCGCGACCGAACCAGCTGTTTCCTTCTTCCCAAGAACGAGTTCGTTGTCCTACCAATTATAGTGCTGATTTGGGACATGCTGCGTGCTATCCGCCCCAACGGTTCCGACACTAAGTCGTGTAACTGCGGAAATCAAGAGACTTTTAGGTCTGCTTACGCCTTGAACATGCCGTCAGTAAGCTACGCCATTGATAATTTCGTAGTAAGAGACCTACAGTGACGCCGAGAGAGAGGAAAAAAAAAGACGTAGCATTTTCCAGTCGTCCCATTCCATAGAACGGCGATTTTACGTACAAGCCGGATGTACCTCCTAAGCGTTGTAGTCCAGCACAAGGGACCAGCGCCAGGCCGGGGAGTCGCTTGTACCTATTTTACCGGTAGGTGTACGAGGCGACCAAGGCACATGATAACGCACGGTGACCCGAACTCACATGGCCGACGACGAGGAACCAAAAGACACAACTCGGGAACGAACATCTTAGCGAGAAACCGCGACTTCTGTGACCATTCACGAGTAAAAGGGTAAACAAGAAAGTTAGAAGAGCGGAGGAAAAAGTGGCGAAGAGGCCGAAGAGAAGTCAAGCGGAACAGCGACTATCTCGCGTGGCTGCGCCGACAGTCGTGCCAGTAGTGCACCGCCGGGACAGAGGCACCGAGGCCACAAAGCCTCTCCTTCGTAACACTTCTGTTTTCTTCGAGGGCAAGCATGATCCGACGTTTCCCTTTGATCTCGGCCAGCGAGGAAGAAAGCGATGGCGCAATTTCCCACCGGGTGATGCACGAACCAGACTGCCCGTGGCAGTTTCCTTCGAGTCGCGCCGCGATCCGGCGAATTAACGCCCCGTCGGACGCAAACGTTGCCCAGAGCGGGGCCGAACGCTCCGCCCCCACGCTTCCGCCTCACTCTCCTGCGTCACTTCCCGAGCGCACTTCCGGCCCGAGAGCACAATGGACGCGGCAAAGGGAGCCGACCCAGTGCACACGCGGCCTTCCACGCTCCTCCTCCTCCGGCTGCCAGTTCTCCTCGGCACGGCATCGGAAGACGACTTTGGCAGGAACAATGGAGCCCCAAAACTTGGCACCGGACCCGCCGTCCATTCTTTCCGCAAAGGCGGCGGAAGCGAGACGCCGCGGAATATCCTGGAAGGTCGGCCGAGCGGGACCTTCGAGGAGCAGCGATATGCCCCCATAAAATGTCGGCTGCGTCAAAGCGAAGGGCGAGGCGCTGGCTCAGCTGCATAGCCCGACTGATTCTTCTCACAATGGATTCGTGCATCCCGCTGGCACTACTCACTGTCCCTCGGTTTGCGCTGTAGCCGCCAGAACGGCCACACAGGCCTTGGAAGAGAGCTCAAAAAGCCAAGGTCCGAACTACCAAGCGCGAACGCGTGCTATAGCGAATAATATAACCTGGAAAAGCAAGCCGCCGGAGTGATTACTTGTCGCGCCATGCACGAACGCGGATTAAACAACTTCTATTAGGACATTAGGCTAAACTTCGCGACTCTGACAAATGTTCGCCCCCAACTTTCCGTCTTTCCACGGAGCGGGTGGAAGAATGACACAATGCAAAACGGCGACTGGAAAGTCCAACACACAGTAAACCCCACCGTTGTAATGTCCTCCGGACAACAAACTAACTTCGTTATAAGCGGTACTTCGTTGGAAGCGGAGTTGGAAGCACTGCAGCGAAACCGCGAAAAAAAACTTAGAATAAAGCGAGGCTATAATGAGGCTTTACTGTGCTCAACAGGCCATCAGAACATTAGCGCATAAGCGTCGGGTGACATCAGTTTGTTAGGACTTACGCTATTCAAGAGAGGAAGCAAGTGGCGGCCTCTCGTGATAGTGGCTCACTCAGGCGAAATGCAGCCCCGGCAGACGACTCCTCCTTTCCCCTTCGTTTACACCCTAGCGTTTTTTTCTTTAATCTCCGCGTACCATCAAGCAATACCACGGAGTGGTCCGATACATCCCCGCAGACCAGTTGTGAGATACATCGTTCGCATTCCTTCCCCCAATCTCACCTTCCCGAACGCTTCCGTCACACGTAGTCGCAACCCAGCACACAGACGTTCCCCGCGAGTCTCCTTAGAAACTTCTCTCTAAGGAGACTTCTCCTTAGAGCAAGTCAGCTCCAACCGGGGCAGAAGAACGATGCAGCAAGCGCCCGCGCACAAAGCGTCGCAGCTGCCGCGTACGGCAGCCGGCGCACCCTTCTCCTGCAGTACGAGCGAGTGTAATTACTCGGACGCGCCACAAGTGAGACTGGGCTGAAGCAGCTTCGCTGATTAACAAATCCGCTCACACGAGACCGCGGAGACAGGGGGACGGAGGAGAAGAAAGAACAGAGGACGGACGAGAGAAACAAAGGAATTGACCGGAAAGGACGAGAGAAAGGGGTTTGGCTCCGCGTTGTGCAATTCCTTACTGAACAAACTGGCTGTTACAAAGAGAGCGGGGAGAGAGAGACCGTGTGAATCGCATTAGAACAAACCGATTCACACTTGACAAGTGTCGGCAACCAAATGTATATGGGGTCGCCTTAACGCCTGCATTCGGTTTACTAACGAAAAGTGGGAAGCATGCCGTGGTCGAGGGTACACAGGGAGGGGATAACAGAAGACGACGGACTGGTTGCGAGGTTGGGCTGAAAACCACACACACACAAGGGGTGAAAAGCGTAATTAAACAAATCGTTTTCAACAAGCGGCCTTTCCTGTTTTCATCTTTCCGTTGCGATGACAAATGTTTCTGGGATCTGCATCGCGGCTCTGCCAACTTTGTAAGAGGAGTGGTAGGGGGGGGATTATGTCCCACCAAGTAAGGTAAGGTAAGGAAACGAGTGGAGTGAGAAGGTGTTCACGACAACACAACTACTCGCCCCCAGCGCGAGCTGGCAGCGAGATTAAGGTGGGAACGGGGATGACAAGAGAAATACGACAGCGCGGAGGGAGAGCGCAGCGGTAAAGAGAGAGAGAGGGGGGGGAGAAATAGAGAGACAACAGGCAGGGTGGAGGAGAAGAAAAAGGAGCAGAAGATCCGCGAGGAATTCTTCCCTCGACGCGGCTCGACCTAAAACTATGCATTTTTAATAAACGAGTTCACTTTGCCGAGCAGCGTCGCTCGCAGGCCCAGAGCGTACACGCCGTTTCTCACGCGCGTAGTACGCTCCTCCGGTGGTATACCTTTTTTTCTTTTTTGTGGTTGCTTCCAAGTCAGTGCATTCCACGTGAACACCCTCTAGCAAAAAGCCCCACACTCCCTTTCATTCAAATTCGTTTTTTTTAATGGATCTGGAAACGCTAGGCTGACGACGTTGACGAGATTTTCCAATTCCAGACGAATCACAAACGGAAGTTACCTGCGACTCGTCCGACCGACGACGAGAACGCACGGCCAGGCCTTGTCCTCGGGGTAGTGAACGGCCGCTGTTGTGCACTTCACTGAGCGGGAAGAAGCGCGGAACTGGCACGAACGTCTTACTCCCGTGCATTTTGTCGTCTTTCTCGGGGAAACCTACACGCGAAAAGGTATATGGACCCCGAAGGAGGTAGTCGCGGCGGAGTGAGCTCGAGTGACTTTTGTTTTCGAGACGTGCATTTTTACCCTGTCTGTGTCGTTCTCGGCAGGCTCCGCTCGTCCCCGAAAACCCAGCGGAAATGCGATTATATAATAACGCGCCGCCGTGGGTGCTGCTAGTTATTTCTCGCCGCGCGTGAGCTGAGCGCGTTCGAAACGAACTATACGCCGATGCAACTGTGCAGTGAAGAAAATAAAAAAAAATGAAAAATGCGGACGATTCGGCCTGAAGAGATTTGTCAACGCAAACGCCTTGTTTTCATTAAGCACAGCCTTTGTCAATATTTTCTAGGCCAAGACAAATATTTCTGGCCACAAAGAAATCAAAGCACAAGCTTAACGTTTAACTGTGATCAAATTATTTTATGGTAGCAAGAAAGAAAGTGCCTTCTCTTCACTTTTTGGCATAAAAATGTTTCGGTCCCAATCGAAGGGTAACCTTGAACTTCGATGTTTTGGGGGCCTTTGCACTTTTTGCATGGCCTAGAAAATGTTGACAAAGACTGCGCCGTTATTGCTCTTATCATGCATCGATTTGTTTCACAGCGCAGCTGTTAGCCGCTCGAATGTCGGGATTTTTCGTGGCGTCCGTGTGCGAAACAGTACCAGAAGTGAAAGCGAGCCGAAACAAGGATAGAAAACAAGAAGGAAAAGGAAAGTACGCCAAACAGAAAATTAAACCGACAAATCCACTCACGTGCCGCTCAAGGGGAGGAGGAAGACCACTGAACACTTCAAACGGGAAATCTTTAACACCACGCGCCAACCACGTGCACAGCCAGTACCCGACCATGTGGACACCATCCGCCGGCATTATATATATCAAGTTTGCAGTCGCCATTGCCAGTGCTATTCGGCTTTTTTCCGAAATATTTAATAGGGCCAAATGACGTGTGTTTGTCACGTTTCTTTGATACATTGATAAATAAGCGAAAATATAAGTCGAGAAAAAATCCGCCGTATATATATATACATAGAAACAAGGGTTGGCAGTCAAGAAAACCTCGGAAAGCAAAGGGGAGGAAGTGGTAGGCCAGATGAAGATTTTTTTTAGTCAGAAAGAAAGTGGTGAAAAACGTGGTTGAACTCCAGCGTTGAACCCACGACCACGCTGGGTTCAACGCTGGTCGACCACTCTGGACATGTCGTAGACACTCGAGTCACGGCCCAGGGGTTAAAAAAGAAGGTCCCCTCCACCCCGAATTGTCCGAGTGGCGCTGGCTACCACCCCAAGCGCATGACACAAAAATACCGGAAACTAGCCCCGCCGGTAGCGTAGACCGGCGGGGCTATCGCACCAGACCGGTATTCTGGAGGTCGTGGGTTCGGATCCCACCCGGCGGGCATTTTTTTTTCGCTTTCTTTCTGCCTTTCCACATTCTTTATCTGTTTCGATGACCTACCAACATTCTCCCCTTTGCTTTCCAAGGTTTTCTTGACTGTCAACCCTTATGTCTTATTCAGCGAGCCTCTCACTTCCTATTCTGATTCGCTATAATATATATATATATATATATATATATATAAGCAATACCCAACACAGGACAACCAGCCCTTTGGGAACACGCATGCTGGCTTGAGCGCTCGGAGCACACCATGTGCACATCACCCATGAAGTCTCAATATCTGGGCACGGTTGTTCCAACTAGAAAAAAACTGCAACGTCAGTGAAAATATGAGAGTGAGAGAGAGAGAGGGAGCCACCTCTCCACCCTGCTGAAACCATTGGGAACCCACTTTTCGCAACAAGGTAGACGTCACGCGCCAAGATACGGAAAGCCGAACAACACCAGAGGGGGAAAGGCAGAAGAGACAGCGCCTGAGGAGGCACGCGCCCAGTCGCGCGCGCCGTAACGGAACGGTGGAGTTCCTCACGCCAAGCGACCGAGAAAAAGGGACGGAAGCAAGAAAAAGCGATTGGAAGCGAGAGAAGGCACGCAAGCTGCTCGCGCACCGTTGCAGCCGCGAGCAGCAGCTATCTTCTCGATCGCCGTGTCAGACGTTCTCTCTTCTCCCTATATTGCGCGCGCGCTTCGTGTGTGTATCTACATGCACGCTCCTTCTTCGGGTTATCACTTCAAAATCCTTCTCTCCCTATTCCTTCTCAAAGCTACGGTATTCCCTCTTATCCTTCAAATTGGCTTCTTTTTTTCTGTGCGTGCGTGCGACTGCGCGAGCTGAGCCTTCCCTCTCACCCACTTTTTTTTTTTAGCAACCTTTGTTCTCGTTTTTGAATTTCGCGCGCGCGCCGGTGAAGCTCGTTTTCATGCACTCCCCCTGGCTGTCTCCTCTCCTCTTCCTCTCGCTCTGTTCATTTCCGCGTTTTTTCTTCGCTTTTTAAAAGAGGGAACTGCGGGTTCAAAGTCGTCTGGCGTGCCGTCTCCGTGGCAACGACGACGCCGCGAGACGCCAAGACCTCGTCTTTTGTACTTTAGTTGGCCCTTCACTTAAAAACGCGGTTTTTCGCCACCGCCACTTCTTGAAACGACCGCGTACACCCCCTTCCTTCTCCCCCCAAAATCCCGAGACAGCAGCCTCCACATCGCAATCCTTAAAAGAAAAAAAGAAATCTCCTCCTTTTCAATCTTCCTTTTCCCCGGCAATGCAGCGCGAACGGCCTCCTCCTTAGTGCGTCCGCAATCTCTGAATAAGCAGCGGTGGATTCGATAAGAAAAAGCGGGAAGAGAACGGGCAAGGAAGGCAGAGATGTGAGGGGTCCTTGCTCACTGACTGTTTTAAAAGGACGAGACGTAGGGAGGGAACGCAAGGAGGAAAAAGATCTAGTCGGCGGCGGGTTAAAGAGCCACCCGCTCAGAGGGTAGAAGAGAAGCAAAACACGCAACCGGTGAAAGGCGCGCCGTGTGTCATTTTCGAGACAAAACGTAGCGAGTGCCTGAAGCCGTCTCCGCCACGGCCCCTAGCGCGAATGCACATACGAAACCACGGGGAGGGCGGGAGCAGTCAAAAAACGTGGTGCGGCCAGAATGGGTTTTCAAAAGCCGGCGCGTGTGGTGTACGGCACGTTATAAAAGGGGGAAACAAGGAGAACAAAGGAAAAAAGAGTGCGGAGCGAGGTTCGAGTATGGCGGGTGGGATTCAATCAATACATCGGAGAGGGGGGCAGGCAAGGCTCTCGCGGATCGAAGCGTCGTTTGCATCCCTGTTTGCTCCCGGATATTCACCTCCCCTTCCCTCTTTTCCCTAGATCCCGCCACCCTCTCCCCACAGCCACCAGCCATTCGCACGTACGGCCACTCACGACGTACGGGCTGGCGATTGCTCTCGGCTGCTTAGTTAAGGAAATGGGGCCCTTCCTCGCTCGAAGAAATTTGGGAAGAGCGGCTACGAAGGCTTTGTCTCGCTCAGCTCTCGCTGATTTTCGAATGAAAAGGAAACGCTGAGCCACACAAGTTGAAAGGAGCGAGTTAGGGAAGGGGAGCAAAATCAGCTGAACGACTTCCCCCAATGTCAACATCCGGGAACGGGCGCGAATTGTTAGCCCTCCATTTCGTTTCCCGTCCCCCAACTTCGCGTCTTTGCTTCGGAACGGAAAATTCTCCAAGTCCCCACCACGGAGTCTTGGAGAATTTTTGTTTCTTCCGTCCGCTTAGGAGAACGACTTAAGCGACGATCATCACCCGTGCACTGTTTGTGCTCGTTGTGCGGGCCGGATGTCTCGCAAGACAGGAAACGCGCACTTTCGAACTTCTTGCTCTCATATCTGCTTGAGAGACGGAGCCCAAAGGAGCGGCGATCGTCCCGCTCGACGACACGAATCAACTTCGGCAAGCTCGGTGAGAGTAAAAGGAAGGAAGTCAAGAAGCGCGCGTACAAGCGCTTCGATAATACCAGTCATTCAATTTTTTAATATCTTCGCTACCGCCTCATTATAGCATATAGGCGTTCGTATTGCAAGCGGCTGGCCTGATTTTTCTATTTCATCTAATGAATCAGCTGCGTACTACAGACAGTTGCACCCGATTTTCCACATCTCCGCGTATCAGCGCGCATGTTCCCGCGGTACACCTTTGCAAACCGTCGCAACTTGAAACATGAAGCTGGACGCCCGTTTTCAACTGTTCTTCAAACTGCATCTCCCGTTTCGAGAAGCAGATTTGAAGCAAAGTACAAAATGAAGTTCGCGGATTTTCGTAAGAAGCGTGCACTTTTCTCCGCCCTTCTCTTTCTCTCTCTTCGCCACAGAGCGTCCTCCAAGGGCAAAAACTGCACAAGACAAGCACGCAGATCTAAGGACAAACTACAGACGTTCATCGTCTCTCCGCCGGAGGAGCGCTGTCATTACCTCCCGCATTAGGTAAGCAAGCAGCCCGACCCTTCCGCGTTTGCAAACAGACCAGAGCGTACAGCCTTGCATAGAGCGTGCGGTGAAGAGTTGGCATCCGACGCGACAGAAACTTCGAAACATTGAAATGAAAAACGAACAGGAGGGCGATTTAGGTCCAACTCCCCTCTCCACTGGATAAGAACACCGAATACGACGACAGTTGACGAACGCATTCGTCCACGTTACTCCCTCAGGTGGTACTCGCTGACGTGAGGGGTGTGAGGGTATGATGTGGCAGCGAATATGATTGCACTGCGCTCTCCACCGCTGCCTTTTATCACGAGGATCTACCGCGATACCCCTGGTCACGTGGTTATCTCCGGGCTAGTGACTGACCAGTAAGCCATGATGACGGCAGTGATACTCTGTGACGAACGTACGTCCGAACGAGACTTTTTCTTGGAAGCCAGACACGCATTGTAATAAACTGTGTTTGAACCTGCCACGGAAAGTCACGCGGTTCGGATGAGTTAAGCAACCAAGAGGAGGACGAAGGACCGATGCACGTGCAGCACGCGGCGCGAGCGGGGCCTTTCTTTCCTTTCCTTTTCTTTTCTTTTCTTTTTTTTTTTACGACACGCTCGCTGATATGGATGCCCGATTTTGCGTCTCCTTCCTCGGGCGCCACTAGACTTCGAAACACGGTTTTCCCACACCCATCGCACTCTACAATGAAAACTGAGAAGAGCCAAGCGCAAAAGGTTTAGGCTCACATTTTCGCGCCAAATACGCTAGACTAACATTTGGCTAAAGACGGCCCCATATGCCCGCCGACTGTCCGAAACGCAAGGCTACCCGTCCAGGGTGAAAAAAAACGCGAATGTGACCGCCGAATCCTCTAATGTTCAGCTTTATGCGGAGCATTATGTGGAGCTTGGCGCGCAACGTAAAAAAGGGTAGACTTCATACCTTCATACTGTAGTAGCCGCTTTCATACACAGCTGTACGCAAACAACTTCCGTCAACCCCCTCTCCCGGGCAGCGTGTTAAAACACATAAAACACAAGGAATCAAGCGCCCCATAAACTTGGCGCTCAGAGAACTGGGAAGACACGTTCCCGAGAGCCTCGTATGTCTCTCAGGAGGTTCTGACACGCGGCGCGTCCTTCACGTGACGTCGAAAAAGGGAAAGAAAAAAAAAACGTGCGGAAGGCGACGGTGACGGTGGTTTAGTTAAGGAAAACACGGGAGGGAAGTGGCAGAAAACAGCAAGATGAAATAGGAATAACGGCAGGCGCAAAAGAGCGCGGGGCACGAGCCCTTCTCGGCGCGTGTTGTTTTAGCCGCTTCGCTGCAGTCCACCTTGTATTTTGTCTTCATTCGCGCAGGGACCCGCTTCTCGGCGCGTGTTGTTTTAGCCGCTTCGCTGCCACCTATTCGCGCAGGGACCCGCTGTGCAGCCGGAGAAGGGACGATTCAATCAATACGCAGTTTGTCTCCCGATCGAAACGGGCTCCTCCTCGCGCTGCCACCGCTTGCGGGCATGAAACGCCACCGAGGCGCGACAAGGCCTGCGCGCCATTCGGCCATCTCAGGAGCCCTAAGAATCTGTGACGTCACCAATGGAAGGTGGAAGCGGGGAGGGAACGGCCAGAGAAGGGCGGGGCTCAATGAAACGGCCGAACGCGAAGCGTTGTTCCGTTATACGATCGGTTGTTCCATATGCAGATGGTCGGCCAGGATGGCGCGAGAGTAATCATCCTTTTGTTATTTTATATTTCCCCGTTAAACATCATTGGTTTTGAGAACCTTGTAGAGTAGTCTTGTCTTGAACCGACCAGACCGCCTGCTGAACTGCATTTTCTTTGGTAGCAAAGGCCCCGAAGAAATTCCGTGCAGAGTGTTGAGCCCGACACTCGCCGCGACAGCTACAAAAAGCGCCAAGGAGACGCAAAACGTACAACGATCTTCCTTTCACGGCATTGCAAGGCGACGCATGCGGAACTTACTGGAGTTATTGCAATTTCGAATTTAATAATTTTTATTTTGAGATTGAATTGGTTGATTGTAGGGTTTCACGCGCCGACGCAACGCAGGCGATGAGGCGCGCCGTGCTGGAGGGCTCCGGATTAATTTTGACCACCTGGGGATCTTTAACGCGCGCCGAAATCTCGTACACACGGGCGTTTTTGCTTTTCGCCTCCATCAGAAAAGCGGCCGCCGCTGCCGGGGATCGAACCCGCGTCCTTATTTCAATTTCTCATCCAGTTACTTATATCAGAACTGATTCACCGGCGACCCTCATGGGAACGTTTTCTAACTACTGGCCCGCGTTTCGGTGTAGTTATGCGGGCCCAACAACAGCGCTTGGCCGATTCTAAACTGTATTTGTTGCTGCGAAGAAGGATACTTAGTAAGAGTCACACTTTGGTTCAGGAAATTAATTTTAAGAAAAAAAAAACATCGTCTCTCTCTCTCTCTCTCTCTCTCTCTCTCTCTCTCTCTCTCTCTCTCTCTCTCTCTCTCTCTCTCTCTCTCTCTCTCTCTCTCTCTCTCTCTCTCTCTCTCTCTCTCTCTCTCTCTCTCTCTCTCTCTCTCTCTCTCTCTCTCTCTCTCTCTCTCTCCTCTCTGTCTGTCTTCTGTACGCAAAAGAGCCATAAGCGGAGCACAGCTGCGACCTCGCGCCGTTAATGTGATATGGCCGCGCTGACAGCCGCTCTCCGCCCGCACAAGCCTGTCGCACAGATGCACACAACACGCGCAGGCTCGGCCATCTCTCCTCCGAGTTCATATCAGTTGGCTGCGCCCCAGCGGGAATCAATGACCCTCTCGTTGCTCTCTTCCGTGTAATGATCATCCTCCTCCGTCCTTGCCCCTCACTCAAGTAAGCCTTCCCTCACCTCGCGCGGCCCCTCAGCGGCGCCGGGCTATTAGTTAATCGCGACGTCGCCCGGCGTTTAATCGCCGACGCGACGAGCCTCGAATACCAAAGCACTCTGCTCGGCAAGCTGTTCGATCGGCCCCGCTGTCTCGAGCCGCGCGCAGAATACGTGCGCGGTAGCGTCTGTAACGTACGCGCTTTGTATACAGACGGACAAGGGACGGGGAAGGGGGAGGCTTCGTTGGCGCACTACGCGCATGCGCAGCGCGTGCGGCACGTGTCTGGATGTGTAATTGCGAGTCGTCGTTCCGGCGGCGAGCTCGAGTCGGAAACCTCATCTTCAATTCCGGCTCTCATGACAAATAGATTAGCACGCAGAGCGAGCACGCGGCCGACTGCGCTCTAACCGCGACACGTTCGAACGTCACGTATTACGGGCGTGGGCGAGGAAGCGCGCGCGTTCTGTTTTTGAAGTGTTCGCTTCGGAACACAGCTTCAGAACTGGGAACAGATGAATTGCCTCGGTTCGCTTGTAATATTAGTACTGTGCACCCACTAAACGGTTCCGTATTTCGAATGAAAAGAATTTAGGGCTATTTGGCTGCTTTCAATGTGATTGTAACGAGAATCCTGTTTCGGAGGCTCTTAGTGCGCGGTTTAAAGACAGGGATCTCTTCTATCTCAACTATGCGGCTCGGGATCCTGATCCGCACTACCACGCGTAGCATTATTCGACCTACAACAACCTACACAGGAACTCGAAGAGGGCGAGGGAGAGGGAAGTGTATGCGCGAAGTATTCGCACCCAAAAGGTCTACGGGAAGCGTTTGAGTGGATTAATAGAAATTGGCGGCTTTGTATTAACTTAACGGCTGATTTATTTTCCCATCAAAGTGAGACAGAGCGAAAATAAATAAGAATTACGAGCCCTCGAAGACGTCATTATATGCTGAAAAAGGGGATTTAAAGGGTACAGTTCACCCTATGCCCCCGTAGAACGACATCACAAAGCGTAGCGTGCAGTTTGCCGCAAAAAAACATTCCGACGACAGTCCAGATAGTTGTCCGTGTCAGAAAAACGTCACACGCCCGAGCTACCGCAGTCCATTCCACCAACCGATGATCATAGCATAGTCGCTGGAAGAAAAATGTTGGAACGCTGGATCTTCTTACGACCGTAAGAAGTCTAGAAATGCTGTCAACAGAAGAGGGAAAACTCGAGTTTCTTGAACGTCAGAGAACAGGGAAACCCGGCTGCAAACACGTTCCGGCAGTGCAAAAGAGAAACGGTCGATCGCGGTTCCCCCGTTCCCTGATCTACCGACTCCACAGCACACCGCGTACGGGCAACAAAGGCACCTCGCACCCACGGGGCGGTGATCTCTCGCCAGCCTCGTCTCGACGCGAGCCATGTGGCATATTTGCGGCCGGGTCTCGGGCGTTTATTTATCGATTTTGGGGGAGGTCGTCGCGCCGTTTCCTGTTTCTGGCAGACGCCGTACAACTTCGCGCAACCACCACCGCACCATCCCGCGAGTAGGGCGGCTAGAATACCGCGTCCTCTTTCTTTTGCCACACCCGCCTCGGTCGGGGGCGCAAGCTCGGGAAGGAGGCGTTCGTCTTTCCACTGTGTGCTCTTTCCCGACCCCTGGTCGCCATCGCGGTACGCAGCAGGCATCGGCGCGTTGGTCTACGTTCCGTCTGCTTCTCCTCACGACACGCTACTAGACATACAAGCCTCTCCAAGTACGACCTTACCCAACGCCAGCCATTAGTTAGGAACTGGCAAAAGCGCGACCGTCTTCCTCGCATAGAAGATCCCTATTCGAGGCCTGTATCATCTCGGAGGTGACGTGCCCACCAAAACATCTTTTTTGTGCAACGCACCGTCTTCTCCACATCACCCCGAGGTCCCTCGGGAAGACCGCTACGACGTTGACGCCTGAAACGGGCGACATGGTGGCAGGGGGAACTTTGGAAATCGCGCGCTCAGAAAACAAAACCTGTCGTAGCGGCAGTTAAATTTAGTTTTGTTCTCGATATAATCAGGCGCTGTCAAAGAACGCCATTCGCGGGCAACCTTTTATTTTTGCGGGAAAGGGACAGTTTTATCTCTATCATTCAGGCCACCTGACAGGTGCAGGGAGAGCAGGCTAGTTAAAAAATAAGTGTTGCGGGGTGAGGAGAAATCGCGCTGTTGTGATAGCTCCAAGAACAATGTGTTTTGTTTCCTCCTCCGTCCAAGCTTTCCGCGCTGTTTTTGTAGCTGTGATGTGTGCCCAACTCGCCCAACGTTTGGGTTTTAGTTCGTCCTGTTTGAGCACAAAGCCATCTGAAACGGACAATGTTTGCAAGCACAGAGCTTCTTACAGAACGGCCAGCTCAGCACGCGGTATTTCGAGCACAAACTACATACCCTCGTCTGTCTCTTCTGGACAACGCAAGACGAGGCGAACTAACCAAGCCACACAAAAACAGGAAGGACGACCTAAAATGCGCGCGAGACTCGATCAAAACCACGAGACCCCAAAGCGAGTCCAAAGCCCTCCCGACTGGGATCCTTCAGTTCAATTCGGGGAAGATTTTCAGCGCTTCCCACCCAACCCACCAGGGGCGTCAGCCGACATGACAGCGCGCCTTCTTCGGTCTAGGACTGCGCGAACAAGGTATTGTCCACCGCGAGTCACACACATACAAACGCAAGTGCTCCGGTTCCACGCGCTACCGAGCAAACCAACTCAATATACTCCCCCTCCCTCAGGTTCCTTTATTTTTTTTATTTCTTTGCGTCTCGCATTCTCTTGGCCATCGTCCCCCCATTTCCCGACCCCCCGAGGCATTGTGACGAACGCACGGCTCCTCCTCCGGGGCCTCCGGAAAACAGCTCCCACCGCCGAGAGCGCGACCAACGACGTCGTGCTCTCACAGCGTTATTGTTGCTGCTCCCAAGTTCACGCCGGCTACGCCCCCCTCCTCTCCGTCCACCCTCCATCACTGCGCCCCCCGCTCGCCTCCGCGCGCGTCCATGTAATTTACGTCCGCTCGGCAATGACGTTAACCTCCTGACCCGCGCCGGTAACGTCAACGACACTGGCGGCGGAGAACGCCTCCCTCGCTGCTTCTGTTCGGAGGGGGAAAAAAAGAGCAGCGGGTCGAACCTGACTTACGCAGCCGAAGAACTCGACAGCCGATAGCGGGCTGCGGGGCGAGCGAATGGCGGGTGAATTTTTAGACCACGACGCTTCGTGATTGCTATCTTTGACTATAGCTTCCTTGACATGCGCTCTAAAGAAGCGCGGTTATTGCCTCTGACGGCGTTTCACGTCAAATCCGACGGAGAAATTCTTAGTGAGACAAAAAACTTCCGGCAAGCTAGGGCAACCTGAAGCCTTCTCAAGCTGAAAGCATCAGGCGAAACTTTTTTCTTACTTTTTTTTTTTCTAAATGGAGTAAGGTTATTACTAGACCTGCTGTTGGAGTCCTCTCGTCTCTTCGTCCTCGTCTTTTGCGCAAACTTATTCCTTCGTACATCATGAACCAACTAGCCAGCAATCAAGTCCTATTAAATCAAACAACAGAGCAACCGCTAGAACGGCTCCTGCCGCTATTTCTGCCACATCATAACTGCATTCATAAAAATTAAGATTGCCACTAGTGTCGCAACCATTAGCCGGCAAGTGAGTAGGGACACTACTTGCTACCAAGCCAGTTTGCGCGGGGGAGTCAGGGCAGCAGCTACGAAGGCATTTCGCCACCGCTGCCGACCACCAGCCCTAGCCAAACTTTTCGCAAGATTGACAGCCATGCCCGGGAGCGATTCTGCTTTATCGCTCGCGTAAGAACTCGCCACAAAGCGCGCACAACGTTGAGCCTCTCGAAACAGGCATAGCAGTCACGCTTCGAGCGGAAGGCACAAACTATCAGAGCGACCTGACAAACCCAGACTACAGACCAAGCTCAGAGGAGGTTGGAGTTAACTAACCAAGCACAAAACAAGAACGAGTGCGAAGCGTTTGAAACAGACGATTCCGAAAGTGAAACAATGGAACCAGGGGACGGAAGGAGGGGGATTAGAGAGTGGGGAAAAGGGGAAGCAAGTGGGAGAGGAGAAAGGAGCGGCGCCAAACGCTCTTTTTTGACAAATTCTCGCCCGAGCCCGGGGTGCGGCGTGTCCTCGAGGCAGGCGGGCTGGCGATAGCGGCGCCCCCTTCCTTTTTACGGCCACTCGTAAATTTGGGCGGCTGCCGTCAACAAAAGGCGCCACTGGGTTATTTCATATCTCGCCGAGCCGACCCCGCTACCCTTCACCCCTCCGGCCGACAACTGCTGGACTTCTCCCCACAGATAGACACGCGCGCCCTTCTCTCCCCTCTTTTCGGCACCCGTGCGAGCGACGGAATCTCTCTGCCGGCCCGGGAGACTGACTGTAGTGGCATCTGGCGGAGAGCTTGTGGCACCGGCGTAGCTCGTTAATAATAAGACAACGCGCTTCGCTCCTCAATATCTCTTGCGCATAACTAAGTGCACGACACGGCTGGCAGAGGTGTGATAGTGGGGAGGAGAGGTGCAAGCGGCCAATACAGTGTATGCGCCCACGCACGCACGCACAACTGGAATACTTGCGAGTAATCCTTGTGAGCGATTTGTCAGCGAGATGTTTTTGAAGTATTTCGGCGAATAGAAGTACTTCGCAAGGACGCGCCTTGCAATATCCCTGAATCTGCCGAACACCACAAAAAGTACCGGCTGACCCGCAATGCACGACATAAGGACGAGACTGCTCGCTGGAAATAGGCGGTAAGAAGCCACGCCCGACTTTGTCATCCGCAAGCACCGCCCCGCAATGCAGCGGACAGTCGGTATCAACAGAACGCACGGAGCAGTACACTACAGCGGTAGAAATATCGATTTAGTGGATATATTAATCGCTACCAAACGGGGGAGCTCGTTTTGTGTGTGTGCGTCCCTGGTCTCTTTCCCTGCTGCACCTAGCGCCTTAGTCGCGCCTACAAGAAACAAGCGCGGTTGTTGGCAAGAGATTTATTCGGAAGACACGGAATCGGCGACCACTCTTTTACCCAGAGTCAAGCTCACGTGACAGCACGCACACGCGCAGCCATAAATATATGCTACCCGCGGCGCTATCGCTCTAAATTGAGTGAGACGAACGGCAGCCATTCGGGCCGGACGATAGCATCTCGCGCCACGGTCCTTCTTACCCGAGCGCATATTCAAGCGAGCGCGGCGGTCGGGCAATGCAAGAGCGCTGCAGGAATACGCGGCTTACATAACGTATAAGCCCGAAATGGAGATCCGCGGGCCGGGAAGAAGAAGGAAACGGGGCGGGCTGGGAGTCTCCGCCGACCGCGCGGAAATCACAAACAAAGGACGGATGCGGAGAGATGTATGCGCGCTCTTAGCGCCAAGTTCGCCGTGGCTGGAAAAGGCGGCGCGCGAAGATAACGTCCGTCAACATCAAGAATGCGGATCACGCCGCGCCGGCTTCGCGTCCGAAACGACGACGACCCCGTCGCATCTGGCATTAGGATGCGCGTAAACCGAATGCGGGCTTCCGCGCCCGGGCCCGGTATACGCTCAGTGCGACTGCAAGAGAAGGGAGAGAAAACGAAAATTTTACCGGTATACGCATCTCGCAAGCGATGGTGTGGCGGCTCGCTTGGTCGTATCTAGGAGATCTCCGGCCAAGGGTTTATTTAAAAAGAGACGTTTCGGCTTCCATGCGCAAGCCTTGTTCAGCGACCACTGAACCAGCGAACGTAGCCACTGAACACGGCTTCTGTATAGAACCAGAAAAATTTTCTTTTAGGGGCGAAACCCCTTAGGGGCTCGAGCTGTCGGCGTCTCATTTCGTCATTGAAACCGTCGTCTCATGTCGTCACGGTACTAAAACATTCGTTTACGCCTCGCGCTAGAATGCTTCGTGCTTCTAAGACACGAGACTTTTACAGCAAAGCTGTGTACCGCCAACCCCCAACGGTATCATCTCGGTTGGCAAAAACGCCAAGGCGCCAAGAATACACTTACACACTGCACGCTTCGCCCTTCCCCAGGTTTCCCGTTAATGGAGATGACCCAGGATTTTTAATAAACCTTCCGCCAGCAATCGTCCACTTTCTAACTTTAACTAAGAATGTTCTACCCCACAAAGCGAGATATCGTCAAACCCTATTTTTTCATGATCGTATGTTCCACTTTCTGCTTACTTTGTTTATTTTCCTTATTTGCCGTATGCGTTAGCAGGCAGTTCAGGATCCGGAAGCCCTGGAATTATTGGGTTATCCCAGTGCGGAACGCCACGTGAGAGAACGGCTAAGAAAGTCCGGATTATGCTCAAAGGGAACACTATGAGACAGGTGATCAGAAAGCTACTGAACGGATAAAGCTTTTACGGACTACCGCACCCACAGCGTTAAGAAGTATCTTTATTTGTCCGGTGCACAAAGACTGAGTGTCCTCGATGCGCCCACACTCCCGGATAACACGGGCGTTCGCGCCGTTAAAACCAAGAAAAGTTCCTTTTATCGCCCCTATCTGCCCGCAAAGGAGCGCGGTATCGCTCTCCGATCCAACTGGTGGTATCGGGATCTCAATGAAAATTTACCACCCCTTCCGAAAGGAAGTTGAGAGAATCGCGAAGGCGACGATTTTTCGCGCACTAAGTAAACAATCTACGAACGATGTAAATGTATACCAATACATGATTGGCAGATAAAGGTTTTTAATGATGTCTTATCCAGAACTGTTCTTTTTTCGCGATTGTCAACTGACCATTTCAACACAACAGAAGCCCGCTTTCACACGTGTAGAATCATCTTACTGGCTAATTGTCACGTAATTTATTTCGGGATACTTTTGATAACGCAATAGTTAGAGTCGCTTTCCCTAATCATGCCGTCTCCGTAGACGGCCATGCTTC
Source organism: Haemaphysalis longicornis (assembly GCA_013339765.2). Taxonomy (NCBI): domain Eukaryota; kingdom Metazoa; phylum Arthropoda; class Arachnida; order Ixodida; family Ixodidae; genus Haemaphysalis; species Haemaphysalis longicornis. Next base: position 301,382 of record JABSTR010001021.1, read on the forward strand.
ACTGCAAAACGGGCAATGTGGGAAAGCCAGCTTCCAAAGACCAAGCTTACACCGATACTTTGAAAGTCGGCTGCGCCTCTAAACACAAAACATTGCTGGAAAGACAGTTTCCCAGGAGCAAGTCAAGCCCGTCATATCAAAAAATGAAGGGCCTAGGACCTTTATTTTATTTTTATGGGAGCTTTTGGGTCGGCCAACTCGTCTAACGGGAAATTCATGATTAGTTCTTTGACAGGACGGCATTGGTCCCACTAAGAAAGCTTTCGCTTTAAAGAACCGCTTATTTTATCCGGTCTATTAACGCTTCTACTTTCTCTGTACCAACAAAGAATTTATGGACGTACTTCAAATACACACGGTGGGTATTGTGCATCCTCACCATTCTAAAGCAAACACGGACGTACAGCACTATATACATTAGCGCTCAACGAAGTTTGCGCGAAAGCGGCCGGCAGTCACTATTTAGCTCATACTTCACACGAAACTAGCCTCCAAGCAACGACACTTCCCAAACGCAGAGCAGGAGAACGCATCGGCGCGCTACACTCTTCCCGGCCGACCGCGTTCTCCGGTTTCAAAGGACGACAGCCGCGTGAAACACGGCGCCATTCCAGGGGTCCATTACCGCGCGGCGGCCCACAAACAACCGAATAAGCCGCGGCCAGCTGACAACGCCCGCCTGGCCCCGCAGCCAAAACCTCGCACGTGCCACCTCCGGCGAGCGAGCAGCAAAGACAAAACACAGGCCCGTTTCCGCCCCTTCCGAAAGTGAGAAGCGCGCTTCGACGTCCGCGGACGCGACGAGAACGTGCCTTGACGGCGGCAGCCGCACTGTTTACCGAAGCCCCGCTTGGGCTCTCCTTTTTATCTCGGAGCCCAGTGCCCGAATCGCCAAGGAGCCACTCGTGGCCCCCCCTACCCATAAGCCCCCCATCATCTTCTTCGAGAAGCGGAGACGTGTCTGCGCGAAAGACCTCCTCGAGTCACGTCCCACTTAAAGGCCCGCTTTCCCTCACTCCCGGCAGCCGATCGAGCCAAGTACCAAATGACGTGTCCATCTCCGCCGTGGCTGAGGAACGAGAAGGCAATATTAGGTCGGAACGCACCAGCCACAGTCGGTCTTCTTCTCTCGCGCGCACCACATTAGCCCACCACCCCTCCCTCCCCATTTCTCGTTCGGAAGCATGACCGTGAGGTTCTCCTGCCGCAGCCATCTGGAAACCACATCGTGGCCCCGCAGAACAGACACGGGGCCATCCATTTCGAAAGCGAAGGTCCGCCTTCCACGGCAGGCTGCCGGAGGAAACAAGGTGAACGTTTTCGCTTGCCGCGCGTGGTGAGGCAGTGGTTGCAGGCAGGGTGGTGGAAAAGGACAAAACGGGTCGTGGATTGCGAGGTAGGACAGTCGCCATGGCGGTGGCAACCATAGCTGCAGGCTAGCTGGCCTTTCACGACGTAAATTTACCTGACAGAACAAAGGAAACGGTTTGGCTGCTCCGGCTACACACTATCGGGAGAAAGGAGCATAGATTAGCGCTCATAAAGCAGCGTTGCCGACACTAAGGGTATGTGCTTATACCCTCTTGGTTGCAATAGTACTTCGCTAGGCTTCAGAGTAAGCGCACATACTTCTTGCGGTCGACCCCCACAGTGCTCACGCTGTGATCAACCTCTTTACAGACAAATGACTGCTTTGATTAGCCATTTTACAAAGCGGTGTCTCATTTACATCTTCGGGTATACTGACGCATTAGTAGCTGTACGGGCAGAACGGCTCAGCACGCAACGCGCAGAGACAGGCCAGAACTGTTGCGTTGGCCCTCTCTGAGACGTACTTTAAATATCCATTACGTCAGGAATGCGTACAATCTACACCACATTTCTCTCGCCGATTGAAAGATGTGTAAGACTGACATGTGACACTCCACTGGAGATTTCTCGAGGACTATTAATGCTCACATATTTCTTGACAACATGTTTCGGCCTGCTGATACTGCAGGCTCATTATTCTGCAGTATGAAGGATTGTTTTCTTTACAACTCGTCCACAACAGCCTTACCTCTCCATACCAGCTAATGAGAATCCAGAGCTTCTGTACCAGTAGCGTTTACACTTCCTTTCCTTGCATTTGGTATTAGATTCCCGGTACCTGCACAGTTTTTCGCCAGAGTTCAGCAACAAAAACGCGTTTCTTTTCTTTCCTAAGTAGCCCGTTTTAATACAGTGGGCCCTGAGCATTGGTCCCGGAATCACAACTTCCCGGTCTCCGCAGCAGGACAGTAGCAGCCCTCTAATGATGCATCGCCTTGTCTCTCAAATCCAGCTTATGTTCTCCCGTAACACAACAAGCACGACTCTGCCACCGCGGACGTAAAGGCGAAAGACAAGCACAAAGACAGAATCCAAGCAGCAAGCGGAGGGAGGGCGGACACACCCGGAACTCGTCCTTCCCTTCGCCGACGTCGTCGAGCGGGCGACCGCTGTGCGAGCTGAGCGCAGCGTCGCCGCTCGGTCGACGACGATGCCCGCTTCGCGCGGTCAGCCGACCCAGAACAGGCTCGGCGACAGAGCAGCGAAAAGGAAATTAAAAGCGAGCCGACGGCCGTGTAACAACACAACAGGACCACTCTCCACCGGAGGGGAGAGCAATGCGAAAAAAGAAGACGAAGGCGCACCAGCCCCTTCTTCTCTTTCCCCGAGCTGTCGGAGTGACGGCGGTGCGACGGGAACACGCAAAAAAACGCAGAAGTGTAGCAACCACCGCCACCACCGGCCGTACCACGGAGGAACCCCGGCGAGATCGCGCCGAGAGCAGTCGCAGCTACAACGACTACGACTCGACGACCGACGGGGCAGGCGGGGAGAGGAGGAATGACCAATGGCCGCCTCCTCGCCACTCTTTCTCGTTTCGAGGGGAGCCCAAGGTCCTTGCACCCGCGAGGGGGGACGCAGAAAGGCCACTCACTCAAACTCGCGGCGAGGTGGCAGCGCCGGGAGGGGCTTCTTGCGCACAACACGGCCGATGCTGCGGCAGCATCCGCGCGCCCACTTGAAGGAGCCTCCCTCCCCTCTTGCAGCTGCGAAACGGACAACGCGGCCGGCCATAAACAATCGGACGATGACGACCCGTCGAACGGCCGTCCAGTCCAATCCGCGTGGTCAGCGAGTGTCGGTGTGTCTCGGACGCTGCTCGTTCCTTGAGTGTAATAGAGCGCGTGGCAGCAGCGACATGTAGTCATCGATACCAGAGGGACTAAAGCCTAGTGGTCCCGGGGGCTAATATGGAATATTAGGTCCAGCTGAATTTCAGAGTACTCGTAAACCAGGCTACTTGAATGAGGATGTGCCAAAAAGACAGGCAAACGAATCAAAACAAGCATGGGAGCATACCAGCTTCCCCACGGGGGCTAACCGAACTCACTATCACGGCAACACTTCCGTATTTTCATTTCGGATTTTGGGGGTATAACGAGCTGGAGATATACACCCGGGCTACGGGCGCGCCGTAGTGGAGGACTCCGGATCAACTTTGACCACCTGGGGATCTTTGAGCTGCGCCGCAATCTCGATACACGGGCGTTTTCGGTTCACAATTTTCATCTCAGCAACGTACGAGAGGTCTCCCTGCAGGCTCTTCCCACTGTAGTCTATTTCACAAGCTGGGCGCAGTGCTGCGGAGGCCACACGCCACTGGCCTAATAAGCGTCCCACTCACCCTTACATTACACGGAGGAGGACAGCGGGGAAACGGAAATGCCCTTCCAAAGCCCCCAGTGCTTTTGTCGCTTTTTTTTCAGCAGACCCCAGAAGAACGTTGCGATGAGCGGCGCAGATTAACCGAGAGCGGTGTAGCCGTCACACTTCTCCACACAGCTTGTGAAATGACAAGAGCTTTATGACTTATAGTTGCGGATTTGGTCATTTATGTAGAAGCACCTCCTAGCCTTGACGACTAAGTCGGTGAGAAGCGACTACAAGCAGAATGAAAGGAGAAAGCGGCTAGTTCATTCCGGTCCACACGTGGCATACTCTGTGTGCCATTTGGAAATTGCGATTGGAAAATAATAAACGCCGTCTGAAACCGATGGAATACAACGCCAAATTTTATGGGGCTTCCCGGGACCAAATCAGCACCAAGTCTCGGCGGAATTTTCTGTCCAAAAGGCACGGAGTACTGAACATCAGATCGGCCTGTGTCATCTCAGTGACAAGGCCTTTCGAGCTCCTCCCTTAGTTACCGAACAGCGGCGGAACTCATGGGATTATGTATCAATGCCTACCAAACAGAGCCAACAAAGCCAAGACCTCAACACCTAACGATACTAGGGTAACCCCAATGTTTGGCAATTTTTGCGACGTCAAACGGCTTCTACCTCAAATTACATCGATAGCGTGGTGCACCTTACAAATTGTTACTGATACATTATACGCATCACCAACGCTACCAGATCCCAGGTTGTGTGTCTGTGCGTGCGTGCGGGACGGTATCCAAGTGGGGCGCGGAACTACAGGTGCAGCCATGAGGGGAGAACATGAAAAGGCTGGAAGACAACTGAGGTCAGTTGCACATAGCAATATTCCGATAACCAACGGCTGATAGTGGCGCTGATGCGCGTACACGTGTCTTGAGCAAGGTGCACTCATGTTGCATGGCTCAAAGGCGACACAAACAAAGGCGGTCCCGTTCAGAGGTGTCCCCGTCGCGACCCCCCACAACTCGGCGGCAGAACAACTCGCCTTCGCAGCGGTGACGTCAGGCTTTCTCGCGCATGCAGTCACCGCTGATCCTGGTAGGGGAAAAACGAAAGAAGAAGCGAAGGTGACAGCGGAGCGAGGTGACACGGAGCCGAAACGCGACGACCCGCAGCGGTGCACGGACCGTCTTCGTCAGTCCCCCACGGAGGGAACAGCAGTGGAACCAGCACGCGGCCCTGCGGAAGCCCGTCACGACGCTGTTGGCCTCCCGGCAAGACAAGTCCAGTCAGCCCGGCCTGTCCCTCTCTCGGACGTGCCAATGCCGCCAGAGCACTCCGTATAACGGCGAGTGACGCGCAAACCCCGGAACCAAAAAGAAAAGGAAGAACGACTTGAAGGAGAAGGGTAGACGGTTCTCGGGCGATGTGAAAAGAAAGAGTTGAGACGCGCACTCGAAAGTTTGCAGCAGTCGATGGGGAGAGGAGTCGCAAGCTATGCTTGCTGTCCACTGACTAGGGAGGAACTGACGTGACGCAACCACATCGTGCAGAACTCTGGTTCGTCTCGGCAGTTCGAGATTTCAGAACGTGCGCGTCACAGCTTGTTTTGTGACCGTTCCTTCGTCGAAGCATCGACATACACTGTTTGCTAGAAGTTCCTAGGCTTCGACCGGTGTAACTGGCCTTGAGTAACGAAAAATGCTTTCCTCAACTTTATGGCCTCAAGGAAATTTGAATTGCAGTGGAGTGCAGGCCTCTTGCTTGCATTTTTTGTGGCCTACAATAAATGATGAGAGAGATGAGTGCTTGTGCGAACCACCACTTTGTGAGATCTTGTCTCTGTTTGTCTTGCAAAGGATTAAAGCGTCCTTACTTAGACCTACGTTCAGTAGAAGCCGTTAACCCGTTTCTTGTTCGAGCTTCGCTACGCCTTAAAGCAAGACTAATTATATTCACAACTACCACTAGAAAACGACAATACGAAGAGGAAGAAAAGGATGAGACAGCGTAGTTGTACTTCCCGCAGTCCGCTTGAACCAACTAAAAGCCCATTCGAATACTTCAAACGCAAAAACTCGATCAAAGAATACGCGTCTCCGTCATTTTCTAAACAACTTCGCCATCAGAATTGGGCAAACAGTAATGTACCGGAAGCAAGGTCTTAACCGACGCAGAACCCCGGGCAAATAAATGTTCGTCACTGCGGCGGAGCAAAGCTTGAGAGCGCCAGGAGGAGGACTAAACATGAGCGACGCACTCAAGCGCTATCTCCATCCTACCTGAACCAACTTCTACTACTAAACTACCTTTGCCGGTTCTCGCAAGAGCATACTCATCCCCCGGCACACGGCGGCGCGTCGGATACGGGCGCCATCTTTCTTCCGTGCCTTAGCATATCGGCCGCCTAGATCAAGACAACCACCCCTCCCCCTTCACCCCCGGCGGAACCTCGCAAGGCTTCTCGCTCGCTCCCCCAGCCTCGCCGCCGCCGCCACTCCCCGTGTTTCCCGCGTCGTTCGGCCAGACGCGCTGGCGGCGGAAATATGCGGGCGGCGCGCTTTGATCTCGGCCGATGGGGGCACCACGTGTGATCAAACCGGTGTGCTGCACCACGCGGCAACGCCACCTCCCCGACAGAGATGCCTGCCCGTGCAGCTGTACCTTTCGCTCGCGTCAAGGGCCATCGGCCACGACGAAACCGCGTCTCTGTCGACCACCACGACGCCCCTTGCCCCGGGTAACTTCAAAGGCGGCGGTCGAAGGGGTCGCGCAGGGCTGCCCCGAGGCCTTCTGTCGATGGTGGTGTGCGCGTGTGAGTGCGATGTTCGGAGTGCGCGATGGGAGGGAGGGGTAAAACTTTTAGCACCGCCTAATTAGAAATGCCGGCGGCGGCCGCACATTCTCCCCCCCACCACTTCCCTGCACGACAAAGCTCACACCTCGCCGACTGACCGGGGCAATCGCGGCCGCGCCGTCGTGGCCGTACGCGAGTCGTGCATCCAGGTGAGCTGATTCGAACATGACGCCGTCCCTGCCCGCCTTCAACCCGGGGTGATTCGATGGCACGGAGAACGGCTCACTGCAACTGTCTCTCTCCGCAGTCTCCATTTTGACAAATTGGAAACGCTTTGTTTCCGAACTTGAAGGGAAAAAAAGGGGGCACACAACGAGAAGAAGCTAGAAAGGTTCACACAAAGCCTAATCTAAAAACGTTCTTTGTAGTGTTCTTCTGCTCGTGCAATCCTTCTCACAAGACTGGAAGGCGTGAAGTCGCTAAAAAGATCCATGCGAATAACCGATCAGCAAACACGTAACCTAACACAGGATTACCTTTCCTTTTGTCTTAGCGCGTATTTTTATCAACACATACAATAGGATTCACGCTTAAATTGCGATGTCTGCCAGACCACACGCAACCACTTAGCATTTCTTTTTCATTTAGCACAGTCATTCCTTCCAACGAATAAAAAGGTTTTGACTTACTAAAGAAACAGATTCGCGAACAGGAGATCAGCGCTTCAACGAGAAAATCGTCGCGGACACGGCCACTCCATCACGAGCCGCGAGGGCCGATAGCGACAATTTGGTTACTTCGTCGTTAGGCCTACAGCAGTTCGATATAAGCCGAAGTGCAGTTTCGGCCGGAGATAACGAACCGACCGGCGGCGGCGCAAACCGAGCCGCTGGCCGAGCTCACTCCTAATCGGTCCGGATTTTGCGCTAAGCGCGAGCACGCCAGGAGGCCTGGGAACCAAAGGGCGCGCTTCTTGCTAATCAACGCTGCCCCCATAATTGATTCATTAGGCTGGACACAGCGTCACGCGTCGTCCGCAGTGCTAGGCAGCTCCCCCACCACGGCGTAGCGAGCTTAGATAACGTCCTCTTCCTAGTTAGGAGCAGCGCAAATAAGCTAGCCCGGCGGTGTAACAGCGATGTTTTGTTTCTCTTCTTTTGCATGCAGGAAAGCAACTGGTTTAACGACTGGTCAGCGAAGCTACTACTCTGCAGAGAATAAGAATAAAACGAGCCGGCGAAGAAGGGTTCCCGAGTGGCTGCGTAACCCTTCAAGGGTCGCTGAACCACGATAAGGAAGCAACCACAACAGCAAGCTGCAATGATTTGCAACAAGCCCTAGTTATAACGAAATCACTTTATTCGAACTCTCGCATCACCAGTGTTGTGTAATGTTGCAATAATCTTCGCATAAATTCTTTTTTTTAAGTTCCTTTTGTTGTGATTGCTTGAACTTTACATTGTAATACTGTTCATTTACGAGAGGTCCCACCGCAGTGCCGCACTTCGGGACCTCTTTCTGTAATATCAATCCCGATGCACTGTATCCTTGTTATCGATTACAATAAACTGAACTGAAGTTAATCACGCTCCCGGCTGCAGTGCATGGAAAACAAACTTCCTCTTACAACGAAGTACCGGTTATAACGAAGTTAGTTTTTCTTGTTTTCGGGTCTTGAGATAACAGTGGTTTATATTTGCATGCCCGAAACAATCAGAGTAGACGGTGAGTAAACACGTTTAGTCGACGAGGCTTAGTTAAAACAATGCCGTGCCACCTCAGTTCTAGGCGTCCTTACAAATTCAGGGCGTCGCTACTCCTTTTCGTGACACCACAGCGAATACCGGTGCTACTGGTCGGATTCCTTTCGGTGCTTCGGATTCCTTCGGATTCGGTGCTACTGGTGAGAACAGCTCTAAATAGCGACGTAATAAAACCAAAGCGGACCGAGAATCTGCTGCACTCAGCCAATCACGGCGAAGTATAGCGTTCCGTGCCGGCGACCGCTTTCGCACTTCCAGGAACGACGGAAATACGAAAAAGGTTTTAGTCAACGCCCTTTCAGGGCCCCTTAAAGCAGTCGTAAAACCATTATCGGATTCATATTTGGGTATATCAACTATTCTTCGGCACTGCGGCTCTCGCCGAGGGACTTCGCTCAAAACCATCTGAATGTGTCGTTTGGTACGCCTTCGCACCAGGGTGAAGGATGATCCAGCACACCGTGGGAACGCACCTGACGTCGCATTTTACACGGAAAAGTGCCTGTACATCGAGTTGGGGTTTTAGAACACAGAGCGGTATCATTGTGGCCATCCGTGCAATGGCCATCCGTATCAAAGGGCAACCACCGGACACAGTGCACGAACACTGTCGACAATCAATAGACCTGCTTTGCGGGACAGCTTTCGCCTGACTCATAACGCTGTCAGAAACGTTTAACGGTCATCCCTCCTGACAGTTTTGAAGTATTGTTTAAATCGATAGCATTTTTGTGACAAAGATATACAACCGCATGGTGCGGGGCACACAGCAATGACGGCTACATCATCAGCCAACTGTTACGACTGGTTCACGATGATTTCCAGGCTCACTGCAAAAATGAACTTCCTTAAGAAAACGAAACTTGCGGCGCATCGATAGCAGATCGCACCCGCTTAGAACGGAGCATCGCTTACAGCGAGGTCAGTTCCTAGTCCCGAGTCCTTCGTTGTAACGCAAGGATTAGTGTAGTGCTGAGTTTTCTCGGCTGGCGAAACGGCGCCCTGCGCGCGGAACATGCCCACCAGCAGTCACGAAGATGCACAGCCACTACGGACAGGAAGAGGGGAGATGAAAGAGGGAGAGAGAACTGGAGAAGAAGAAGAAGAGTTGCTCGGCGGCGGCGTCCGATACGATTAGTCCGGCGCGTCCAGCGGGCCGTTTGCTCGTCTAATTACAACGGACAAGAAGCCGAAACGAAAGAAAGGCGGCACGCACTCTCTTCCGACGCCACCACGACCGGCACGCAGCAGCAGGCCAGGTCGAAAGAGGACGAGAGGGAGAAGCACCGACGCAGCCCTCTTTCCCCGAAGGGCGTGACGAGAGAGACTGACCCCGACGAAACCAGCGCGGCCGCCGCCACGATGCGGCCACTCGGCCCGATGACGCGAGGAGACCAGAGGTGGGTTTGGGCAGGCGATGCGCGACAAACATTGTGGCTCCGAGGTGCGAAGTGGATTGCCCGATTGCAGCGCATACATGAAGTCACACTCTACCAGTAGTAAGGAAAGGAGGAATGCGACAAGTGTGAGCGGAAGTAAACCTAACCCGACCGAGGATAAAACGTCTTCCGCCCAATGGTCGCCTTGAAGACGAAGAATGTGAACCTTCAAATGAACTACAGAACATGCGCGATCGCGCTGCAGTCGTGCGAAATCGTATCATACGCCACACAAATCACGCGCGACCGTTTCGGGTCTCTCAGAAACTTGGCCTTCTGTTTTCCAGCGTGTGAGCTCTACGGCCACACCGAACGTCTAATTTGTATAATCATGAATGAAACACAAAATACATTAAAAGCAATTACATAATCTTTTTATTCATTAGGCTAAGATGCTCAGTTTTGGAGGCGACGTCTAGATCGTACTCCCATGACGGCATTTCTGGAATCCGACGACGCAGGAGTGGCGCGGCGCACACAAAGAAAGTCGTCCACTGACCAAACCAAGCTCGCCACGAAGTGACGGAATTCGATACTTCATCGCAACAATGAGTACATAAACATCTCAGCGGGAAACGGAAATCGACTTGACTGTTTAAGCATTTCAATGAAAGCTTGAGTGGGAGGGAAGTCGCGAACATTTCGACAAAACAGCTATCTGTTTTTGTCGACTTCGCAATACGAAAGGCAGAAAACGCAGAACGAGGTTTCAAACGGACAACCAGCGTATAGTTCTGTGGAACATAACCATCGGTTACGAGCGAAAGCGTCCGCCCCAGGACGACTCGGTAGATTCACGAGTCGTGAGAGCAAATCTCGCGTTCTTTGCTTCGCATATTTCCGCGAAATTTCCTATCGCTACCATTGTGTCCGTGTTTCTCTCGACCGCCCTTCGCTGCCGTACATTCCACCTGAAGGTTTCCCAGCCATGTCCGGTTTTCGTTTAACCACGGGAGGGTTGTTAAATCAGGTGTGAAGACCGCTTATGTCAGTCCAGCCGATACAGAAAACCGTTATAGTTCCATTGATTCGAAAACCCAATGTGCCGTAGCATGCACATTTGCGATTCTCAGGATCCCTGTGTTGCGTAGAGAGGTTTCATGCGTGATTTTTTTTTTTCCTTCTGCCCCTTTGATAATTGCCAGGGTGAGCGTGCAAACCAAAATGCAGGTACTGCCAACCACACTGTAACGCTACAGTACTTCCTTAACGAGTCGTTTAAACGTAGGCTACAAGTTTGTGCAGCCCCCCAGTTAGCGGGAACCACAAGCCTACACGGTGCGTACGTACCTAGTTTTCCGTAAAGCGCGGCAGCTTTGTAAATAAGGTAGAAATAAAACCTACACAGTTCTATACAGCCCTTTGCATTTTACAAGTTACCACATAACGGGATACGTGTTTGCGGTCGTGAACAAATAAAAAAGAATTGGGTTTAGAAGCGTCTAGACTTTGATGTCCAAAACTATGACTCGTCCCACGATGTGCGCACCACCGTTCAGCATTTCCTTTGAAGTTGTTCAGGCACCATAAAGCTGAATAAGTAAGCAGCAAACCCTGAAAAAAATTCTGTATGCCTGAATTAGCAATGAACCGAATTGACCAAAGTAACAAGAATTGCGATTGAAGTGGCGGCTGCAAAATGTCGGCTCCCGTCGCATTCAATTTAAGGATGTCTTGACAGCGTCATGGTTAGAGAGACTGTTTCATTATGACGTGAAAATCGTACAGCAGCTATAAAGGAAACAGCGAGTAAACAAACTAACCTACCCCGACTTTGCAGGGTCTTACACCGCCCGAAATCCTTACAACTTGCGTTGTACTTCTGGTTCTCCGGGAAACCTGGCCGCAAACAGTAAAACAAAGGAAACTGACGCGGGACTCACATTGGATTCGTGGCATTCCAGTAAATATCCGCCAGCCGTACGCAGGATACATCCACCGGTAGTGCTTCAATAATCGCCAACACGAAGAACAGCAGGATCCAAGGCATGGTGATGACGGACTTGGGACGGCCGGTCTGGGTTCTCTTCCCAAGACCTCCCTTTCGCGTCGTTCTCACAGGAGCCTCAAAATCCCGGACGAAATAAAAGAAAACGTCGGTGTGGAGTTTGCCAAAGTCGCGACGCGCAGATTTCTTCTTCGCACGATACAATGGCGCACACACACACCGCGGCCAAGGAAACTGAAAAAGTGACCCGGAGCACTAGACACTGGCCACACGACTACGAAGAGGCGTTAGCCGGCCACGCAGGACGACCAACGAGCGTACGGTGCCGCGCGGTCGTGCCTCGTGTCGCTGGCCATCCCGGCGACGACTTCGAACGATGGCCTCTCTCCCGGGAGTTCACTCCGGCGTGGTCGGCATTCCTTTCCGAGGCGCAGAGTTCGCGGCGCAACGTCCGGGCCAAGAAGCCGTCAATTACTCGGCTGGCCGAGTTCGTCAAGAACGGTCTGCCTTCCCTCGGGACCGTCACTCAGCACGGAACATCGGTGCAAAACAGCGTCGGCTCTGCTCAGTCGAGTCGTGGCGTTGCCGGTCGTTCAAAACACAGGCGCGCGACGAACGGCGTCCCCCGAACACAAGACGAAGAGATCGGCGCTTCTTTCCTCGTGCACTCTGTCGTCGCCCCCACTCGAGAAGAAAAGAACGCAACAGGCCGCTGCAGCGCGGCCCAGAGAATAAATAAAAACACGCCGCTCGGAAGCGCCCGGAACGAAAACAAGGTTCGCGCCGACTCCAAAACTGCCGGCTGCGGATCAGCAGCAGCTTGGAAGCCAACTGACGCCCGGTCCGGCAGCCGACGGACCGGTTCCGCTGCCGCCGCCAGGGGAGCGACAGCGCGCCCGGGCGCGTTTGACCAATCGGAAGCAGCGGACGGGAGCGGGGCGCGGCGACGTCACGGGGATTTGAGCCCAGCATCCGGAGACGTGCCCGTACGGAACGACAAAATAGAGAAATTAATGCGCGTGGACGGAGAGGGGAACCGGAGGCGCGCTGGGCGAGCAACAGGAGGGTGGGGTGTCGTCCGAAACGGCGAATCTACCTGGCGAGAGATGTGTTGCTGGCCCGCTCTCGCTTCGCGCTTATTCTTTTCTTGAACGACGGAGGCTTGCTCTTCCTTTCTTCTTTCCTTCTCTTTTTTTACCCTGGCTGATTTGTTTTGGAAAGCGTGTTTTTGTGCGTTCCGTCTGTCTCCGGCTATACAGCTCTGCTGCTCGTACTTTTTTTGAGTGTGCCACCTTACAAGAAACTGTCGGGTGGTCGCTTGCTTTTCGCTTAATTGTTGTATTCTCTTTTACTCCGCTGTTGTAAATCTCACCTTCAATTGAACCATCAGATTTCGTCGTTTGTGCCTCAGCGCTCTCAGATTTACGGGACTACTGTAGCATATAGAGTTGTTGCTTGAATATTTCTCCGCTATTACTACTGACGTCGTGCGCACGCCCGAAATCTTGGAATCAGCCATTTGAACGCGCTTTATTTACTTCTTGCTGTGTTCATTGACTTTGGTTTCCTGGTTACTTACTTGTTGTTATGAAGCTTTCGAGGATTCTCCCAGTACAAGAGAGTGAATTGCTGGGCTAGGTGGTTCATATTGTTCAGAAAAGGGGAAACCAATCAGCATAACGCAGGACAAAGCCTCCTCTTCTTGCCCTGCGTTCTGCTCGCTGGTTTCCCCTTTTCTGAACATTCTCCGAGTACTCCTTTTTTTTTTTCCTTCACAAAGGTGTCACCACTGAAAATGAATGCATGCAACGCAGTTTTTTTTCTTTCTCCATTTTTATCTTAGGCATTTCTTGTGTCCTGTCGGGGGTTCATAGCTTCCTTCATCCACATAAGCATAGGATAACAGATGATCACAATGCCTCTAAGATGCAACATGTCTCTTCCGCTGCGTTACATAATACCCCGTTCCGTTACATAATGGTTACAACAGAAAAACGCAACGCCTTCCTTCGAGTTTTCCTTGCTTTTTAATTTCGTTCTTTTTTTCTTTGCAGAAGTTCTGCACAGGTGCTAGCAGAAACGATACATTGAGAATAATTCAGTTGCGAATTGTTATGCTTACCATCCTTTTTTTTTTTTTACATTGAAAGAGCGGTCGAAGAAATCGCAGCTGCGTTTCAGATCCCGAAACACTGCCGATCAGCACAGAAAACCCAATTTGTTGCTCCTTGGGCAGCACATCAGAATGACGTGATACGCTGACGCCAGTCAGTACGCAATGTTACAAGCTCAGACGTCACGATTTCATTCACAAACTGAAACTTGAAGGAGTTTAGCGACGTGCCAGAAGTCCAGCATTACTCTCGTAGATTCCCACAGACTAAACCACGAGGACGTCGTATACCTGCTCCTCCTGAGGCAAGTGTTCGTGAAGTGGTAGCCCCCTCCCCCTTTCTTTCTCTCTCTCTCTCAAGAAAAGGGGGGTGCTGTCTGCTGCGTTTAATGGAAGGAAACCGACCACAAGTTTAACCCTCGTTCCCATTTCGATCGCACATCCTTAAAACCTGCTTGCTTGGCTCAAGTTACTTTACCTCAACCGTAGTTTGCGCCTTTACAATTCATCTGGTCAGCCTCCACTTAAACTACACTTATCCTTACGGGCAGCCTACGCTCTTGTGCTGCTCTAATGTGCCCGGTCGCAGTACACCCTTCCGCGTTTGTCCAAAAAACCCTGCATGCCACTACTCACGTAAAGCTGATCGAGGGCAGCAACAACAGAAACGATCACTGGCTCGTCAAAAAATATTCTGCAACACTGAAGCCTTGAGACAGTTCGGTTGGCGTGTCGCTCGTAGGTACAAACTGAGATCACCTGAACTGGTGGCTTTGTTTCCGGGAATAAGATCTGACCCCGCATAAGCGTCCCAGTTACATCTTGCTGCGAAAGACGACCCGGGCAAATTTTCCCGTTCCTATGCTCCCAGCCCACAAGGCGTTCAACAAAGTGTGCTCAAGCTCGTAAATCATCCGCACAGGCCGGGTTTCCTCGTTCCCAGTCCATTCCGGCGCAGTTACAATGATCAACTGTGTCGCTCGCGGGAAGCCAAGCGTATGGCAGCCAAGCACTGTAGCCAGAGCTCACAGAAGGACCACGTGATGTGCTCAGTTTCGGGGCCAGGCGGTCCGCTGCCAATTACGGCCGTCACCCAGGGCTCATCATTCTTGGTTAAGACGCGCCATCTGGTGTCGGTTTCCGGAACCCGTTCGGTGGTCCGCAGGACCTCCCGCCGCGGAAGGCGCCGTTCACGAAGCGACAACAAACAAGGCCGGGGAGAGAGCGACATTTTCATTGACCAGCGTCCTCAGCACCCCTGTCCGGCGACCGACGCCCCCCGCGAAAACGAGCTGGAACTAACAGCATGACAGGGGCGAGCTGCATGATGAGCGGGAAGGGGTGAAGTCGGAAGAAGAGGGACAGAAACGGGGTGAGTTGAAATCACCGAGATCGTTGACACTGTTCTCGGAAGTGCCACGCTGCGTGCACCGAAACCGCGGGAACTAACGCGAGGCTCGCGCCTCTGTGAAAACCACAGGAATTTGAAGCCTCTTGCGGTGCGTTCTTGGTGAGCTCCGACGCGACGAAACTGCGATAGAACCCACTCCTGTCGCCCCGCGAGTCGGTCCGCCTCCGGGTCTTCCGTCAAAATTTCTCTATGCACCTGCGTCAAGCCGACCTCCCTGCAGATTTCGCCTTTAAACTGAGCTCCGAGGCTGCTTTCTTCGCGCAGTGGAGCTTTCTCTTTGGAGAGGACGTTCACGAAATTCGCAAAGCATTCGCGGAATATCTCGCCCGATCCCATTGACTTGACATCTTCCCGTTAGACAAAGGTCAAGCGGTTTTCAGCGCAAGACGTTTAGGAGCTTCGATGAAGCGTGTCTGTAGTCAAAATCGGCGCTTCATAAGGCCATGTTCGACTACCGACGCAAAAGCCATATCGTGACGTGACCTATGGACGTAAAAAAACGGCGTGTCACGCAGTTCGGTTAGGCTGATACTTGAAATGACGTCATTCTTTAAAGATTATTACGACAGTTGCGGCAAGCAGTCTGAACCCGGCCTAACTCCCGTTATAGAAACTACGAATAGGTAAAACGGTACTGACGATGAATGAATTCGCCTTTGATTAACTTAACAGCTTAGCAACCCTCTGGGAACTCTGAACCGGAAATATTGCGCATGTCTACCGCCCTATTTCGAAGGCAGCGCCTGTCCAGTGCTAAAGCTCGCATATATTTTCTTTTATCGGTTCTCGAGGCTGGTTGCGCACTCTTCTTTCAAGGAAGCAGCCGCTCGCAGGAAAAGTTATCGGAATTTCACTCAAGTAAGCACGAAACGTGCTCTCACGAGGAATGACGTTTCGATCGCTCCTGCCCAGGAGGTTCAGCCCGAGGTGAAAGGAATGCTCCATCCTTCGTTGGCCAAGGTAACCACTACGTAAATACCGCTGCAGATGCCATAAACAGAACTGAACCGTCTTAACAAAGAAGGAGATAGTGCTGCAGTCGCCAAGCTTGGAGAAAGCCCAGCCTTCTGTCGCAGTACAAAAACCCCTTAGACGTTTATGCACAGAGTCAAACACGAGAATATCAAGAAAGCAGGAAGAAAATGGGTAGAGTGGCCGTAAACAGGGCCATACAGAAAAAAAAAAAAGAAAAGAATGGGAGAGGCGGAAGTTAGCGGTGAACGAAGTAGAGGTAAAAGGGAGCTGTCATTGAGGAGTCATGATGCGTGACTAACTTGATTTTCGGGAGCCCATCGGCCCGTTTCGGAAACCGTGGTCTCCCAGCACAACAACGTCCTCCCCTGCTCCCTATCCCGGCCCTTCTTGGCCCCTCCCTGCAGTTCTAAGCGCAGAGACCGAGGCATGAATGTCGCGAAAAGCCGCTCTTTTTTTTTTCTTCTTCTTTTGTTACCTTCACTTTAGCTATCTGCCATACGGGAGGTGCTGGGAACCAACCTCCTGCCGAGAGAGAGAGAGAGAGAGAAGGCAGGCAGCACGGCTGCCCGTGTGTTGTACTACTCCTTTTGTAAAGCGACAAGAACGCGAAGAAGGGGCTGGTCAAGCAAGAGCGGGCGAGAGCTCGACAAGCACAATGGGAGAATCGCGGAATAAGGGGGGAAAGAAACGAGAAGTGAGGGTCCATCAAGCGCGTGGGCTGCGCTGACTGCCGACCGTCGTCAATGGAACCCGCGGTGCGCCCGGCGGGGAATTATAAAGTCGCCGAACAGCGGGGAGTTGCCGCATGCTTTCCTGCTCGGGTGTGTTTTGCTGTTTGCGAACTTTGTCGCAGCTAACAGGACAAGTTGTATACAGGGCATGGAGAGGCCGATTGACGAAGCGCGTTGCACCAAAAATAACACAATAGAAGAGATACCGCTCAGGGCTTTTCATAGGACGTGTAATTAAAACCAATTGCGTGGAGACTTTTACCGTCAGTACGTGTGGTCAAGCCAATGTGGACCGAGATGGGGGATACTAGCAGATTGCAGTGCCTCATCCGATGAGGTATCTCTCTCTCTCTCTCTCTCTCTCTCTCTCTCTCTCTCTCTCTCTCTCTCTCTCTCTCTCTCTCTCTCTCTCTCTCTCTCTATCAGTCTACAAGGTTCGTGCTTTTCTACATGATAAAAATTCAAGGGTTTTTCAAGGATCGCTGTCACGATTTCCAAGGACCACAATGTCTGTTTAAAATTTAAATGATACCAATACCCTGAAGAAGATAGAGGCTTGAAATCATGATGTCACCCAAAATGGGGGACATTGCTGCAGCCAACATGTAAACAAGGGGTATCGCCTTCAGACATGTTCCCTTATCGAAACGTGGTTGGCTGCAGCGACATTTCCTTCGCCGACTGTTTCTCGCACTGGCGTGTCACAGCTACACGGACAAGCACGTTCAGTGAACGACAATATGCAAACTTTTATTTCCTAAATTAGATAAACCAAGCGACAGATACTCACTCAGTCCGTACGTATAGCGTCATGTTGCTGTTACTGCTATTAAAAAGGGAAATTGAAGAAACTCGAGAATTTCGAACGGTCTAAAAAAAATTCACGATTATCAAGGCTCTGAAAACAAGCTTCTCAGATTCAAGGATTTTCAAGGTTTTCAACGACCCGCATGAGCCCTGCATCAATGTGCAGGCTAATTAAAGGTTCAGTTTCTTTTTATATGCTGAAGCTTTCAGGAACGCTATACTATTCGGGGTCCCATTTATGCTTTGCCCCCTTACCAACCCCCTTAAGCATTCCTGATGACGTCTCCGAGCGCAGCTAAAGCTACGAGGGGTGAGGAAGTTCGGCGCGTTTGACCAGATTTAAACTTAATGACATAACGTGCCAGAAACGCGCGTGATCTACGTATGCTACATGCCGTAGCCAAATGGTTTGGTTTTGGCATTGGAAATCGAGGAATGCTTTGACGTGTCTTAATCCACAGAGGCAGGATGGGAAAGTTTGCATCCTAGGGCGGCTAGATAACGTCACAAGCACATGGCGCGCAGGTTAAGCTAGCGGCATCTATCGTGGCAGAAGTAACTACGCGTCCGCCGCGATGGGCATTCCACCGCGCAGCTGAGGAGTGGATGTAGCAGTTATCATCTCGCCCACCAGGTGCCGCTATCGACTGCTTCCTTCTAAAGCCCCTCGCCGTAGCAGCTACGAAGCTTCGTAGTCCGCGTCAGCTGTCGTTGTGACACTCGTCGCTCGCTCGCCCACCTCCACCGAATTGGGCATTTCGCTTCCTATACTATATTCTTTCCGTACCGTAAACGTCCTCCAATCAAACGAGCTTTGCGTTCCGCCTTCATCACGATTACGGCCGGTATAGTTTCAGTATGCAACAAGTCGTACCGCATAAGAACCAACAAAGCGGCTTCGCTATACGACGAGGTGTGAGTGCTGTTCAGTAATTTTGGGAGCACTGTGCCACTTCGAACGCTGCTTCGAATCATAAACTGTGCCTTGCCCGTAGCTCCCAGCACAAAGCAAGCTTAGGACAGTTTGGAAGCACGCGGAAACCCACCGATGACGCTGCTCTGCTTTCTTCGCACGAGTATTCACCTGTTTCTAAAAAAGAAAACAAAATAATGCTACAAAGCCCCTGCCCAAAAGGACATTTTAGTGTTACGTTTTTTTCGTGGCTATAGGTGACTGCGAGCCCACTAATTATAGAATGGTACAGTAGATTGTCGGACGCAGCATAAATAATGAATTACAGCTCCGTTCATTCGTGTAAGTTTTTGGTTTCGGTGAAGAGAACACCGAGGCAACCGCCACGACAGGAAGGCGCATTTGACGTCAGTGTTCTCGTCGCACCGAAGCCGATGCCGGTCTGGGCGCGCGCGCGCGCCATAACGGACCAACCAGCCGTAGTCGCACGTGACGTCAGTTCCAAAAACTGTGGCATGTTGCACAAGACAGAAAAGCTCACACCAACAGCACCGCGGCCGCCCGGATGTACGTCACGGCAGCCCTGACGTCGGCCGTTTGGGCCGAAGCGCAGATGACGTCATGAGCTTGCTCGATGGCACGTGCGCTGTATGATCGGTGTGCCTTTATGGAAACCCATTCTGTAAAGCTGGCTTTTCTGCAGTGAGTTTTGGCGTAACTACATCGCCATCAGTGAGGAATTTAAACTTTCGTTTTAATACCGTGCCGCAATGGCGCAACCGGCCAGACGTCGTCTTCATAACGCGAGGGACCCAGGTTCGATTTCCACCACGGGGAAGCGTTTACTTTTTTTTTTTTTTTTTTGGGGGGGGGGGGGGGTTGGGCGCTTGGTTCTTTTTTTTTTTTTTTTGGGACACCATCACGAGCTTGGTGTGCCTCTATAGAAATCCAGTGTGTAACGGTGGCTTTTGTGCAGTGCGTCTTGGCGTAAGCGCATCGCCACCAGCGAGGCGCAGAAAGCTTCGCTTTAAAACGAAAGTAACGTGTTGCGTGAAGGCCGGATCAATAGCTCTAGAGGAAACTTGCTATGAGTATTATAGGGGCGTAATTGAAATTCGGGTATTAATTTAGACCTGCTCTTAAACTGCGCAGCGCCCAGAGAATTTCTGTACTTCATCATTCAGCTTGCGCAGCCCAGAACTGAATCCACTACCTCGTTCGTGCTTTAAAACAGGGCAGTTTAGCCACAACACCACTTTCGTGTGAAACAGGGCAGGCCTTCCACAGTCGCAACACTTTTCGAATAGAAGGTTCTCAGCGACACGTTCATCACGATTCCACTCCCGCGCGAAACCAAAGAGGGCGCCCAGCACTTACTCGCACTCCGCATCGCCATCGATACCACCACGCCAGGCGTCTGTGAAGTCACACAACGGCCGAACCCCGGGGCCTGACCAGAGCGGAGGGAGTCCTACGAGGCCTTTATATATCTTTTCCGGTGGACAGCGATCTTTTGTAGGGGCGAAAAGAGAAATGGCCGTTCTTTAGCGGCACTCAGCGGCCGGGTTCTCGGCTACAAAGGCAGCAGAAGCGTGGCACCGCTGAAGGGGGGGAGGGCCGCCAGAGCCATTCCTTTTCCTCCAGCGGTGGTGCGCCTGACTCGGAGTCGGGGCGCCGCTCGAAAACGCACTGACCCGGGAGTAAATAAACGGGCTCCGGCCGAGGGGGATTAGCGGAGAGCGACGATCCGCTGTCAGAGTGACCGCCGGCCAGTGGACAAAGGACTTCTCGAGGACTCCGCTGCGGAGTATACAGTGCACGGTCTCCGCCGCTGGTCAGGGCACACAGAGCTGACAGAAAAGGAACAGGGAACGGGAAAAGTTTGGAACCGATATGACGGCTAACTCGCTCGGTGAAAAAAATAGAAGGCGCAGAGTGTATCAGTGTATACTTCTGCTACGGCTTCGCCACGGACCTCTCACCTCGTAGTCGGTGCTCGGTGAAAAAGTGAGCGCTTTTGTGTCATTCAGACCTCATTATTGGCCATTCAGGTAGTCGTCGACTAAAGAGCGCTGACATGCAGGAACGAAGGAAGTGACTTGCACACCGTGCGCTACGCACTGGTAGCTTGTAGCCTGGTATGCTGTATAGCGTAATGAAGGATGTGCATGCAGCGCATTGTGTGACCTGTAGAAGGAAGTTGGATCAAGTTACGCTTTGAAGGCAAGCCGCCTCGAGCGACACAAAGCCAGTAAACTGAACAACGAGAACGTCTATGAAACGATTAGACATGGCTTTGGATACGTGTTTTCTTTTTTTCCCCTTCTTTTTATTTTGTGCAGGGTTTGAACGAAACGTTAAAACTGCTGCTGGTAAAAAAAAAAAAAAAAATGAGTGTCATCACTGTACATATGGGTGTCGTCGGTGCTTTTTTTCGTTTACCTGTGGTGAACATCGCCAAAATTTTCTTACAGTACCTGAGAGCAAACTGAATCGGTAAATATAGTTGAGTTTCCCGCTAAGCCGTTATTACAGCTTTTTGTATTTGTGATCATTGCCCAGCTTTGAGCAACTAGCATTCAACAGAGGAAAAAGCGAGAAAGGCAGAATTTACTTCATTGAACGCAATGCTGAGTTCAGTTCGTTCAGCCTGACTGAACCGAGTTCAGTCAGTTAGTTCCTCAGTTCAGGTCTTCGTTTGAGCGCCCAGCCGTCTCAGCCAGCTGGATCAACCAAAGGTGGCCTTCGCAACTAGGAACTCCCCGACTGGTCAAGCCAAGGATTAGGAATCGGGTACAGAGTACGGTTGAGCTAACACTCCCAAACCACGTCATAAAAAGTGCGGAGCACATTACAGAATCTACAATGAGATCCCTATCGCATTGGCCAGAACAAGTGAAGTTTGATCAGTAGAAGAAACGTGTTGCTCTGGAAGAGACGCCAGGAAGGCATCGTTTAGTGTTCTTTTTATTCTGCTTACGTGATACCCCACCTTTTGTTGGCAAGTTTCAAGACCAGTGTAAATGCCCACAGGTTTCGCATTGCCCAATAAGATCCAACAGATGTAAAACCAGCCCTGCGGGGCCTCTTGCATTTCCCCTCGGTTGCCATCTGCGATGCCGGTGTCGAGTACAAAGTGCCCGGTACAACGGTCACATCGGCTACTGTGTATCAACTCACGGTTTCATTTCAGGCCTATATTTGCTGCCCTCGCGAACGGAAAACACACGTAGAAGGAGGGCAAGAGAATGTAATCGCGCCATAACAAAATACAGAGGAGAAGGTGTCGACAGTGGATCGTCCTCCATTTGGCAGCACCTCTGGGCGCGCTAAAAGCGCCCCAAATACGACCACACCGCGTACGTGGCGTATAAGTTTCGGGGTGGAGGTTGCCGCCCTCCAACAGATGGTGCAGCGGTGGGAGAGCCAACCCTCTTCCGTCCCCCCTCGCAGCATCGGTGCCCCCTCAAAACCATCTCCCCTTAACCCTCGTTTCAAGGAGCATAACGTGTTGGGGAGCCAAAAAAGAAAAAGAAAACACGGCCCCTTCTCAGCTCACCGTCACGTCTTCTAGTAGACATCCCTCACTTTCCAGGTCCTTGTAAGCCCCCCCTTCCCCTCTCAAGTCCAGGCGCGCCCCCCTCCACTTACTACGGCCTGCGCGAGCCGCCATTTCTCACCTTGCACAGACGAAACATTCCCCAAGGCCACGGCCGGGCAGCTCGCAACAGCAGCAGACAAACTCGAGGCGCACGGAAATTCTTGGAAGGGACAGAGCGCGAAACGCGCCAGACAGCGGCTGGCCCACGCGTGACACCCCCCCTCCCGAGCGCACCCCTCGGGCGAGCACCTCGGAGGCAAGAAAGCCCCCAAACGGTAGTTTGGGGGGCACTACAACCGATCGCGCGCGCTTCGATGGCCCAGCGGCCGAGACACGAACTCGTAAACTACAGTCGAGTTTGTCCACCTCGAAGGATTAAGACTTGGGGAGAAAGTGAGGGCGTGAAAAACAACGTGTCGGCTTTCTGTAGCTTCGCAGGCGGTTCCCCAGCTCGTGCCGCCACTCGCCAGCCATCCCGTGGCACGCACGGTCTTCACACCAGTGCACACCGTCTTGGAAACGCCATGAATAAAAGGATCTCGACGCCTTTAACCTGTTTTTACCCGAAGACGGCGACCTTCTGTGCGTCTACAATGAGCCGGACCCAAGCAGGGAGACCGTTCTCGCCACGAAGCTCGCTCTCGAACTATTTAGACGAGCCCGCCGAGGATTGACGTGAAAGGGGAGCGTTTGTCCTCTGGCTCGAATCCGGCGCGAAGAAAAATCTTCACGCTCCGCTTCCTCGAGTCTGCTCTGGATCCTTTGGATAACTCCCCGGGGCGTCTGAAGCCCCCAACGGTAACGCGTGGGGAGAAAAGGGCCTAAGCGATTGCGATCTACGGCCTTTGATCGTTATCAGAATTGAATTACCCATATCGGTTGTCAGACAGAGGGGATCTAGGCTACTTTCACTATTGCTTTCTCGTAACTTGCATGGGCTACTGTTGGCTGAAAAAAACAAAACAAAAAAAAAAAAACAGAAATTACAATGAGACATTTTACCCTCTCTCTTACACATACACACACGCGCGTGCGCGCACACACACACACGCAAGCACGCACAAGCTGGCCGCTTTCGGTGTCATCTTCTCCACAATTTGCGGGCGGTCAAAGACAAGTTGTGACGGCATGCAGCCTATGACGAACCACAAAAGCTGACCACACCCTTATAGTTACAGATCAAATAAAAGTCAAATAACTCCCGTATCAGAATTGCGCGAGAGCGTACGGAGAACTTTTAATTAAGGCGCATGCCTTAGATGTTTCACCAACACGAAAGGTGACTGTCATCACCGTCCGTCAACGCGAATGGTGCCAGAACGGCCCCCGCTGTAGAAGTAAAACAAGTAAAAACACATTTGGCTTCGTGTGGGATTTGAAACCGGGTCCACAGAGCGGGAGTCACGCGCATCGTCACTGCGCCAACTCGTTTATCCAGCCAAAGGGCGAATAAGAATCGGCCTGGTGCGTGCCGCGTGACAGCCGAACGTGGCGGCACGTGGGCAGAACACGTTCATACGGAATAGAGCGAAGAAGGAAATTCTGAAGATGAGAAAATATCTCAGATGCTGTGGTCTCATATTTTCCCCTGAGAAGTGTGCTGCGATAGCATTCACGCGGACGCGATGTTTACGTTATACGCTCACCGTAGACGTAACTCCAATACCCTTATGTCAGAGTCCCACAAGTTTCTCGGTGTCACATTGGGACCGCTCAATGTCATGGGCCCCACATATTCGGCGACTGAAGGAGCGGATTCTGTGTTTTGTGCGCATTCTACGTGTACGCTCGGTGGGAATTCGTGGGGCTGCCCTGTATCCTCACTCTTTTGCCTATATAAAGCCCTTTTTGTCGACCTCTTGCGTTACAGCCTGCCGGCCCTATGTCCTTCCTTCTGTTTGGACGTTGTCCTTCCGCTCCGCTGGCCATCTGCAAGCCGGCTTCTTAATCCCTGTAGGCATGACTTGCTCGCTAACACCCTTCTTCGATCTATTACTGAGTCCGCAAATTTCCCCTTGAGGAATGCCTTCTAGACGTAGCGAATAATTTTAGGGCGTTCTGCGATTGGAACCCGAGGTGCCATTTTGACGAATGTCGACGTGCAGAGCGAACAGACAATTAAATGAGTATGTCCTTGGATCACTTTAAGTAACGAAGCAGACACAAGAAAACGAGATAATTTCTTTTAATAAACTTTAAAATTGCCTACTCCATCGGCAGCGGAAAGCGAGCTGAAAGACAAGTTCAGTGGTCGAGTAGTGTACAAAATAAACAAA
This sequence comes from Haemaphysalis longicornis, assembly GCA_013339765.2. Lineage (NCBI taxonomy): Eukaryota > Metazoa > Arthropoda > Arachnida > Ixodida > Ixodidae > Haemaphysalis > Haemaphysalis longicornis. The sequence continues at coordinate 325,848 of JABSTR010001021.1, forward strand.
ATGAACTTTCGCGATCCGTATCGCTGGAATTTCGTTGCCGATTGTGCTTCACGCACACTTCATTCGACGGCGCCGTTCGCAAGCCACTAGTCTCAGCCTGTATTGATGATAAAGCACAAAACAGAGAAATACCAAGCAAAACATTCCTCGTAAACATTTATCAGCACTTGCGCCAAAGCCGGCGCAATCATCACATAGGCCGCAAATGTTCCATCAGAATGAAAGAACTGCTACAAAGGCGTCACTATGCGGTGCTTCAGTGACCATCGCAGTAACGCTGCAGGAAGCAAAGAGTTTCATACTAATATATACTAGAGGGAAATCTGTCGCTGCAGTCGCGGGCCGCCGTGGGCGATGCCATTGCTGCCAGCGATGTTCCTTGCCTATTTGGCTTAGATAGCCACATGGCTTCTTTTGGATGCAAAGCACCTGATGCTCGGGGCTGTGTCCCTCCCTCCCTCGTTGTCGTTGTCCGCCGTCCGCACTCTACTGCGCATGCGCGTCTCTTCAGCCCCGTCAGCGTTTAGCCTGACGTCAGCGCAGTCCACGATAAAAAGAAATAGTTAGGCGGCACCCGGTTTCGATTCCACGACTCTATGGCCGCAACGGGAGGTACGTGGCGCTTGTGCTACGGGAGCATGTGCTACGAACGCGCCTTATGTCCTTCACTCATTCAAACTACGTCAAGAAGCTTCTGATACAACGAAGGCACGCGAAGCTGAACGTCAACGGAAACGACGAATTGGAAACTACTGGAAACTTCAGTCGACCCCATGGCTGCTTCGCATACTACTCAGGGTTCCCCTACGGGGATGGTGTAATTTTTTTTGTCTCGAAGCCAAAAATAAACAAAAAAGGGTAACATTTTTTCTTGTTCATCGTGCATGAAGCTTCTACATAATTATTGACAAATTCACCCTTCTGGAGGTTTAATTTTATAATAACAAAACAAATTTGATGAACCTTCTAGAGTAATATTGTTGCTTTTTGCAGCCAGAGCCAACTTTTCAGCCTGTTCACGAGCCATGCCAAGGACAAGTGGAACGTGCCTTCCCGGTACATGACGGAACGCTCGCCGAAGCGCAGCTCCCGTAGACAGTGGCGAAAGATTTATATGAAACTCTATGGCAGGAAGCGACAAGATCAGCGTGCCTGCGAGTAAAAAAGGACACGCATGCGCGTCGCGCCGGTCTCGACAACAGGCGCCAGGCCTCCAGAGTGCGCATCGGTGGGTTTTGCCACGCGCTAGCGTGGTCCGGAATATTAAGTCCCCGCCTGTACATACATACATACATTTTCCTGTGAAATTATCTTCCCAGCAATCCATTTGTGTAGGGTTTTAAAGGCTCTGTGTATGACACTCCACAGGGATATCCGGGGTCTTATGATATTTAGTGAAAGGCGCTCGGCCCATCATAATTTGGCTTCCGACTCCTCGATGTCGCCCCTAAAGGTATCTACCCAGCAACGCTTCGTGTGTAGCAATGAAGCCAACTTTAAAGAAACTCGGTATGCATAGCAGTGGAAACACGGTCGGAGCTGCCGGGGATCGAACTGTCGACCTCGCGCGCAGCACGACACCGATGCGGCGGGTCCCACAAAGAGAACACCATCGACCTGTCCCTCAACCCGCATTAAGACGGAAAACGAATAACCCGCGACGACGGGCGACATCACATGCCGGGCCGGCCAATGTACAAAAGGGGGAATCAATAAAGCGCGCGCTCACGAAACAGAAACACGAAATCGACGACAGGAAACCCAAATGAGATTAGAAAGAAGAAAACTACGAGCAACAATCTCTCGCGGAGGCTCGGCCCGCTTTTCGAACAACGGGGAGAGTGCACCGCCATAAAGACTAGTAGCCTCCTCGACAGTGCGAGGCCCCCGCCATAGACGGCGGGACCAAGCGCCTCTTCGCCGCTATATAAGGGCGCGCGTTCGCAGCGAGGTATATAGTCATTGTGCCTCCTAATGCATGCGAGGACATATTGTGTCCGACAGTTGTTTGTGCCGCTCTTTTTCTTGCTCCCGTTTTTCGCTCTCCCTTTTTGGTTCTCTCCGTCTCGGGCCGCCTTTTCAACTCCCGAGTCCCGCGCGGCCATTGTCAGTTTCTTTCAGGAACCACGCGGTTGCACGAGTTCGATCAGTCCTGACCTTCCACGCATGACTCAGTGTGGGCCCCTGGCCTACACTCGCCTCCTCTTTGATCGTGCTCTTTTTTCTCCCGCGTTCTTCGAATCCATTTAGGCGTTTTCGAAGTGAAGACGCAGTGAGGCAGTACCGATAGGCTCCCCGCATAAAACGTCTCGGTATGAATGAAAGTTTAGCGGTGCATATCAATTTTTCTTGCACGCCCGCAGCGTGCAGGTTCAGCGTTCCTTGAAAGCATACGCTGAAAAAAAGAAGGAACGATAAAAAACAGCAGTACGGATAACAAACCTGTTTACAACATCCAGATGCAATTCCGCAACGGAAAGCCCGGGGACAGGACGCACTTCCTTGCATTACGTGCAATCACAGTTCGACCGTCCGGGTCCATCGACTGTATATACACATGAATAAACTACCAAAACGTTTTTGGACGTACAGTCAATAATACACTTTTCTTCTCGTTCTATTCAATGACTCTTGTTGCCTGTACTGATTTGCTTGCATCGGCAGAAGATGATGTGGTTTTCTGTTTCTTGCTTTTTTTTTTTTTTTACCGAACGCTCCGATTCCCGACTCGGCGGCATCGAGATGATAATGATTAAAAATGTTCCCTTTGTACTGGAGGGGTTCTTCATTTTAATGTTTCAATTCTAGGTCTTCTCTGAGCGCAGAGCCTCAATCAACTGTGTGCTTTTTTTTTTTTCGCGCCGGTTGCATATATCTGAGATACATCACAATACGCCCTACAGTTAAACGGCCTCAGCATACACAAGTCTTAAATCGTTTCTTGTGGTTACTATAGCAACTAATAACACTTGCCTACGCGTGCAGGCGTAGGCCCGTGTTCTCAGTCATCCCGCCACACCTCAGAGCTTCTGTTTAGGCCTGTTTAGGCATATAACCATGCATTTTAAAGGGACCCTGCAACACTTTCTTCAACTTCTTTCAAAATATTAAATGCTTGCAGAACGTAGTCAACCAACACATCCAGTACTTAGATTATGGGGTCGCAAAGTCCCTCCGCCAAAAATTACGACTCTATGCCCATCAGGCAACTTAGAAACTTGGGCACACCTCTTTACGCTCTGAGCTTACCTTTCCCCTTATTTGTCTGTTTTCTTCCTTCGCTACACCCGCGCGCAGAATCACTCAGGCGGAGCAATGGGAGATTGTGTCGCTCAGCTCCGACCCAGCAGATAAAAGCTGGGCCATCCACCTGGCCGAGGACGCTGCTACAGCCCAAGGGCTCTTCCTCTCCCAATAAAGCTCTCTCTCTCTCTCTCTCTCGCGCGCGTGCTCTCTCTCATCCTCGGCTCTCTCCTCTCTCTAGCTCTCTCTCTCATCTCTCTCTCTCTCTCTCTCTCTCTCTCTCTCCCCCGTTGTTCCCCCTTTCCCATGTGTAGGATAGCATACTAGGCCATGGCGTTAACCATAGCCTGGCCATAGCCTGGTTTGTTTAGTTTTTTCTCCTTCTGTCCTTGCTCCAAAGATTTCTCTCTTTTCCGGTCTTGGCGTTCTTTGACAGCTGGAATTACGTCATTAGAGAGATGTAGCGGCTATTTGCCAGCTTTCCTTCAGTTGCAGCCATGAAGGCATTCGGTAGCCACTTTAAACAGAAAGCCACAAAAGCAAAGCAGAAATGGAAGGCGCATCTGCTGCGACGATCAAATCACGCAGTGCCGCTCCTTGCTGGCTCGAAGGAAAGAGTGAAATCGCTCATCGAAGCGCTGCAGAGTCCCTTTAAGGCGAGTCTCACATGCCTCACCAAACCCGAAAAGTGACCGTCGTCGTCCACGCGAATGGTACCAACGAGGCCGCCGCTGAATAAAGCACATTCGAGGTCGTGCGAGATTTGAACCTGCGTGTGCAGAGTGGGAGCCGGGTGTGTGTCCACTACGCTAGCTTGGCAACCTGCCAGGGGGGCGAACAAGCGTCAGCCTGATGCATGCCGCGCGACACTGGTGAACGTGACGGCACGTGAATAGAACAAAAGAGCTCGACTGTGGGACCGTGCGTCGTGCGCGGAACGAACCAATGGAGAACGCGGGTACCTGTTGCGATGAAAAAAATTGTATGAAATCAAGGTTTGACGAAAACTCGTCTGGTCGGGTGAAAGATACACAGTTGAAGAAAGTGGTTATCGCCGACCAAAGGCTTAGCTAAAAAGGCTAAAAAGATGTTTCGGCTGAAAAAATTGTATGGAGCGCCGGCGTTCCACAGAGAACTTCTGTTGCAGCCAGCGCCACCTAAAAGCGTTTTTTTTTATTTAACTAATTAACCATATTTTATGTAACCATTTTATTTAACAATTTAACCATTACCGGTCTTTATTGACCCATAGTTAACAATAATTTAAAGTGTTTTATAAATTCTTATGCCACAAAATGGAGAAATGAAACTATTTAAGGCAACAATTAAGCACGAATTTCACAAACAAAACTTGTGAAGTCATAGCAGCGGCCGTAAGGGGCGCTGCTTACAACAGGAGCTCGCACAGAAGAAATTTTCACCTCTCTCTTCTAGAACACCATAACAGTGGGGACTGAGCTTCCGCGTGGATTGCGGCCAGCCTGACTATAGGTGCGATTCACGACAAACGACGACGAAACGAAAGCGGGGAAAGAGACGCAAATTTTCGTCTTCGAACCACGTAAGCAGACTTAAGTGTCGGCTGCAATATCTATCTCTATCAGAGTCGCCCTGTGACTTAAGTGTCGGCTGCAATATCTCTATCAGAGTCGACAGGGCGAGCGCCATCTGGTAACGTTAAACAGGCGCGCCATCGATCTCGGAGGCACCGCGGTGCTGTGGACAAACTTTTGCTCATATACGGCGAATGACGACTGATGCGATGAGGAGTGCTCAGAGCAGTTCAAGGGGGCTAATTCAACGACAAGACTAACCGCAGAGTTACCGGCATTTTGAGGGAACTATACGAGATATGCTGTTAATTTCAACATCAGTGTCACGCTGTGTCCTGTACAGTCCTTGCAGTCTGATAGCACTGTTTGGTAGCGAAAGCTACACTACGCTACTTCGGGCAGTCGGGGTGATCAGTTTTGACCTTCAGAGCTAGAGGTCAAGCCACACCCCCTTCCGCAAGCGCCCGGCACGGAGCAGCGGCCCAAAGGCGGGGGGAGATAGGCGGCATAGAGTTTCTCACAATATAACTAGAGGGGAAACTGGCGCTGCGATCGTACGCCTCAATGGGCGTGATGGGTAATTGTGGATTCGGATTGGCGCTTGATGGCTCGTGGAACTTATTATGGATTGCAGGCAGTTTCGTTTTCGTTTTTGATTTGCATGAACGCATTTGCCTAGGCGGGGTGTTGGGAGGAGTGATCAAAAATACGTTTCTCCTTGAACTGCATACCTCGCGTGCACTGACGCCACCCTGAGTGGAATGTTTTACAACCAGAGTTGCGAATTGGGTGGGTTATCAATGCATTGCCGCACAGCGAGCATGAAAACACAAATGACGGCGCTCTGTGCGGCGAAGTTGTCTGCTAATTAGGAGTTGCGGCGCTGCTCATTCGGCAGAGCAATGTATTGTCAAAGCTGACGACGGTTGCGAATCGCTTGGAACAGCCACACCTTTCGTGCGAACGCCGGCTCCTACGGCGTAGAACAGCAGCACCGGTGGCTGATAGGAACGCAGCTTGATGGATGTCACTAATTCACGCAAGAATAACTTCTCCAAAGGTAATCGGTTTCTTTTTTCTTATGAGCACAAAACTTCTCTTACTATTACAAACCACCAGTGCCGAAACTTTTACACGTAGTTTTTAAAGAAGTCCGCGTCCTGCTGTACTTGGCGGAAAATGGCAAACCTGCTCCACAAACCTTCTCGACTCCGCGTCTGCTTTTTATTTAAACGCGCCGTTTTATTTCGTACAAAACCGGTTTTTCGTCACTAAATTTTTTGTTCGCCATGTAATTTGTAAGCGGAGGACCGGGCAATAAGAGTTTTTTTGTCAAAAAACACAATTTGCGCAGCCATAAGCCCGTTTTGATCCTACGCAATCCGGTTCCAAAACTACCCATCATTCCCATTGAAGCGTAAGCGCCGCTGCCATGTTCGCGTTGACACTAGCGCCAGTTTCCCCTCTAGTTATTTGTATGAAACTCTATGATAGGCGGCAGGGAAGAGATAGGCGAGGAGGGAACGGAGACGTGCGCGGGACCCGTGTCGCCACCTGGCGGAAGAAGGAGAGGAGGCCGCCACCGCAGCGATAAGCGCGCGCTACGAAGGAACGCCCACGTGCTGCGCAGAGCCGTGTGCGATGGAGGAAGACGAACAGCGGTGGTCGCTCGTACAGCGGCGAGGCTTAAACAACGCTGTGAAACGTAAAAAAAGATGATGAATAAACAGTGTATTCATTGCAAACATGTCTGTATATGATTGCGAAACCGCACGTCGGCCACACCTCGACAATGGGCCTAGCCAGTGCAGTGAAGCTTTCGTTATTAACTAGGGTGAACCAAAGCTGCGCCACAACAATTTTTTATTACAGCGCCAATGTCTTATAACGCCGAAGGCGATTGCGATGACAAGGATGTCAATTTAAATCTGCGTCGTTAATCGGCGTTCACATATCAAGGAAAAGCGCGGAGTTAGGCACAAAGTGCGCCATGATAATATCAACGACACGAGTGCGGGGAGTGCTACATCAATTGTTCTGTCCTAACGTGCTGTGCCACGTCTTTTTCTCGTGTCGTCAGTTAACCTTTATTTAGAGCTGTCAACGTCTATTTACAGTCAGCGTTTTACCTACTTCATTTTTTTTGTTTTGCGACTTAGAGTGAAATCACTTATCCTACCTCGCTACAGGAACGATATTAGCCAGTTTAGAGGGTATCTCATAATAACAAAAGCAGCAGAGTGCAATGAACCGTTTTACGGTTCATTGCTTTCATTGCACACTGCTGCATTTGTACCTGTGAGATTTGTGAATGGCAACCTGAGAGTTGCTGCAAAGAATTCGCACCTCCGGAAGGACACCGTAAGACCCCTGAAATTTGTTTTATCCTTCCGTGAAGGACGGCTGTAGATTAATTTTTTTAAAATACAGCAGTAACAGAAATAAAGAAACAAAATTGTCGGGACTACGTCACTCCTGCAGCTATAGAGTTGCGAAGCTTCGGAGGATTCATCGAAAGGTTGCGGGTTCGGATCGCGCCAACTCGGAGCTCACATTGTCACGAGAAGAAGAAGGCGAAGAAGAAGTGGATTATTGCACGTATCACTAAGCTTACCCACCTGCGAGGAAGACGACGCGCGTAGTGTGACACAGCCGTGCTCGTGCCAAGATGGCTGACCCCCATTAAATCTACCTCATCATCTACCGTAATTCCTCTCGCCTTCATTCTGAAATCGCGTAACAATATTTCTCCCGTTTTCTCCCTTTGCTGCTATGCAAGAATTCCTATTTTCACGGGGAAATTATCCCAACTACTTCCCCTATATACTTTAATGGCTCTTCTTTGCTCTTATTTATACGTTCATTTAATGCGTGCATGCACGTGTACGTGTGTGTGCGTGTCATAGCTTGGGTAAAAAATTCACCGAAAGATACGAAATGCATATCTATGCTCTTGGTGTGATCTAGAGGCACTGGAAGCAAGGCCAACTACTTCCCTTATATAATTTAATGGGCGGTGTAATCACGGAGCAGGCGAGGAGGCGACGTCACCGAGATGCGGTGTTTCTGGGCGCAGAGCTATAGTTCAATACTAAAGGGGGAAACCCGCAGATCAATGGGGAACCACAGGTTCGATAAAGGGCCGCGGGTTGCGGGGGCGTTCGATGTGACCGCACAACGCCGATTCCACGGCCGAAGCGGAAGCGGAGGCGACGGGAAAGTGCGCGTGTTACCACCGCAACCGAATCGACAACCGACCCGCTCGGGTCAACAGCGCCAACCCTTTCGACAGCCAGCGGAGGGGAAAAGAAAGAGAGGGGGGGGGGCTGTGCAAAGATACGTGTTATTATTGCCGCTCACATCTCAGGTTGCCTTTGCTGCAGAGACACAAAATTCGCGCGCACTTGGCGAATTTCCGCCAGAAAAGGTGCCGCTCGATCCGGCGAAGCGAGAGAGAGAGAGAGAGAGAGAGAGAGAGAGAGAGAGAGAGAGAGAGAGAGAGAGAGAGAGAGAGAGAGAGAGAGAGAGAGAGAGAGAGAGAGAGAGAGAGAGAGAGAAGAGAACTTTATTCGTCTAATAGAGAACTTGGGCTCTCTCTCCTGCGTTAAGCCCGCTCTACATGGTGCGAATTTCCCTGCGAATTCGCAGTCGCGGCGCCGCTCCTGCGGCAAAACGATTTGGAGGCATGCGGAGTGATTCTCCTTCGATGTCCTTTAAACAAAGCTGACCGCTCCGTCGCATGCCCTCGGCAGTCCATAAAAAAATTCCCCGCATTTCCCCGAGGGGAAGAATGTGAAAGTGCGAATGCACGAGTTGAATTTGCGCGGTTCGGTAATGTTCGCGAAAGAGAGATCACACACACACACACACACTACAAAGAAAGAAAGATGCATTTATTCACAGACACCTATTTGTGTTGTCGTTGTACTTGATTGCTAGAGCGGATCTCAGCTTTGAAATTTCGTGTCAGTACTCCTTTAAGCGGGTGCATTAGCCCTTCTCACGCCCGATTCCTGGCCAATCCCCCACGTGGGTATGTGCCATGTCAGCGGCCAGGCAGCGCGGGCCCATCTCCCCCGTTGCCAAGGAAGACGAGGAGATTCCTGGCCAATCCCCCACGTGGGTATGTTATGCGGACATCGCCGGTGGACGCAGGTTCAGGTCGCTTAAGAAGTGCATTCGCACTTAAAAATGTCCGACGTCACCTGTTACACCACTCGTTGGGCACAGAGGTGAGGAGATAAGGTTCAGCTTATGGAGCCACACCGGTGTCCGCGCTGAGTTAGTCCGGATGCGGAACAGCTAGTAAGGATGCTCCTGTCCTCTTCATCCCTTGGTAACACAAGGTTGGCGTTGTGGTCGCCAAAGAGGCCTTTAATGTTCTTTAATTATGGCGTTTAAAATGCGTCGTTCGTCTGAAGCCACTTTCAGAAAACGAGTAGACGATGTGCTTCACGGGCCAACTTGTCCGCGGCTTCGTTTCCAAGCCCTCCTACGTGGGAAGGAAACGCATAAGACATCACTTCAAATCAAGCTTACACTATACGTTTCGATAAATTCCGTAGTTTTGCGCCCCTCCCCCCCCAAGTTAGGCCTGGTGGTAAACAGGCACCTTTCTTACGTTTTGCGTTAGCTAACTGAGGTCCAGACTCAGTGCATAACGAAGTGGACATGTCAGGACTTTAGATCAAGCCCACAGTACGTGTTGATAACTCTGTGAAGCAGGATTTCAGACGTCTAACAAATATTTTGCGCTGCCTCGAAGTTGGGCTTGGCGGTAAACAAGCACCTTTCTTAGGCTTTTCGTTTGCTAACAGACGGTGAACACGCCATGCATAACGAAACGCACATATCGTGACCTTAAGCAGAGCAAACGATATGTTTTGGTGACTTATGCCAAGCAGAAGTTTACACAACCCGAAAAAATGGTTTCCGCTGTCTCGTAGTTAGGCCTATCGGTAAGAAAGTGCGCTCCTCACGTTTTTCGTCATCCAACAGCGGTTAGCGTGCGATGTATAACAAAACGCAGTCAGCACTGCCGCCATTCGTGAGCCTTTGTATTCCAAGAAACGAAACAAGAAGAAAGAAAAGAAGAAAACGCAGCAGCGAATCCACCGAAGGGGCAACGAACCCGTAGCGAACACGTTACGTGCCCCGGAACCGAACTGACGCTGCGGAACCGATCACACCACCAGAGGGCGCGCACTGCCGCCTCGAGTGCGGACCGCCGCGAAGAAAAGCAGTGCTCGCGGGGCTTGGAAATGAATGGCAAACTGTCGCCGCGTCTATTTTTCCCACCGCAACCACGGAACACCATTCGCTCTCCTTTCCGGCCGCCAAGAAGAGGAGGACGGGGCTTTGGTCCCTTCTTTGCCTTGTTTCAATTCGCGCCGCCAGAGGGCGCGCACAATCGAATCGCTTTTGTACGCTCAAGCGCAGACAGTCTGCCTCAAGTAAGAGCACGGAAGGAACAAAGGGATGGGAAAAAAAAAATGGATGGAGAGAAAAAGTGCAGAGCGAGACAAAAACGAAGATGAGGATGAGGACGAAGAAAGGATGAGGAGGCGAGAGAAGATGAGGAAGCGATGAGTTAGAATACCGCAGCCGACGCCCATCTCGAGCGTTCTCAATGGAGCGAAAGGGCATGCGGGGAGCAGTTGTCGATCTCGACGAGAGCGAGGCGGATGAAAAAGGAACGGGTAACGAATAGAAGGGGCGCTTATACGTGCGGGGGAAGGAAATGGAAAAGAGAGCGCGCGCGCGAGAAATCGAGGCAAGAGGAATTAGCGCTCATATTTCACCCTGTCGGGGGTCTACCGCAGTGCCTGCCGGTACACACACACGCGCGCGCCACCCACTCTTTCTCCTTTTCCCAGTCTCTTTTCGTTAACGCTCTGGGCAGAAGTTCTCTTATATATACCTCGCGCCCGCACCCGCGACGACTTCACCCGCTAAGCCTATTCCTCCGTTTTCTTCTATCGACAACTTCCTCTCTCGCTCGCTCTTTCTTTCTGAATTGATTCCCGACGCTTGATCGTTCCTTCGTGGACTGAACAGCCTCCTTTTAGGTTAGCGACTAGACCGTTAAACTACGCCGCTCATACCTACAGCCGGTACAGAGCAGAACTTGCGAAGTTGTGTGGGCCGCAGAAACCACGAAAAAGGCGGAAGGAAATGGACAACGACGTAGCGAAATATAACGACAATAAACAGAGAAATAGAGCACACAGGGAAAGAGATCTGCGAATACTCGTCTTTCAATTGTAGGTGATACGAGAACTTTGTGCGCGGTCGAACCGGGTTCCCCAAGGAGGCCTTCTTACCTCTACACCATTTTCATGCCGCCCTTTGGCTTCCAGCCGAACATTTCTCTTGAGGGTGTATACGCTCTATCATCCATTTCCCCACGCACACTCACACAGGCCGACGGTAACGTTCAGCGACGGGGCCGCGACCGATTATAGACACCACGCGCGCACGTCCCGCCCTGTGTTGTACACCAGGCCCGCGATCGCCTCCTCTGCCGATCGGACCGGTTTCGATGAATTCCTCCGGCCGCTTCCGTCGCTTCCACCAACAGCCGCTAGGTCAACACGAAGGCCTAAGCAGTGCATCATCACTCAAGGACCGACTCGACCCGAATGAATAGACGAGCTCGCGTGAATCGCGTGCGTGCAGCGACCGAATCAGAGCAGCTGCAGCACTCGAATCACCCGTGCATAGAGGTTACGTGGCACTCAGCTGCGGGGCCTTCTTGTCAAGCAGGCGCTGCACTCATCCGCCCCCGCAGTTGGTGCGAGGGAAGAGCCCGCGTGTTCGGCGGTCGTAATTAATGGTGCGACCTCTTCGCGCGACCCGGACAACTTGGCGGGTCTGCTGCAGGCAGGACGGTGCCATTCACAAAAGACGCGCGACTTATCATCGCTGTTCAGCATCATTACGGCGCACGCCTAACGGCGCGATCAAGAAATTCGTTTTCTTCCTTTAGGTTGCCAATATTTTATAACTAACCGCGGCTTACAAACTCTCGTAGGTGCGTCGTGAAGCTAGCGTTTTAATGACTCTCACGTTCTAAGGTTTAGAGCATAGTTGAGGTATATATATATAGTTAGCGGTGATGAACTGGGCGTTTTCATTCGCCTTGGAGGATTTAAACTGTGCGCGGTGCAGCACGCAGTCTAATCTAGCAGCTGGCTATGACCCGCAGGCGAGAGTTCTGAGCCGCGTTTTGGTCATGTTTTTTAATGATATATTTTAATGAAAAAAAAAATGAAACTATCGCCTCGCCGAGGATTTTGATCAGCAGAGGGAGGGTCACACACCGTCACTCCCCGGAGTACCTTACCACTCCTCTTATCAGGAGCGTTATCGTGATATTATTCATACCGTTTGCATTAGTATTCATAACCCCGCTTATAGCGATTTCTCCCCTGTGAGTGGTTGCTGGGCATGAATGTGTGTACGGTTACGATAGAGATGACGCGACCTGTACGTATACGAACGGAGACGTTTTTCTTCATCTGAGTGAGCTGTACATTGTAATTTACAACAAGCAAGAATTTGCCACTCTTTTGGGCAAAGTTATCTCTCAATAATGCGACATTAAGCACAATAGCGCCCGGCAACGCAACACTGGTGCGGCGGCTAAGCAGGTGGCGCTTCCCGCAGAAAAGGTCCCCGTGAAGTCGCAGGTAGGGTTAACAGGGTATTAGATGACATACTGTTTGTAAGTTTAACGCGAAAAATCGCTAGTGGAGGGCGGATTAATTTTGACTTTCGTGTGCCGACCTACACACGGGCGTGCTTTTCGCCTCCATCAGCGGCCGCCGCGGCCGGGAATAAGACCTCGTGCTCTGCAAACTCCACTGCGCGGCGGGTGTATTAGATGACCGAAAAATCGTTTTCACCTATGAAAAACTCCGCGAGAGTTGAAAAACGACCGGACGTTTTTCTAGGACGAAAAACAGTAACCCGGGAAGCGAACGCTATTTTTAAAGCTAGCGGCTAACTGCGAAGAAGTCAAGTTGTTATTTACGCTACCGAATACTTCACGAGAACGACGATTAAAAACGACACGCGCAGTATAAATATCTTCTAATAACTGATTATGTTATAGCTTTATCTGTTGCGCGGACTGTTTCCCTCCAGCTTTGTTTCTTCTGGATGCCAGATGTGTTTCGGGCAAATAAGCAGTTGTTAGCAGAGCTTTCTTACCCTGCGAGTCGTTCTGAACCCTCGTCCTTGTGTCGTCATCGGTAGCGCTTTACTTTCCCAAGATGAACTGCCAAGAAGCCTCTTTGCAGCGTTGTTATTGACACCTTTGAACAAATTCTGCTTTATTTCCGTAAATCATAAACCATTACGCGGCGCCATTAAAACTTCTCAGATGCAAGAACATTTGAAACAGTCAATGCACCATAAGAAACTTGTAACAGCACGAAAAAGGACGCTTGATCAGAACAACAACAACAAAAAAAAACTTTGGTTGATTCCTCTTATCATAGGAGTCGGTAAAACACGAAAGTGAAATGTGCAGCGAAATCTGCAGCTGAGCATGATTTGCGGGTCGGCGGTTGTCCTGTGGGTGTGCTTGGCGAGCGACGTCCTGCTGGCGGGTCGCTTCGGCAAAGGTGTACTGGCGTCATTTCCGTGACGGATACGAAGTCAGTGAAATCTTGGTGTATCCTGGCTTACAACACTTTCCTGTTAAAATATAAAACCAGAAAACGAACAACCCTAAGTATAACGTACTCTTCAGTACTAAAGGTTGCTTCCCCGCAAGAAGATTCTGTGTGCAGGGGTGCACCCTTTACAGGCCGTTTGCTTCGTTGTACTGGCGTCACTTCCGTGACGGATATGACGTGGTGAAATCTTCGTGTATCCTGGCATAAAAAACCTTCGTGTTAAAACTCGCTGTCCGCATTCCCTTCCCATTTCCCACTGCCTTCTCCCTCTTCCCTTTGTTTTCAAGTAAACCCTCTCCGCTACGTTTCAAGGGAGATCAGGGGAGTCTCCCCGGGCCCGTACTCCTGGCTGTGGGTCGCTGCTAGCTTTTCCCCTTTATTTTTTTATCTCCACCTTCCGGTGGCCAAAATTCCACTTGTCACTTGGCAAATTCATTTATTGTACGACTGGGTAAACGGGTTGTACTTCGTGCGGTACCGGTCGAAACATTTGATTTATATTCGTCTGTCTCATCTACTCAATGCCTCACAGGTGCAATCTATGCGTGAGCTTTGGCCATACATGTACTCCCCTCTGTGATGTTATATGACTGATTTCTGTTCTGGTTTGTATTTAGAAAAAAGAAAAAGAAACATCGGGTGGGCGTCTTGCCGTTGTGCACTGGCGAGGAAGGCGCCAAGTCATTCCCCCTGAGGTCTGCGCTTCTGTTCTGGCAATTCTGCTTAAACACGCACAGTCGACACCACCTTTAAAGAACAATTTCTGTGGTCTGCGATGGAAGCAAACGTAGATTTCATCATTTCAATGGCCGTACGAATCCCCACGGCGAAGTTAATTTAGTCTATACTACGAAGCAACTGCCCGGTTTTATCTACTTAGCGCTATTTAAAGTCGGGGAGAGAATTCCACTCCACACAACAGCTTCAGCTTGTGATTATAAATATATTTCTGGGCGACAAATTTCCTAGGAGAAATCGGAATTGACGTGACGGTTATAAATGCGATTCGGAAGAAAGCATCGCGCGATTCCCTAAGACGAAACAACGTAGTTATGCTACGCATCCGTGAGGTACTCTAGGTTCCGCGCTGTTAGGCTACAGCACCGTGGGCTACAGCCATCCCTGATGTCAGTAAACAAGCTGGTGAGGAAACTGGCACTTCCATTCGAAACTGCTACACTTTCGCAGCTAGCGCTACTCCTACAGTTCTGCAACGGCGGCTGTTTCGACAGCAGTCACAAGCTACTCTAGCGCCGCCGCGTATCTGTGGCGTCGCGCAGTGAAGTTGACAAAGGACGGCCACATGACGGCGCGGTTTGGCGCCGACCATTTGCCTTGACTTGGCCGTTGGAAAGTTGACTTGGCAATTCGCCTTTACCGTTTCGGAGCCGGAAACCACAGCACCTGAAACACCAGGGGGCAGCAGGAGCGGGTACTCACCTGCGAGGAGGAAAAAAACGCGCGCTTCAGGCATTTCGTCCGTTCAGGCATGAAGCTGAACGCAGAACTAATATACAGCGTGTTTGCAAAGTTCCACACAGGCGTGAAAAATGCGTTGCTGCCTTCTTTTTAATGGAGAAAGGGGAGCTGCGAACCTCGTTCTTTCTTGAACAGTGCGCGCACAAAAGGCGAATTCCATCTAGAGCTATTCAGGCTCCACGTTGCGACAGCAGAGGGAAGATGCTAATGGTCAAAGAAAGAGACGGCACGAGATTTTATTTGTTGAATAACGTTCGATTTCCTAAATTCCGTCGATATTAAATGTTATCGCGTTTCAATCGCGAGATCGCGCCGTTTTGGCCTGTCCGGTGCCCGATGCCGACGGAATTGCACTTCCCCCCTCCACGACAATCCAGAAGGTCAGACGAGCTGCACGTGACGGGGTGTGGAACGGAGAGACACTGCCCGCTTTTCTCCTTGCCCCTAAACATGTTCATCGTCATCATCTCCATCAGCAGTATCATCATTATCATCAACAGCAGCCTGGCTGTGTCCACCGCAGGACGAAAGCTTCTCCAAAGATCTGCAGCCACATCTACCGTCGAGTGTCAACAGTGTGTTTGTAAAATCATTTAAAAGGTTTCACGTAACGCAAAAATCCCCATTTTCACCACCACAACTCTCCCTCTCCCAATTTCTAGACGAAGCACCGCACGAGGGTACTAAATGAAAAAAAAATGGCCGCGTATCTGCTTCTTTCATTGCAAAAGTCGCCGAAAGACAATAGTCGAAGGTGCCCCTGCCAAGTAAAGGCCCCCCTTCTCTTTCCCGCTCACCTCTCCCGTCTATAGTTCATATCACAAGCTAGCTGCAGCACTGTGGAGGCTACATTGTTGTCCCCCGCAGGGCGCCTAACTCACCGCGAAGGAAGCGACAAAAGGCGCCGGGGCCGTGCGGTGCCACTTGCCGAGAGGGGAGACGGGAGTGTCCTTTCAGGACCCCCTTCACGGCGGATTAGGCGCCCTCAGTGGCGCTATTGATAACAATGTAGCCTCCACAGTGCTGCAGCTAGCTTGTGAGATGAACTATAGAGGTTTGCTCAAGTCAATTTAAATTTACCGCGTTCTACCGCTCCAAGTCGGGTGCTTAATTCGATGCCAGCGCTGCCGTACGGCGGAGACGCGCGTGAGTTGAGGCACCCTACTACAACATTTATAGAACCACGATGCCTACTGTACGGGTGTTACAAGCGGAACGTGGATCCCATCTGGTGGAACCTTTCGTTGCTATTACCGTTTGATTTCTTAAATACCGCAACGCGGTAGCGCTACAACAGCAGGCGACAGTTTTCTGTCGTCGATGTAGTGTTTCATTTGTTATCGCAAAAAACAGCATCCATGATTTTTTTAACGAAGGAACACTGGAAATATCACGTATGTATTGATTTTCTGCGTTATATTCGCGTTAATGTGTGTTTGTTCTTGTTTCAACAATGACAAGTATGAACACTGACACCGGACTTAGATGTTTAGATTTCAGCTGTGAGTATAAGACTGTTGCGCAGGTTTCACTTTGGCCGGGTGTAATCGAGTCACACACGACATACAGACAGACAGACCAAAATGTCTGCGTTTCAGTAGACGAAGAAAGACTATCGTCTTTAAAATTCGATTGCTTTTTTCCGCCGTTCTCCCCCTCCGCCGCTCCAACGTCGTCCACGTGAAAGGTTGCAATTGATTGATTGATTCAAGCCTTTATTGGAGGAAAGGGGAGGCCCGGAGGCCGTGCATGGGGGAATGGGAAGTGAAGGGAAGGGGATAGCAAAAGGTCTTCGTCGCACAATTGAACGTCCCTTCTTCGAGCACTCATTTTGCGTCCATGATATTAAGGCTCTTTGCAGGATGGGTAGTCACCCCCAAGGGTACACTAATCTCGCAAGGCCACCTCTGTATGCCATAATTGCCTAGTGCTTGCAGAAAACCGATTTCGTGATTTGGAGGGTGCAGAGTGTCCGAAAGGTTGCAAGGAAAAACCGTGCACATTCACACAAAGGCGATTATTCTAGTGAATGCTACACCAGGATGCGCGAAGTCATGACTCGAAAAGCTCGCGATAGAACACTTCGCCTTATTTTAGCCTATACTGGCCCACTGCGACGCACATCCGCTTTGAGTGCGACGATATAATTTCCTCGACAGCGAAGAAAACATTGGCAAAACCGCCGAAGAGTGCCTATTCGGCCCGATAATCAAATCGAGCGGGCACGCAGTTCAATTTCGCGTTCGTCCAGCTTTAAACCGGTGAACACGGACAGAAAACAAATATTTAATACAAAGCTTGCTAAAAAAAAAAGACGGGAAAGAAGTCATCGAAGACGCTTAAATTGAAAACAAGAAGTCCTCACACACACTATGAAAGGCAGACCACTGTAGAAAAGCGTGACAGGAAAAAAAAAGGGGGGGGGGGGGGGGCTGGGGAGGTAGTGGAACGAAGTGGAGGAAAGGCGTGGAAGAGATTGATTCTCGGGATTCGAAACCCGATTCTCAGTGACGCTTACAAGCGGCGAAGTCGACGGTGCATCGATCTCAAAATCCGAGCAGAGCGTCGCGCGACGACACAAAATACGAACGGCGTTTAAAGAGGAAGCGAGAACGAGCGAAGAGCCGAAGGAAAGAAAGGCAAGGAGGAAACGAATCCGGCCTATACACGGAGGAGCGCGTAAGTATAGGCTCCGCGAAAAGAAGAAACAACACGCAAAAAACCGAAAGCACGTGCAAATAATCCGTTTCTAAGAGAAAAAGAAGATAAAATGGGGAAGAGATCGGGAGAGACAGCTACGGAATAAACAGAGAAAAGAAACCTCGGACTCACGAATCGATGGGTCGGTCCGTTCTCCTGCCGATACGGAAACCGCCATACAGGAGCACTGCACGCACACACGGCGCCACCAATCCACAAGTGACGCCAATGCAGATTGCGCCGTTGTAAACGGCCTAATTGAAGTGGCTTCGTGATATGGGGCGTTCGCGACTTGGAGAATTGGTCGACCAACAGGCGAACTGCGTCAAATGAGCAGCGGCGGCTTGCTGCTTTTGTGGTGCATGTTCGCTCGCCGTCGCACAGGGTACCGCGTTCCGATGACGACGTCGATTGTTTAAAGTGCGAGCACCGCAACGATTGGGTGGTGAAGAACACCGCCTTGTAACCATGGTACAGCAGGGGGACAGCTCGGTACCATAACACAGCTCCACGTCGGTGGAGTAGAGTTTCTTTATGTCTCGTCTTTGTTGCGTTTGGCGCCGCTCACGCCTGCGTGAAAAACTTTAGCCTGTTCTACATGGTGCGAATTTCGGCTACGAATTCGCAGCTGCGGCGTCGCTCGTGCGGCAAAACGACGATTTATTTTTTCCATTTTCACTGCTCCGAGAAATTGCCAAATGTCAAATGGCATTCACAGAAGACGGTCAACTATTCCAAACATTTGGCAATTTGCTACAGCAATGAAAGTAGACCGTTTTTCCACACGAGCGGTGCCTCAGCTGCGAATTCGCAGCCGAAATTCGCACCTTGTAGAACGGGCTTAATTATGTTTCCGTTTCATTCAGCTTTCATGCTGACTTTCTTCGGTGCCGTTTTAACCCCGCAACGTCTTTGTTTTGGTGTTTCAATTCTTGTCAGTTAATGGCATGTGGCAGCTGGTTTAGTTATAAATTCCTGATGTTAATTTTTTTATTGGTTTACCTTACTTTTTGAATTCCACTCTCCCCCTTCCGCTTCATATGTGACTTCACGATCATCTGACGTCACACGACCGTGTGGAGTCACAGCCCTCTCGAACAATCCGAATAAAAAATATGAATGCGTACTTCTAATTTAAAAAAAATTGCACGTAAAATTTCCGTTAATCGTGGTAATATTAGAAATGTTTTGTCTATATATACTTCGTACTTAAAATCATAACGGATTGATGATGATGCTAGTGATTTTTTAGTCCACAACGATTGTTTTTAACATATAGGGGCCACACCTGTGCTCCGAGGCTCGCCACAGTACAGCGCTTCGGTTTATTTTGAGCCCTTTTTTCCAGCTAATCCGGATACCCCACATAAAGCAAACTACGCAGCGTTTAGTTGCTGAGAATCCCTGCAACTCCTCGGAATCAGCGTGCAATTGTACTTTTCGAGGAAACATGTGGCAACTCTTCCGCGGCGACGTTTGAAAAGAATGTAATTTGTAACTGCGTAAGAGAGGAGAAGCGGCATGAACGAACCCGCGGAACCGAATTTGTCTCGGGAGCCGGCCACGCCCGCCAGCACGAGAGGAGGCGGACGCATTAACTGCGGCCCAAAACCTCCCCGTAATTACCGCGATTGCTCCATTAAATCCTGCGAATAAGAATCGCCAAGACAGAACACTGGGCCGCACGCTTATCCTACCAAGAAAAAAAAAAAAAAAAACCGCCGCTCCCATTTTCTTTTTTTCGCCTTACAGCGCAAAATAATGAAAACGGGCGTTCTCCCGGCGTGGTTCCGCTGTGTTTTCCCCAAGCGTTTCCTTAATTCCCGCTTTTATGCGTCCGGCTATCTACTTCGTTTTTGGGCCTCCAGCAGGGATTTTTTTTTTTTCGCGGACTCCTTCGCCGCCGCTGTTTCGCGTGGGCCATTCATGCGATTAACGTCGCCGTCGCCGCTCCGCCTTGTGTTTACACGGGAAGAGTTATAAACGCGCTCATAAATATTCTCCGTCCGCAACCTGCTAATCGCAGCCACCGATTGTTCTAGTTTTTTCCCCGCATTTTTTAACGCAGCGTTTCAGTTTTACGCTACATCAATTAATTTCCGGCTCTTTTTTTCTTCTTACCCTTCGTTATCTAAAACTTTCATGTATGCTCACAAAGAAAGCAGAAAGAAAAAAGGGGACAGTTTGCGATTTAGGTTTAGGCATGTCTCCTGCCAAGTTAAAATTTGCAGGTACTGTACTAAACCCTCGTTACAGCGAATTCCTCGAAACAAGAAATGCTTTTCGTTGTAAGCGGTACTTCGTTATAAAAGCGGAAATGATTTGTTACTATGCGCTGCTGTTGGACCGTAAAATACACCGAATAAAGCGATTTGGTTATAACATGGGGTTTTTTAGTTCTTCTGGTAGCGCTCTCTGAGGACCGGCATTCCGATTACCTCCCCGAAAGGGAAGCGATGCGTCATGGACACACCCGTCCCGCGTGATCATTATCCGTGCCCCTATTACTTGTTTCGAGCAACGAGTTAACCGTGAATTTTTTTAGTCGAACGTAAATAGAGTGACCCTCAGTTGAACGAAATTCGCGATGTAGCGAATTTTTTAAATTGTTCGCTCTCTTAGTTTCTTTTAACACAGAGAACCCTCGGAATAACGACCTACAAACGCACACCGATGTACTTTAGCTTTAATTGGGAAGGCATACACAGACACGGGAGGGTTCTTTGAAGGTGCGACGTTGTGTGGTTTAGAAGTCTGGGGTCCCAAGTCTGCCGACTCTATACTTCTAACCACAAGCCACATCTCGGATGACATTTAAGCGAGGGAAAATTCGACTATAAATTCCTTGACCACCCGTTATCCGGAAAATCTGAATTAGCCTGGCTGTCGCAGCAATCTCGGACTAAGATCGAAACACGTCTCAAGACGGCGCGAGGCAGGAGGTCTGCGCGCCTAATTGTCTCGCGACCCTAAATCAGCAAAAAAGCGGTAAGCAAAGTAAAGCGCAGAGAACGTGAACACGGAGAAAGAGGAGGGCGAAAATTTGCGCTACAGTGATTATGCCAGCACACTCATGCATGCAGGCGCGAGTCTCGAAGCCACCGCGCGGTACCAAAGCACATACGTACAATAACGCCTAGTATTTACAGGGCGTTGCTAGCTTTGGCGCTCTCTCCCTCCCCGAGGAGCTAAATTAAACAAAGAAAAATCGGGAATTGGGAAGATAAAACAACAAAAACTGTCGGTGAATGTTTCGCTGCTGTATGATTACTTGGCGCAGGCTTTCTGGGGAGGCGACGCTAGAGCGACCGCAAACCGCGTTTCGGGTAATTGCAGTTTTATGCAAATCAGGAAACCGTCCCCTAGAGCGAGTTCTCGCACACCCTCCTCATTCCCAATTCCCCCTCTTCCCTCCCTAGCTTCTACCGAGGGCAGCCTTCTAGGGAAGGGACCTTGGCTTTTGGGAGGAGGGAGAGGAGGAAATGAGCGGCGCGCAGAAAAGAACCGCGATCCGCGGAGACGGAGCAACACAACAAAACAAGCGAGCGCCAGAGGCAAACAAGAAGGATATACGCACCGTATAAGCGGGGACTTGAGGCATAAGGGTTACGCCAAACAGGCTGTATAAATTACCCGAGGGAAAAAAGAAGGGAACGGGGGAAAAGCTCGCGAGGAATGGTGAAGGAGTGGTCGGGGGAGACGACAAACAATCTAAGCGCACTTGGCTGCAATCAATGACGAGGGATTCGCGAGGGACAGCTACCAGATGAGGTGTATACGGCGTAGCTATTCTGTGCTTAAGCGCAGTGTCGCAAGCAGGTCTGGGAGAAAAACTGGGAAGATTAGGGAGTGTGGCAAAGGGTGGGCTTCCAAAGGCGCGTCGAGGGAAGGGACTGGATTTAGGCGCTACACAAAGTGTGTGTCGCGTTAAGCTCAATTCGCCACGGCGCACGACAAGGGGCGTGATCGAAAGGCTCTGTTGGCGTATATGTTTCAGGGACCCGTTTTTTAGATAGAATGATTTAGAAAGAATGAGTAAGTGGCCCGAATTGGGAAGGGCGGAGGAGCTTTAGGTGAAAGGGACCGTAGAATTCGAACTAACGACCACAGAAATTTGTTTACGCAAGCGCGGGACCTCGTTACGACTCTT
>JABSTR010001022.1:0-52273 GCA_013339765.2 Haemaphysalis longicornis
CCTCTGAATGTACCCCAGTTTCCGAGATGGCGAGCTATGCCGAGCAGTGTCGTCAGCTCGCTCGCGCCTTGACATCGGAAGACTATGGACGCCAGAAGTCCCGCCATGAGAGCGCCGCGGCACCCGCGTTTGAACCTGGATCCCGTGCATGGCTACGGGTTCAATGCCCCACTCTGGTCTTTCGGCGAAATTTCTTGCGAAATACCGCTGTCCATATAGAATTATCGAACAAACATCGCCCGTGAACTACCTCGTCGAGCCGGTGACACCCACCTCAGACCTTCATCTTCGAGGTCTTGAAATTGTGCACATCAACCGTTTGAAGCCGTATAACAATCCCCTTGTCGTTTCAACCCCTTAAGTCGCAAGGATGGCTCCTCTTTTCGCCGGGGGTGATGGTACTGGAGATAGTAGTCCCCGACAAGATGACATCCCATGTGGTTCATGTGCGCCAATCTCTCTTGCGCAGCGGAGGTGGTGTGCGCCGGGAGAAGGACTATTATGCGCGGACGGTGATGGTAGGCGCAAGGTGCTGGGCGCGAGAAGAAGCACGACCAGTATTGCGTGGCTCGGAACGAGAGCGCGCTCTAGGAGAACGTGCTGAGACATCGGCCTTCGCTGCCTTGCTCATCTTTGGTCTCTGTCTCTTTTCAAACGTCTTGCTGGCCTCCGGCTATAAACCCCCTTATATTAGATATACATACCATATAGATATCTCTATACAGACATATAATGTATTGGTATATATACATGTGTATACACTCATATAAAGTATACACAAAACATAATAAAAGATAAAAAAGTTTAAAAGATGTATACCAACTAGTTTAACATACGCTTCTGGGCAAATAATTGTCATTTACCGCTTACAACGTATCAGCATGTAACCCGTTTCATGGAACCAACTTTTAGGGGGGAAAAGGAGAGACTAAAACAGGACAGCAGTGCAACAAAACTCCAACAAGAAAAACGGTGAATGACTTATTCTGGGATAAGTAAACTGAAGGAAAATGCGTTAGCACCGTACCAGTCGACGGCGTGGAAGTGTGGATATCCGATGACAAACGATTACTTAGAAGCACTGCAATGTTACGAGGTAACTGCGATCGGCTGGTTGTGGGACAAAAACGCTGAATCGATGGGTTCTCGTGTATTATTCATTAAATACTGCAGGCTTTACAAAGCCCAAGGAGGAGTGGCAATACAAGAAGAGGGACAAGAGAAGTATACACACGTAACTTCGCGAAAAACTAAAGTAAGAAAAATGCAGAGAAAAACAGTATGATTATCGAGACACGAGTAAAAAATAACATCACAGCAACAAAAAAAAAATGACACGATAGAAGAAAAATCAGACAATACGCAGGAACAACAATGCGCCAATACAGCAACCTCAGTTCGGGACAGCGGCACTTCGGCACAGTTACAACACCAAGTTTTTACTGATGAAGGTGGGGTTACGGGCAAAAAATTTCATTCTTCAACGGTGCGAGGAAACAACGAAAACTTGAAAGTGTGTTATTCACTTTCAACGGTGCGAGGAAACAACGAAAACTTGAAAGTGTTATTCCTGGCGAAAAATGGGGTTTAAGAAAGGTCATGGGCGTGGCGGGTTTTTCTTGTTGAAAGGGGTTTAAGATACACAGTACGGTCTAATCCTAGCTTATTTGTGAACAATTGGATAATGAACTTCAAGCCAAGGAATTTCCTTCTTAACTCTAGAGTGGGGATGTTATAGACCCTTTGCAAAATGGCCAAATCGTTGGCGGAAAAGCAGCAAGCCACTCTGGCAACACTGTGCACCCGCTGCGCCGCCTTAGAAAGGAAGCGAAAAGGCTGCGAGCACAGAGTTTCTATGGAGTAGCTACCGTCCACCGTCCACGTAATTGCATACGCGTCGTGGGGCAACAGACCCGTGAAGCCGTGGGCGAAAACGTGCAACCGCAACGGCGTTGATACGACCTGCTTCCTTTCTAATGCGTCGTCGCGTTCACCACCAGTGTTACCATCGCTGAATTCTCAGTGTTGTCCGCCTTTTTGCAAAGGTCTATAATGAACATAAGTTTTGCAACAGACTCGCGGCGACTGTATTTTGAGTACATAAAATGTGCAGCCCGTCTTGGGGTTTTCTCGATAGTATTGATGTTAGATTTGGTGTAGGTATCCCAGACTGTACAAGCATATTCCAGTTTGGGTCTAATAAAAGTGGTATAGGCTAGATATTTTACATGAGAGGGAGCATCTTTAAGCTTATGCCTCAGCTGACCAAACGTACGGAGCGCTGAGGCGCAAGCGTTACTGATATAAGTGTTCCAGCTTAAATTGTTAGTAATTGTGACACCAAGATATTTATATTCGCTATCATCAACTAGGGGATTGTTGGAAACAGAGTACGAATATTTAAGGAGAAGGGGTTTTTTGGTAATTCTAAGATAAACTAATTTTCGGTAATTTAACCCCATTTTGTGCACCAGGAAAGAATGTTGTTCAGAGCAGAGTTTAGGGCGGTCTGGTCATCAACAGAGTGAAGGTTATTAAACAATATACAATCATCTGCGAAAAGACGTATTTGTACAGGTTCGGCCACTACATAAACAATCTCATTGCAACAAATAAGAAAGAGTATGGGCCCAAGTACGCTCCCCTGGGGAACGCCGGATGTAACTGGAAGGATATCGGAATTGCGGCCGTTAAAATTCACATACTGTTTTCGGTTAATTAGATAGGATGAAACCCAAGACAGAAGAAAAGCAGCAATACCTAAAACACGTAGTTTCTGAATTAGTTTGTCATGTGGAACGCAGTCAAATGCTTTGCTGAAATCAAGGCCACTTTTTCACTTGGCCACTTTTATCTAGAGAGAATGCAAAACAGTGAATTACTGTTGAAAACTGGATAACTGTTGACATGCCTTTACAAAATCCATGTTGGAAGGGGGTCAAGATTTTGTGTTGGTTCAAAAATTCCGAAAAACAAGTAGCAACAATATGTCCCACAAGTTTACAGCCAGAAGAGACTATAGAAATAGGACGATAGTTGGGAACAAAAAGGGGATCACCATTTTTGTGAACGGCAACAACGCGAGCTATCTTGATATCAGGGGACAAGGTAGTTGATTTTAGGGAGGCCTGAAAGATAGGAACTAGGAATCTGCCCAGGGTTTCTGCAGAACATCGGAGGAAAACGTTGAAAATGCCATCGGGGCCCGCAGATGACTTAGTTTTTAAACCTAAGAAGCATGTTCAAAACTCTTGAATGGTATTCATAATAACGGTACAGTATTCATAATGACGTTCCACAAGATTAAATAAATTTGTGAACTGCTTATATCGCATACGAATAGATGTGTCATACACACATGCCAAACGTAACCCGTAGTTATATTCTACTGGTAATATTGTATGGGCGGAAAAGTACCTTGCGTATGAAAATTGTAGGGGACGTAAGCAATAATTCGTATGACTGGTTTTTGAGGTATTGTTAGTTTATTCATCCTCGTTTCGGAAGTATTCGCCCAGGCTAAATGACAGTAATTGAGCGTGGGTAATAATAGTTCATTATACAAAACTCGTCTTACGGTCAAAAGAAAAACGTATTGAATCCCCTTTACCATCCCAGTAACTCTGTTTAATTTACTTCATACATGTTCAACTTGCAAACTCTATGTTAACATCCATGTTAATAAGCCACTGTTTTGGATTGATTTGTCAATCTCATAGCTGCACATAGCGGTCTGCATAACTATTTAAGGACGTAAAGTTGGCTAGTCGGTATTTGAATACTGAGGACATTGTATTAGCGCTGTAGGACCGGATTGAGAAATAAATACACGGAAAGAACACGAGAACTCACGTCCCGCTAGAATACGCGAGCAAACTGGCCTTTGCTTTGCGTATGTCTTTGAGACCCGTCCTACAGCGGTAATACATTGTCCTCAGTCTACATCATTTCATAGAAACACGTTCTTCGACTTCATCGTTGTCCGATTTACGCAAGACGACTGTTGAACAATAGGCGCCCTCTTTCTGTGCGTGAAAGTGTAACCACTGAGTAGCCCCCCGCAGCGACCGGCTGAGCACGCGAGCTACATGATGTTGTACACATTCGTCATTTTGGTAACGGTGAGAATATGAGGAGAATATTACACGCATTTAAAAGAAATACGTTGGTTCACTTTATGATGCGCTTTTTTACAAGTGTTACGTACGCATCTCAACACAAGATTTTCTTCCTAGTCAACATCTAACGTCAGCTCAAATGTTCATGGGCATAATATATATTTTCTGCCATTAGCCCACAGGTCTGACCTCTGAATCGAAGCATTCCACCACTCGTTTCCATCGTCGAACTCGCAACCACTTCTGCCGAAGAAAACGCACGTACTGAGCTAAAGAATGTGACCCGGTGTCACTTGCTGTAAACCTCGTTGAAAGACGATAGTGTTGTTCCGCCCCTGCCACGTAAATGTCTCTCTTCTCTTTCCGCGGCCACCTTTCACGCTCTTCCACTACATTTCGATCCTCCACCGATGGAAACGGAGCTAAAGCAATTCAATTTCCCCGTGTTCCATTGCTAACGTCACCTACTGGAACAGTGTTGTTGTTGAACTAGGAACACAGCCGCGATGTTCAGGCTCGTGTGAGGTCTTTTTGTATGTGGGGTCAGAATGTTCCAGCGAGTATTGTTTGTTTGCTATCGCAAACATCAAGCGCACATTATTTACATAAGAAACCATTCCAGTACCAGTTGGGCTTTCGAGCTTTGTTGCTCAACAATGTTGCCAAGTATGAAGTATGGTTGCAGGGTCAGTGGCTCGGAAAGGCTTTCGCTATGCTATAAACTTTTTGGTCAAGAGTACTTTTACCTTGCGGTCTGAAGCCTAAATCGAGGGAAAGGCAGACATAAACGCAGCCAGGCATACATACATACATACACACATAATACATACATGCATGCATAATACATTACAACATACATACATCCACGCATACATAAATACATGCATACATACATACAACAGTACATACATACATACATACATACATACATACATACATACATACATACATCCACATACATCATACATACATACATACATACTAGACGAACTAAAGGCCACCTTATGAACAGGAAACACCCGAAAGCTCGCTCGATCAGGCGTACCAACGTGTGTCTAATCTCAAAAGGGATGACGTTCTCAAGAAACAGCGGCAAAACGAAAGCGCCAGGCCACCTGCCCTAATAACTAAATTTTCAAACGCCCTCCCAAACGTAAACAATATACTGCGGAAGTACTACCCCATTTTAGCCAGTAACGACCGACTTAAAAAGACTTTCCCGGAAGCACAAGGGTTACCTACCGAGAAACAGGAATCTAAAAGATATTTTAGTGCATGCTAAAACAGGGCCTTCAAGCAACCAGTCATAGCCAGCTGCTCCCGCCCAGATGCAAGACTTGTAGGCACCTGCAAACAGACTGCGTTGTAAAAAGCACAGCCAGTAATTATGTCCACAAGATTAATTCAAGTTTTACGTGCACTTCATCCAACATTGTGTATATGTTGGAATGCTCAATGTGCCACAAACAGTATATAGGCGAAACGAGCCAACCTATGAGCCTACGACTTAATGGTCACCGGGCAGATACTCTTAGCAAATCCTCCATAGCTGTAGCGCAGCATTTCAACCAACCAGGCCACAATTTTGATGACCTTAAGTTATATATACTTCAGTCAAATTTTAAGTCCCTAGGGACAGGAAATACCGAGAATCCTACGTAATTCACAAATTCAACTCCATGGAACCTGCTGGAATTAATGCGTCTAAGGGCAACTTGGAATCCTTGCGATATTCACCGGGAATACAGCATTAGGCATTTTCGTGCATATACCTCATCCAAAGACTATGACCGTTCACTCTGCTCTGTACCTGGTCACCTAATTTCTTTTTTTTTCATTCCTTAGTGTCTAGCTTAATACTCGCCCTCATGCCTCCAACCTTTGCTTTTGGAATTCAATTTTATTTATTTATTTCTCTTTTTTTTACTCCGCGTGGTCTTGTGCCCCGTACGTCACTCTAACTTTATCTTTTCGTTTTGAGTTTCAGGACAGGCCTGTACCAGGAATGTTGCCGTGGGTGACACGTGCCATTTCAGTTGCCGGGCCATTGCTTTTTCTTTTGTGTGTGGGTTTATGTGGTTTCCCTCCCTGTTTTTTTTTTCTCCTTTTTATTTTTTTCTTGACCTAGTTAGTTTTCCCCCGTCTCTATCTTTTCTTTTGACCTGAGGCTTGCAGATAGTTTCTGATAAGGACCCCACCCTCACCGCCTGGTCTGCTTCCGGCGGTTCTGAGATCCTTTTCCTATACCCCGCGGCGGGTCAATAAGCACCCTCTCATCCTTTCTGTCCAAAAATTCCACGAATATCAACCACCAGCTGACTTCCGTGTGACCTACTTCGCGGCTTAAACTAGACAACCTTCTTGGCCCCTCAATCTCTCCCCCGACACACTCCGAAACCAATCAGCTTGCTCATTTCCCTTCCATCTTTCCCTCTCCTTTCACCTGGGGTCCTACCCCTATATAAACCCTGCCTGCCAGGCGAGAGATTGCCCTGAGGAAAGCAAGTTCTCTTTGCTGAAACGTAGGCCACAATCGTGCTTTACCTTGTTCGAAGTTTTTCTTCTCTTACATACATACATACATACATACATAAATACATACATACATACATACATACATACATACATACATACAAGGACCGGGCGTCTGTTAAAAATTTTAATCCGATTAATCAGTAGGCCTTTACTGGTAATTGATCGATTAATCGGCTGTATTTGGTTTAAAAGAACAACGATTAAAATTAACATTTTGTAATAATAATAATAATAATAATATAAAATACATACTATCGATGTTTTCCAACGCCTTTTGGTTTTTTGAGCGTGTAATGTGCAACCCGGCATGTTCTCAGCTTTTTGTAGTGGTTTGAAGGACGCAAAAGGAAAGGAAGTGCACTGGAGATATTGTTGAGCTAGGCAGGGAGCTCACCTGCATACAACTTAGTGCGGGAGAAGAAAAGTAAGGGGGAATGAAAGGATAGAGCAGAAAGGGAGAAGGACCAAGAATAATTAAAAAAAAATTGGGCCCATCTCCCCGCGAGGGGGACTCGAGTAAATGGCGTCGCATAGGGGGTGGGTGTATTGCGTTAACGTTAGTGTTTGGGAGTTGGTGGTAGTGAATGCGTTGTATCAGCGGCTTCTTGACGTACTTTGAATGAGTCAAGGATATAGGGCGCGTTCGTAGCCTCCCATTCTGTGTCGGCTTTGTGGCGCAGTGGGTAGAGCACCATGTACATTGCGTTCCGCCCGCAGGGTCGAGGGATCGAAACCAGCGCCGGATAGTATTTTTTTTATATAGTGTAGGGGGAGGGGTGCGGACAACGACGGTGCGGACTACGACGGACGTCAACGCGGGTGACATCGTGAGTTACTGAAAATGCTCTGCATTAAAAAAAAGGGCTATGTCAAGCTAGCACATCACAGACATCCAGATGAGCTGAGCAGGTCATCATCATGGCGCTGATGCGTGCGAGATGCTTATCACCGCTTTCGTCACTCACACTATTTCTAGAATCGGGAACATTGGGACGCTCCGTTATTGCAGGAGGCGTCGATTAACAGCGATTAACTTTACACCATAGTTAGTTTATATAACCGTAAGACGGTAGAAGTGCCCGGTCGTCCGTTTTGGTATTATCTATATTGGTATTTAGAGTAGCCATTTTACTGTTTGTCTTGGATATTAGCTTGCGGCTTTAATCAGTACACTATCCCCGAGCATTCTTGCATCATTTTTTTTTGTGAAGTAAGGGGGATTTTGAACACAAATATGATGATCAACATGACTTTGCACAATTTAGCCAAGACAGCCTTGTTTCATTTCACTCACGTCACTTCAACTGTTTAACCGATTAAAAACATTAATCGCGACTAAGGCATTATTAATTAATCAATAAAGTTAATCAATCAATCGCCCGCCCCTAATACATACACGCATACATACATACGTACATTTTCGGTTTTGAGTAGCAAAAAAAAACTAAAATCTTTAAAAGTATAACAAAGAAGACAATTTGTCAGCGACGACAGACCAACCACCTCCATTCACTTCTGTTGCTGTTCGTTCGGCGCCTGAATATATAAGAAGGGAACTGCTTTCCGTTCAGCCGTTCGGCTTCGCTTTAGCCCTGGCGTAGGAATTGCTCTGGCTACGTTCATTTCAGCAGTCGCGTCGGCCGCCCATTTCCTGTACCTCCGGAAATGATAATGGCTTCCCACGGTTGTTGTTTCGAATTCCCCATCAACGTCCAAGTTAGGTTGTCGTTTAAAAAATCGTCTTCTTCCCTGTTTTTTATCCTTGAAATACACCTGGACGAAGCCATAAGGAGGGCCGCTACAGGGCTTACTAACAGCATCAAGAAACAAAAGATAACGAATTGTCTTTTTACAGCCGTTTCTTTATTGTGGAATCTACTTTTGTGCTTCTGCTTCAGTTTACGCTCAAGTGCTTATTAGGTCCGCACTTTTCTTTTCACAAAACACGCCCGCCATTAGAAACAGAGGCCACGGCTAGCGTCTATAGTTTATTAGAAGTTAGTATGCCAGCAACGTTTTTACTGGGTTATATATTGTCAGCAGGAAGCCGTTCTTAGAAGAAGACAGTGCCGTGGGTATGCGTTTTTTTCACTCCCAAATTCTGTGGTCATGTACAAAAACCAGCTAAACAAGGCACGTGGTTTAAATTTTTGATATTAGGAAAAACAGATATCTCCGTTCATGGCTTGCGGCTGCAGTCAATGGCTATTTTTTTTCTTAAATATGTGCACACTGACGCTTTATAGCAAGGACCAAGGAAAGTTAATGGAAGCACGGAAAAATAAATGCTCTTCCAAGTCCGGAAGAAACAGTCCATGGCTCGTACGGGAATGAAAAACACCCAGTGCAGCTTCGCAAATATCAAAGATGTTTGTCAAAACTTAAGCAAGGTAGTACTGACCAGACCAACTTGATGTTAAATATTTCGCAATACATGGTGGGGGGGACGCTTAACTATTGTTGTGTAGGAATGCGTAGCGAAATCAAGGGACGAACGTTTCAGTAATCCCACACACAAGCTGCGCGTTCACTTTCCTTTTGTTTTCGACTTCAACAACCAGCTGGTCACTCAGCGGACGCATCTTTGTGAAGTATACAGTAAGTAATGAAGTGTACAGAAAGGAAGCTTCCAAGCGATAAAAGGTGCCGTTGGAAGAGTGTGGTATGTGATAAGGCCTTCTGATTTCAGTTTGTGCAAGATTTTGCAGACAATTATATCACTGGATGTTTGAAAGAAGCGTTTAGTCGCGTACTCAGATCCCTCTATAAAACCTTCTCCACGCTGCTCCCGGAAAACTTATGAAGCAGATGATCGATTGCGAACGCTGATCTCCCGGCAAGACGACCCAGCATTAAATTTTTCGTCGTGTGCTGATCGCCGCGTAGAATTTTGCATTATCTATCGTTATTATTACGTAGAATGTTCGCGAAATACAGGCCACATTGGCTTTGTACAGGCCTCCTCGTCGTCAAAGCATGCGCCCACTATCATCACCATGGGCCGCTGTGCCAGCATCAGCAGCTTGTGGCCACGACACGCATGACCAGCCACGCCCCAGAGAACACCCAGGCTACTGCGCTGCTCGGCCGCGTTCCACGGGAGCTCCACGACTCGCGGGGCTTCTCCTGCCACCACATCCTCCTCTGTAAATAAATGTACGGTCAGCCGCATGACTACATCGGCATCCACATTAATTAGTGCCCCGGACGTCGGCAGCATGGAGCCCCACTTAGCTTGCCCTCTGCCGCCCTACCCGGCATTCGAGCGACCCTACCCCCCAGCCTGTTTCTTCAAAATGGAAGCGCACTTCCTCATTCGCCGTATCGACTCACAGGCCGAGCGCTACCGCATCACCACCGCCCTGCTTCCGGCCGACCTACGCGGTGAGCACCTAAAACACTTTGAGCAGCCCTACGATACACTGCAGGCCTACGTGATGGCGCCTCGACACGAGTCCTTCCCGCCACAATGACAGTGCATCCCATCCTGCCACTTCTTCGCACGCCGTTACTCACGATGGAATGGGAACCTCGCTGCCCGGCTTGCAGCCTCCCTCGCGCCCTGAAGACGACTCTTCGACCCAAGCGCGAAGAGGCGTTTTACCACCATCCGGCTTAGCTGAACGTAATTCTACGGGCCACTCTAAGCCGGCTGCGCCCAGTCACCCCACTGAAAACGCTTCCACCATGGCACTCAGTGCGGCGACCTTGCCACCCCGCCCACCGTTCTACCCTAAGAACTCCGAGGTGTGGCTTATGCAGATGGAGTGCTTGTTCGATCTGTACCACGTCACAGCCCAGGAGGACCGTTACTCTCTGAAAACGAACTTTTACCGTCAAGCTTAGCCTCTACCCTGCCTAAGCCCGGAGCCCAGCCCTACGACGAGCTCAGAGCAGTCCTGGTCGCGCGCTACGGTCGGTACCTCAAACAACCCGCCCCAACCGTCCAGCCTTGCACCACCTCGGTCGAGGGCCTCGTTCTTAGCACCAGCATGCTGGCGTCAGCGGTGCCGCCCCGGGACGGCACTACTACCACGACCACGCTATGCCCAGCGGACGGCGGCTCAGCAGCAACGAGAATAAAGGACTGAACGTCACACCCTAGCAGTTCGTCTCCCACTGTATCTACGCTGCCTGCCTGCTTTACGCAAGCACCAGGCGGGCGCCGGAACACATCGCTGTTACCACCTTTCGAACAAGCGGTTTCTGTGGACGTAAACTCAATCCATGCACCCAACACGCCGTGTTCGTCCTCACAACAGGAGACGTCAGCCGAAGGCGCTGCATCACTACGCATCTCGACCATCTGTGATGAGGCTGACGTGTCCTCCACCCCTCCACTGCAGTTGTCGAGAAGCACGCACGAGACGCACACTGTGTTGCTCGTAACCAACCCCGAGGAAAGCGGATGCTCCGACCAGATCCCACAGCCCCGTACAGCCTTCCGTTACCAGAACACCGATGGGAAGGAAGGTGTCACCCACAATCTTCTGACCCACGCGGCCAACCCCGGCCAGACGACTCTACCGTGCAGTTTTACCATGACCATCATGGCTGAGTGGACGCAGAGGTTGCGATACACAAGTCGTGCGCGTCCAATTGATCAGCAACAAGGTCCATCTAACGAAAAAGTACCCTCTCCTGACTTGAAGACACCCCTGCAAGCAGTCACTTTCGCCGTCGAGCTTAAACGTCGCCGCCGACGTCGCAAGCGCCGACCACGAAGGCGGTCTTCTGCGCTGGCACGGTTCCGTCACCGCGAACGTCCGAGGCGAACGCGCTGGATCCGTCGTGCCTTTCGCGTTTCCCATCTCCTGCTTGCTGTGACTTCTGCACCACGAAAATGCCGCGGTCATCATCGGCTTCGTCCCCCGCTTCCAAGTCAAGCATACTCTTCGTTGCTGCGTCCGACTCTATTTCCTCCACACGGACTTGAACGTTGCAGTCGTGCTGCGTTTACACCGGCACACTCGCAGTGTGAAATACTGCGCCTAAAACGCCCGCCTTTCCAGACCCATCCTCTCATCTGCATTGATGTGGATAGTGGCGGCGGACTGAGATGGGACTGCCCGATTCGTAGAAAAGATCGTCCGCTCCTATACTCCCAGCCCAGACCACCGGAGGCTACAATACCCTCCGAAAGCCCTTAAGCTGACAATGTGGACTGTCCAATTACCTTGACCGTGGACACACCTTCTACATTTACTTATGCAGCCTTCTTCATGCTTGTGACTACCCGCGTATCGTCTCGTCTAGGTGTTGCGAATGGTCTTTTTTTCTTTTGCCGCGCTCCCGCTAGGGGGGGAGTCCTGTAGCGGCCTCTTGGTCGTCAAAGCATGCGCTCACTAGCATCGCCATGGGTCGCTGTGCCAGCGTCAGCAGCGCGTGGCCACGACACGCACGACCAGCCACGCGCCAGCGAACACCCCGGCTACTGCGCTGCTCGGCCGCGTTCCACGCGCGCTCCCCGACTCGCGGGGCGTCTTCTGCCACCGAATCCTCCTCTGTACATAAATGTAGGGTCAGCCACACGACTACATCGGCGCCCACAGCTTTTTTTAGGGTAGTGGACAAATCTGAGTAGGATATTGGCAAGCGTAGCTGGTTTGGTGAAGTATAAGTGCTCTGCTAGATTATGTCAGCACACAAAACCGATTTACATGCAGTGTATAGCCGTAGCTTGACCACTCGAGAAACGCTGCTTCCGGAGACCTGTTAGTAAATTTCAGGGCAGTGGAATTACAATCAGCTCCCCGCATATGCCGGTTGTGCAACTCAGGCCTGTGACACACGTCTGGCGCTTGTATGGACCGAATGTATCGCCCAAGGTCACGTCAAAAACATTTCAACTGTCCGTAAATACACCACATTTGCGATCAGGTGACTGCTGCAAACACATAATATGTATGTCAAAGTACAAAACGTAAATATAAGTCATGAACCTGTCGCAGAGAGCAGCGGTGGCAGTTGGGAGGGGGCGAAGACTCCCGCGACTACTTTCGGAACTGGGCTAGGGGATTTCAGGGGCGCCCCTATATGCAGCGTTCGAGGCGCATACGCTTCTCCACTAGAGCCATGTACTCGCCCGTTTGGGACACTTCATTCATTCTCTCGAGCAACCCTGGTCGGTTCTTACAGCCTCGGCGAAAGTCATGAACTTTGACGCTAACGGCCAGGGTTTAAGCTGTAGTAATTTTTGTCTTTTTCTCAAAAGGCCAGTGCTTTCTTTTTACTGCAGCTTGTTCTCTAAGTTGAAATTCCTGCATTATTTTCAAAAATAGTGGTATTTTGAAATATTTAACTTTCTTTAGTGTACAAACGTCTTCAAGTTGTTATATCTGCTATTCTTCGAGTGCGACGCATGAATCAAGCTCGTGTGATGGCGCGCCTGGGCAGACGGGAGTGTCAGCTCTGCTCTCCTGGGGGATTGGCCAACAGTAAATATTTTACCGCCCCCTCCACCCCAATCAGAGGAACAGAAGATGATAGGTACAACATTTAGGGACATTAGAAAAAACGGAGTGGGTCAGGAACAAAAACGTGTTAAGGACATATTAGGAGAAAATAAGAAGAAATTGGCGGGAGAAGGGCATATAGTGAAAGGCAGCCTAACCGTTGGTCATTAAGGGTAACGGAGTGGACACCCTAGAGAAGGCAAGCGCGGCAGGGGGTGGCAAAAGGTTAGCTGGGCAGATCAGGTCAAGAAGTTTGCGAGGATAAATTGGTCGCTGTTAGCATAGGACTGGGATAATAATAGATCTGTGAGAGAGGTCTTTGCCCTGAAGTGGGCATATATAGGCTGATGATGATGATGGAATATTCTACCCTGCTTCAAGTGGAGTGCGCAGATGGAAAGCCAACCTACAAAACAGGAATACGTACAGAAAAAAGAAGCGAAACACGCTGGGAAAAGAAATACCGTCGACCCAAAAGCAGCCGCCTGTTCTCCGGCTTCAGACGGGTGACAGACACCCGCAGAGCAATATTTAACAATGCGTGGGAGCGCAGCACATCAGCTCGAGTCTCCTTTTTTGCGCTTTTTTGAGGGGTGCCATTTTTATGAGCCAGTTAAGACAACTTGCACTCAAAGGCGCGCCTGCCCAACGATTCGATATCGCGCGTGGACATTGGCTTCCATTCCTATCACAAGAAGACGTTATTTGAAGCTGTTTGCTTTATTTTCGCTCAACATTTTCCCCACCATGCCAGTTCGCAAAAACCGACATCCACTGCGAGAACCTAAGGCAATTCGCCAGGAAAGGCACCTTCGAATTGTATGAGCATCGTCTTCCTCTAACCGAGTATGCGTCATTGATTGCAACACAGGTTTTGATACTCAGCTATGCGCCATTGATCTTCGGACATTCAAACTCATCTCTCCTGGGGCATTTTCCTCGGTTCGTCCCGTCTGAGGTAAGGAGACAGCCTTAAACGCAGATGTGATTGTTTGCGTAATACTAAAAAGTGCTGGAAACGTCCCAACGCTATCTATCATATTATGCCATGTTTCCAGAGCTTTCAATGTCGGCTGTTCCCGTGAGGTTTCCACGTACGCAGTCAAGGCCTACAGGGAATGCGCCAGCTGAAGTGTTTTGCCATCGTCTAATTCCACGGAAGCCGTGAGAATCACGTGAATCCGGGGAATTCTCACGGCAGGCTCCAGAAAAGCTCGCCTTCCTAAAATTCGCTGAATAGCATTCTGCCGACCTAACCTACCCTAGCCTAATCCAACGTAACCTAATGTAACCTAACCTATTCTACTCAAAGTGTTCTCCCGTACGGAAGGTATTGTAACCTACCCAGATCCAGTCAAACTGAAACGAACCTAACCTAACCCAACCCAAAGACACCGAACAGAACCTGTATTAAACGTAATCCAAACAATTTCAGAAGCCCCGTGCCTCGTCGGCTTGATATGGTAATAACCAGAATGGGAAAAGCTGTAACAAAATCACGATGAGTGGAAACTTCAAAATTTTCAAAAGCTGAAAAAAAAAAAAAAAAACTGTTCCCCCCTGCCGGATTCGAACCTGGGCCTTCGCGTTTCAAAGCAGGTGCTAAACCATGGCGCCAGACGGTGAAAACTGGCGTCACGGCGCCAGGTTTTGGATAAAATTTGTTCCAGAGAATCTCCTGCTTAGCCATTCAGAGGTGACTGTCGTGAGCAATTTCTGACGGCAATTCTCCCGGCTGCCGTGATAATAGACACTAGCTTGTTCTCCCCTCCAGCCAAGTCTTACGCAGCATATTTAAAAGGTATCTGTATGCCGTTTCATGGCGGTTTTCAAGCAACGCATTATGCCGTTTCGTTTTGAGGCTGATCTCGCAAAACCGTACGGTTTCTTGCATCTTGTGTGCGTTATGTGAAGACAGTTGCATCGCTTCGTAACTAATATCTGTTGCGAACCTGCTCTGCCCGCAATGCATAACTGGGTTGCAGTAAACGCTGAAGGTGACGTTGAGGGTTTGGGCCAGTTGGTAATTGATACTGAGCATTCACCATGGAGAACGGAGACGAAGACAACACAAAGAGCTCGAGGCGGTGCGCAAATCGCAGCTACCTTTATTAGGGAGAAATACGTTTTACATACGATCGCCACACCAGGAAATCACACTGCCACTTCCGCCATGCGACACTTCCGAGACAC
The DNA here is from genome assembly GCA_013339765.2 of Haemaphysalis longicornis. Classification (NCBI taxonomy): domain Eukaryota; kingdom Metazoa; phylum Arthropoda; class Arachnida; order Ixodida; family Ixodidae; genus Haemaphysalis; species Haemaphysalis longicornis. The sequence continues at coordinate 15,302 of JABSTR010001022.1, forward strand.
GTATCCGAAATCAACAGTGAATACAATAAATCGCCGTGTCTGAAAAAGCGCTGTTCTTTCTCAGTGACCGAAAGGTAGGGCATACTAACGCAATTATCGCCGGCAGTTGCAATATCATCTCCCTCGATTATTTTCCGAGTTCGCGAGTTAGTGTGCCCTGCCCTTCGCTCACTGAGAAAGAACAGCACTACTTTCATTTAAATTTACACTACCCCTTCCGCCGTGCGACACTTCTGGAACACGTGTCCGGAATGAACAGTCAATACAATGAATCGCCATGTCACGGCGGAAGGGGTAGTGTAAATTTGTAGTGTGGTGATCGCATATATAACTGTGTTTATCTCTTATAGGGGTATTGTTGCAAGTTGCGCATTGCCTCGTGTTCTTTCTGTCGTCTTAGCTATTTTTGTGCGCCGTGAGCGTTCACATGAAGTTGTGGTCTCTGCCTCACAATATGCATAACCCATGCACTACACCAGGCATGCAATCATACACACCGCGAGGAACAATTGTGAGTTCGATATAGTTGGGCACGCTCACGGGACTGAAGCGCTGCCGCGCCAACACCGGCTCTATAGGGCAGGCTGAGTAGGGGCGCCACACGATTTGGCCCAGGGTACGAAGAGAAGACGTTTGTTTCACCTCCGAGTTACATGGGCACTTCCCTTTAGGTGAAATGGGCGATAAGACGCCACGCGCAAGTGTTCGCGTCCTTTCCCGCGCAAAACCAGCGGGCGCTTCGGTCACGGCACAATCCGGATCGCGGTGCCCCTCTGTGTGCGCGCAGCGCCGCGCTGGCCAGATTGTCTCGCAGCAGCGATAGAGGCGCGGTCCGTTAGCTCACAGGCGTGTACCGCACGGCGGGATCATAAAGTGTTACGTGCGGCCTATTGTAAGCGAAGGGCCTAAGGAGCCGCCTGAGGCGCGGGCCGGCAACCGGCAGGGCTGGCGGGCTTTCGCCGGCGCAACCGGCATGGCGCCAGATGGCAGACAAAGCATCACGTACCTTCGGCGTCCTGGAGAGCGTCTCCCTGAACAGTCACTCGAGCAGAGCGCGCATTCCGTGTCCCGGGGAGAGGGGGTTCTAGTCCCGTTGAAATGGGCCAATGAGGTGAGTTTAGCCCAAGGGGTACCAGGCGGAGCCACTGTTGCGGGTGATATTGCTTTATCGCCGCAAAGGGCAGACTTCACCTCAGACAGGAGCTCGAAAAGTCTGCCCGGTTCTACACATTGGCGCCAAGACAACCGACCTTTCGGGAAGAGAGGGGGGAAACGCCGTGCAACGGCACAAACTGAGCCATCTCGCTTTGTCTGGGACGCCAGGACGCCCATGAAGTTGAAGGCACAGCACTAAACAAATTCGTTGACGCGACGAGTAGTTCAATTCTGGTATTTCCGCTAAGGTAAACAGACCATTCGATCTATGAGGGAGGGGACAAGGAGGACAGGGGTGTCTAAAAGGCAGTGCGTCGAGAACCGGAAAAAATACCGGGTCGGTTACGGTTCGGGTTCGAGTGAAATACGTTTTTTCGGATTCAGTTCTCTATCGACTAAATCCCACCCCGAACCGGTTGGTGAACCGATTCGGTAGGTTGGAATATTAGCGAAGCACAATTTTTATTGCAATTTAATGCGGCCATGACAACTAAATACAATTCTGGTACATTCAGCATACTGCTTTTTCGCTGTTAAAGTTCCGCTTTTTTTAAATCAACAGTGAGCAATTAGGCCAGGTAGTAAAAAAAAATCATACAAACGATTTACAGCTACTTTATCGCCCAGACTTCGGTTGTCCTCTGGACTTCTTAAATTAACGAGGGTCATAACTGTCTTTCGGATACACTTTCTTCCTCTCGTTTATTTGTTTCGTCGAAATCGCAACCGTCTCTCTGGAACGGCCTATCACCCTCAACATTAGAGTTAGGCCTAGGTACCGTCGAGTCGCCTGCGTACATTACCAGGTCAACGTCTGAATCCCAGGGGTGTACTTTTTTCGTCATTTGCGCGTAAGAAAAATAATCTGGCAGCAGCCAGGAAAACGTTGTTTAAAAATTAAATTGTTTTTCCACCTAGGGTTAGCAGTCACCCACACGATGTTGCAAATGAACTTTTTGTTGGAAGTGAGCTAAGGTTAACGTCCAATCACTCATAATCACTGTTATCAGTGGGATGACTATTGAGATAGCGATTACGGATGTGTGCATCACTATGAATGTCTCCGCCACGCCTTATTACCGCCCCTGTTCCGCCAATTATGCTGCGGAATCTTATAACAGATTATGCGATTAGGAACTGGAAGGTACTTAGACTGTCGTTGTTGTGGTTTTGGGGAAGAGGAGGGGAAAAGGAAAGGAAGAAGTGCAAAGGGGGTATTACTGAGCTCAGCAGGGACATCGCCTGCATAAAACGGAGGCCAGGAGAGGGGGAGTAGGTGGAGGTACTCGCAAAGCACGAGATACAATACAATACAAATACGAGCAGTAATACAGCGACATCAAAGGTTAAACAAGGTTAACCAAGACTCAACTAGACTAGGCCACGCTCTTGCTTTGCATATCCAAGGTTAGCTAAGCTTAGCCGAAACCTGGGAGGTCGGGGGATAAAGTTTCTTGGAAAAGGAGAAAGTGCGTCCCATGCGGTATAGGAGCTTTGTCTGCTATATCTATTATACTCATTCGGATCCGTGAAAAAATGCGAAGTTGTCTGATCTAAGCGTTTGGAAACTATTATAACAAGCACGACAGCACCCACTGCATTGGGCGTGATGACACGTTTGGATATGTTAAAGGTTGGAGAAAGGAAAGAATGTCAAGCACAAAATCTCCCTTTTGGTGTTTCGCGTATTAAGTGCCTGAACGCTCTGAAGAAGAGCATACATTATTTGTGTGGAAACAAGGTGGGGAATAAAATAAAACCAGGAGATGGCCTCAGGGAGACACACTTGTCAAATAACATTTGCGGGTTTTATTTCCCGCAGCTACTCGGCGGTGCTGTTTGGCACACCTTATACATTGTAGGTAGCCGGGCCTATCGACGGGGGAAGAAACATCACCGCGGAGAAAGTTGAAAGAGGAAACTTGAACTTTATTTGAGGGGTGGAAACAAAATATAAACGAACCAGCAGATGCATTCGCCACAGCACTTCAATAGAGAGTTTTAGCATAGCGGCTCCCGTACGCTACGCTAAGGTTAGCGGGACCGGACTGCGCATGCGCGCGCGGGGAGGGCGAGGAGGTTGCCCCTCAGCGGAGGGAAAGAGCGGGCATGGCGAAGGCAGGCGGCGCCGAAGTGATCCACCCCACCGTGACGAATTTGCTCTCCCCAGTCGCGCCCCGCTACCCGCCGCCGTAGCGTTAGCGGACGGAGCACGCTATGCTAAAACTCTCTAATGTCCGGAGGCTTACGGCACGGCGGGGCGGACGGCGGACCGCTTGCTTTGGTGCGGTCTCATTGAGAGTGGCTGGCGGCGACTTGCTTCTAGTGACTGGCGGCGCTCCCCGCTGGTGACTCCCCCGCTGACTCCCCCGCTGGTGACTCCCCCGCTGGTGACTCCCCCGCTGACTATTTAAGCGCCGCTGCGCTTATATAGCGTGCACAAAATGTGCCACGCCCTCCTCCATCGCAGTCTTTCTACCGTGCGTGTACAGTTGGCAGAAGAGGTGGCGCCTGGCTGTTCAAACGGAGCAACACAACGTTGTGGACTTGTTTTATCGGTTCCCCGTGACGACCTTTTTAGGGCAGTGTGCGAACTAATTGAAGGAACCGGGATTTTTTCCTTCCAGAATGCGTGCGGTATCACTCCGGATTCTTTTCTAGAGCTTTTAAAAGTTTACTTGAATTCAACGATTGTGCAGCATGGTTAAAATTTTTTTGTGCAAAACTGAAGAATATGTATTGGCTCATGTGTCGTGCCTGTTCTTTGTAACATTTTTTAGCCAAGTTGAACTTGGTGCTACACGATGCACTTCAAGACACACGTGTGGTTAGTGTTTTTAGGTATGTCGGTGATTTTTTAGTACTTTTAAATTTAACTGAAACTGACCAGCTCACGCTTGGGGCAGACCAGATTTAAGTGTTTTAGTACATGTTCCAAGAACCTGGATTTTACTAAAGAGTTGCCTTGTGACAAGACCATGAGGTTCTTAGATTTAGAAATTTCTTTTTTACCTTACCGACACGTGTGTTGGAAATATGCCCCTCGGTGTAAAGAGGCGCTTCTGCCCTATAATTAGGCTCACTCGAAGTTGGTAGGGTTACCACCTTTCCCCGAAAAAAAAAAACGGGCCTTCCGGGGGGGGGGGGGGGGGGGGGGGATATGTGTTGAAAAAGACGCCATGTTTTTAACATGCAGTGCCATTTATTGTAGTGTTTTCTTAGAGAGAAATCAACATAACGTTTGTACTGAAAGTGATTGAGAGCTTGGTTAATCGCTCTGCATGTGCTTCAGTGAAAAGTAACCGCAATTGCTGACCGCGGCGGTAGAATTTCGTTATTTTGTTCTTCCCTTAGGTCCCCCTCCATCTGAGGCAGCGCGCTCGCCCGCGTATTTTCTCTGCTCGCGTGTCTTTGCGCAGCTTGTCGACACGTATTTATCGTCTTAGTTGTTGAATTGACGCTTATAAAACGCCAAAACGGACATAATCACGGCACAAAAGCCAAAAAACCGGCTGATGACGGCCGGTTTTAGATATGGACCGGCAACCGGCCCGCTGTTTAAAAAACCGGTCGGGCCGGTCCAAAACCGGGAAGGTGGCAACCCTAGAAGTTGGTGAAGCGCAGCATAGTAAATTGGTGTTGAAGAAAAGTGATGCACCAAAGCCTGGTCGAACAGGTTGACCGGTGTAAGGTGTCTGGGTTTCCCTCTCGGGTTTTGCGGGTGGTGGGTAAATCCTTCGGTCAGAAAATGAAGAAAAAACTTACGGCAAAGCCTGGTAGCCCAGCGGAAAAAGAAATAAGTTTGCCATACGTCACACCCTTACTTCCACAAGACTTCCCATGGGCTGAAAAAAGTGACCCAAAAATATGGTGTCAACATGGTCTTCTCTGCTCCCTGCAAACTTTCTGGTCTGTGCCCCCAAATCTCTGGTGGGAAGAGGCAAGATGACACTTGCAAAACAAACCACCAGACGAGGTTCACTACGTGCGCGGTTTGGGTGGTTTATTCTACCCCTTTGTCGTGTGGAAAAATATACATTGGGCAAACTGGCGGGTGCCTAAACGAACGCTTGAGGCAGCACCGAGGAACCTTAGGCTCGGGCACGGGAAGCAATTTAGCTCTGCATATAAAAGATTGCCAGAATCATGCCCCACGGTTTCACCTCGCTAGCACTATCGGTCGTGGGAAATCAAGAAAGTGAGCGCGGCTAGGTCAGCTGGTATGCCCCCGAGGTAACCGATAATTGCGCCACTAGCGCCAATTTGTCACCTGGTGCTTGGTAGGCCAAACTGTCAAACCAAAAAACAACAAAAAATCCCTGACGCTGCTATGGCAACGCTTTTGTTGATGCGCGAGGAGGAAACGCCGTGCCGCTTATCGTCTGCTATGGGCTGAACGAGCGCGACTGTCTTTGTGTGCCGCAAGCGTGAACAAAAACCGCTTGCAGTTTGTTTTCAGATGTGTTGCTGCTGCACATCTTGTTTTCGACAGCTTTCAGTTGCTAATCTGCTTGGATTCTCAACACGTGCGCAAAACATCTGTTTGGATAGCGTTCTTAGTTGAATACGCGCGAGCCAGCACGCTCAAAAGCGTTACAATTTTGTTTTGGGCAGAAAAAGTAGTAGGCGGGAAATGTAGTTTATTTACTGATTTTATTAGCAACGTATTGCAAGCGAAGTTCTCTACATGCTACAATAGAACAGAGCTGTGTATCTCTTATAGTAAGTACAAATGTCCGCATTCTGTTTCGGTTACACAAACATAAGAGACCTCTTCGTAGAATATAGAAAATTGCTGCAGAGGTCACCACGTTCATTTGCTGTACACAATACAATTCTACAGAAACGATTTTTAACAAAAACGCGCGCTTGTGAATAATAGAATGATAATGAAGTCAGATGACAGCCATATCGCAACCATTACAACCACTCCATATTCTTATTCTTGTAAACTTGCCAGCCCAAAAAAGTTTTATAGCTAGTGAGTTTCTGCGTAATTTTCCCATACGTCACACCTTGCAAATGGAAGAAATACCACCGTGGATAGCAGTAAACAACACGTAAAAGAAAAAAAAAACAAATATTCAGAGTGCAAACAAGGTTAAAAAAATGTGTCCTAGCACAGGTTGAAATGCGTTGCGCAGCTCGGCCGGCACGCAGGTAATTCGAACTAACACGGAATGCAAGCGGTCAGCTGCCGCGTAAATAATTTTGGGGGCTTCTTGCATGTTAAAAAGCATTCAAATATGGTAATGTCACTATAAGAAAATCGTCGGAACGCTCTAAAGCCAAACCAGTTCGTCGAAGAAGCATTTAAGTACATTAGATGAACATAATGACCAAAATTTTCTCTTGCGGAAAGAAAATGAAGAGCACCGGCTCACCAAACCGATACCGAAGCAAAATTTCCGTCTGCGTGTCCGCTGGGATCAATAGGCTCATGAGAAACTGTCGACAAGTAGCTTCACATGCTTACAACATTACTGACAAATGCGTTGTACCAAACAAAAAGAGATTCACTGTAAAACAACAGCAGAAGATCTTTCGGTTCGCCCTACAGCTTTTTTTGATAAGGATTGCGCTTGCTTCGTCGCAACTTTGACTGAATAAAAAGTGCGCGGACCTGCCGTTCGCTGGGAAGCGGGAAAATTTCGCTGTGCTATTCCTTCCCGAGTTGTCACACCGTACAGCATCGAAGCATGCAATGTGTCCTTTTCTCAGTTTCTCTGACATTTTGAGCCCTGTTCGCACTCGCAGACACCAAAATTTTCCCCTTCAAGGCATACTACAAAACTTCTACACCGGCACACATTGAAAGCGGCAGGAGCAGACGGCAGGATGGCAGCAGAAGAGATAAGCTTGAAAGCGCCGCCCGTCGGCTCAACGGATCAAACGAATAAATAAAAAAAAATAGGGTGCCAGATAAGCAAACAACCAAGAACACATTTTATTTCTACACATAATGAAATGACTTCACTATATTGCTGCGTATGTTTAAAAGATAAAACCACATATGCAAAAGTTTCTGAATTTTCGCTTGGCTACCAGCGTCATGGCGGCACTTTATTTTGCGATACCGAAAGTAGTAGTAGTAGTAGTAGTGCCACTTTATTTTACACTGGGTTCAGGGTAGGGCCCAAAGGGCCCCCGCGACGTCCAGGGCTCTGTCCGTAGGTTGGGAGCAGGCTCTGGGGAGCTCTGGCCTCGCAACGCAAGAAGCCGTCCCGAAACTAGTCGAAGTCTCCCGCCCCTGACGTGAGCGCGAACTGCTAGAGGCGTTTTTAATAAGAAAAAATAAACAGAGTTGCTGTCACGATTTAGCTCCGCGTTCGTGAACCTGGGAGGGTAGGGGTACCCTCCAGCCGAGAGACGACATGCAGCGTGCTGGTGGTGACGGTGACTGACCCCCGAGCGGCGGTGTTTATTGCCCGGCCACACACAATGTTGCCCACCGAGCCTGGTGGGGCCACTGACTTAGCGGCCAACAAATATCAGGGATCGGGGTCGCCACACACTTGTCACACCCCTCACCCCCAAGTTTCTTTGTCCTACGCAAACACAAAACAACACTTGTCCCCCCGGCGAGTAACGGTCTGGCGGTCTCCGTAGTCTCGCACTCCGCCTGGGCACAGGTGTCAATGCAGGTGTGGCAGCGTTGGGTGCCACCTGTGTCACTCTCGCACCAGCTGTCAGCCTTCCCGGTGTCGAAGGACTTGCGCGTGGCGCCACAGTGGCGCGAGTAGCACCAGCCCCTGGTACTGTGCTGGCAGCGGTCGGTGAAGCTGGCTCCCCTTGAAGGAGTCCAGGCTGAGGCAGTGCAGCGGGCCCGTGGCCAGGCAGCCCGGCTGCGCCAGCAGGGGCGCCAGCACCTGCTCGGGCGCGTACGGGTCCCCGCACACCATGCACAGCATCAGCCGCAGGTCCGGCCGGGGCCCCGCGACCGCGGGCAGCGCCTGGTAGATGTGCCGCCCGCCGCTCGCTGCTCTCCACCAGCGCGCACAGCGCCTGCTCCAGCCGCACGGGGTCCAGGCCGCCGCCGTCGTCCACGAAGGGGCACTGCAGGCTCTTGGCCCGGTTGATGCCCTCCTCACGCATGAAGTCCCCCTTTCCCGCAAACACCATGACCAGGGGCAGGCCGTGGAAGGGCAGCCGGTCCTCCTGCTCCAGGTTGGCCAGCAGGGTCTTCACGCGGCTCTCGCGGATGTACTCCAGTCCCGGCTGGCTGGCGTACACGCACAGGCAGCTGTGGGGCAGGGGCTCCGTGTGGAACGAATTGTGCGGCAGGCCCACGTCGCCGTCTATGATCCTGAAATCCAGCGCGTACTGGGCCTTGTCGTCGAGCCGGAAACCCTGGGGGAGCGTCTGCCGCATAGCCTGCGCCACCTGCTGGGCGCTGCCCCTGGCGCCGAGCACCACCAGGTGCAGCAGGTGGCCGTTGGCGCCCAGCACCCCGCCGCCGTTGGTGCCGGCCTCTCGCCGGTGCAGCAGCTGCTCGATGACGCCGTCCATGCAGTCGGGCTGGGCGGGGCAGTGCTCCCTCTGGCACCTGAGTGCTTGCCGCCGTGCCTGTGAATGTCCCCACCTCGGGCTGGAACAGGGCCTCGAACTTGGTCAGGAGGCTGGGGACGCCTGCCACTGCATGCACTGCTGCCTGGTACTCCGGCAGCCTCACGCCCAACGCCTGGATCCAGTTCCAGCCCAGCAGCGTCGGTGACGACCCCTTGGTCAGGTACAGAGGCAGGGTGGCCTCCCTGTCGCCAAGGCGGACGCTGACCTGGGCTTGACCCTCAACTTGGGCGAGCTGTCCGGAGTAGCTGCGCTGCATGACGCCCGACGGCTCGACGGACACGCCAGGGAAGGTGCGTCTGAATGCTTTCCCGGCCATGACAGGCACACTGGCCCCTGTGTCCAGCTCCATGGGAATGGGGCGCCCGCAGACTTCGACGGTCAGCCAGTATGGTGGCAACAGCGGCTGCACTGTGGCCGCGTGCCACATGTCGAAAATCTGCGGGTCTTCGGCCACGACGTGAAGCCTAGCCGCTGCACCCGAAGCTGCTGCCGCACGCCGCCGCCGCCTACCCTTGCGCCGACTTCCTTGGCCGTGGGCTGGCGCGGAACATGTGCTCGACGCCGGCTGCTGCTTCCGTCCGTCCGCCATCGTCCCCCCTCGGCACACCCGAGCAATGTGCCCAGTTCTTCCGCACGCAAAGCACTCCGCTTGCGCGAACTGGCACTGTGAAGGGGGGTGGTCACCACCGCAGCGAACGCACCTGCCATGCCGTGCCGCCATCTTGTTCACCGCCGCCTCCGCCGACGGTGAACCGGCCGCACGCGCTATCTCGCCCGCGTCCTTGGCCGCAGCCTCCATCGCCAGCGCTGCCTTCACGGCGTCGTCCAGCGAGGGATCGGGAAGCTCCAGGAGTCGCGTCTGCATGGCGGGCTCGTTGATGCCGCAGACGAAACGGTCCCGGAGCAGCGAGTCGAGCTGCTCCCCGAAGGCGCAGCCGCTCGCCAACCCTCGCAGCGCTGCGACGAACTGCCTGAGCGTCTCTCCGTCTCGGCGGCTCCGGTTGTTGGAGCGAAAACGCTCCATTAGCGTCGACGGAGCCGGGCTGTAGTGCGAGCGTAGCGTCGCGAGCAGCTCACCCAGCGACTTCTCGTGCGGCGTGGCCGAATTGAGCAGCTGAGCAGGAGAGCGAAGACGCGGGTCCCGCAGCTGGCCAGGAAGATGTCGCGCTGTTTTGCCTCGGGTGTGTCGTTCGCCCGGAAAAACACGCCGACTTGTTCCTCGTAGACCGGCCAGGCGGACCCTTCACCCTCGAACGGCTCGAGCCTCCCGTATAGCGGCATGGCGTAATGGCGGCTGGCTTAAAGGGACACTGAAGTGATATGTAAACATTGCGGGATTACTAGCGCAAATTGTAGTCCGGAGTCCCCAGGCCATGTTTCGACCACTCTAGGCGCGTTAACGCGATTTTATTTAGTAGAAAAACTAATTCGAAAATGCTGTCCTCCTCTCTTTACGCTCGCCCATTTTCTGTGGCGTTTCGTCGTGTGACGTCAGGAGGGGATGAGCTGGCAATTGGATGCGCCACGGCTGCGCTACTGCACGCACGCTCCCGGCCGACAGAGTCAGTCGGCCCAGCGTTTCGTCCGCCGGCCGCCGGCAGGTCGTCGCATCAAGGAGGTTAAAAAAAAATTGCTTTGGTCGCAATTCGTTCGCTTAGTTGAAACGAAGCCAGGACACGTTTGTGAATGGAAGAATGTGCCTTTCTTTACTTGGTTTGTTTGTACACTGTATCTAGCTCCAGTCAAGTTCGCTTCACACAAGTGCTGCACAAGCGCACATGCGACGCTTCGCTGACTGGTACCCCAGTATGAAAATATAAGGCCTCTTGAAGGCGGGGGAAGAGTCAGCGAAGTCAATATAGGTACTAAGGAAATAAAATCTCAACTGATATTTTTACCGTACAGCGTAAAACTAGGCGCGGGAAGCACTTTTTTGCGCTGGGCGAACAAGCACAGCGGTCAGCAGCACGACTACGCATCTGCGAACGCTTTTCCGTCTACGAAATGCACTTGCTAGACGTGAGCTACTGTGGAAACTCGGGCGACGCTTACTGCACGATCGCAGTACAACAAATAGTCACCTAAGCTGCTTGAAATGCCAAAACTAAATAAAAGTGTAAACCGGTTGTACAATATATACCCTATATTAGCAAGGCCTTCGCGTCCCGCTCCGTGGCTCAGTAGTCTGGGGCGCTGGGTATGTCACCGCAAATGTTTTGCAAGTCACGAGTTCGAATCCCCGCGGGTACGTGCTTTTTTTTTTGTAAGTTAACTTTTTTGTTTTCCGCCGATGTTTTCTATATTGAGTTCACCTTTTTTTGGGCCGCAACATTCATGGCTACACGAACTAGTTCACAAAACGCGCGCAGGCTGGCACATGCATGGCGCGCTAGCGAGTTCTCGTTGGCGTGCTGTTGCCATAAGCACCGACTGCTTGCAGGCAGTGGGCACAGGCCAGAATGAACAGACCCTTGGCCTGGTGCAAACACGCTTTTTACGATACAGGCATGAGGGAGGCAAGCTCCAATTGTGGGGGAAAAGCGCATGACATTTGGGCGTCTACGGGTACGCGGAGGGCGTTCATGCACTGCGTAGGTTTCGGCTAGTGAATGCTACGATTCCAAGCCGTCCTAGGAGGCTTATCTTTATGCATTTTTACAGCTGACAACATGGCAGAAGCGCGGTACGATGATTACTGAGTCATTGAGAATGCCCATCCAACAACGCCAGCGGTTGTGTTTTACACAGGGTGTCGAACCGGACTTTTTTCGGGTTCGGTTCGGGTTCGGGTTCAAGCCTTTCAGGTTCGGTTCGGGTTCAGTTCCAGAGCACCATTCCGTTCCGGTTCGAACCGGTTCGAACCGGTTCAAACGGGTTCAAACGGGTTCGAAGAAAAAAGCAGGCGTGTTTTTTTCTGTTAAATTTTTGTGCTCGTTTTTCGTTTCCTTATCAAGGTGGCATTAAAACCAAGTCATAATGAATGTTTCTTTGTGCAAATATTTTGCCTTGGCCAAACTAAAGCGACCCTGCAATACGTTTTTCAACTTATTTCTAAATGCTTGCAGAAAGTAGTCAACCAACACATCCTGTACTTAAATTAGAGGTCGCAAATTCCCTCAGCCAAAAATTACTGCTCTCTCCTCATCAGATAACTTAGATATTTGCTTAAAATATTTTTCTCTCCTTCCCGGTCTTGGCGTTCTTAGACCGCTGAATGACATCATTACAGTGGTGTAGCGGCTATTTGCCAGCTTTCCTTAAGTTGCAGAATAGAACGCATTTCATAGCCACTTGAAAAAGAAAGCCACAAAGCGAAGCAGAAACGGAAGCTGCATCGCAGCGACTAGGAAATCACGCACTGTTGCTCTGTGCTGGCAATTGCTGTAGTTCTCGCAGTGCTTCCAGATGCGGAGAAGGGTGAAAGCGTTTATCGAAAGTGTTGATTTATTTATTTATTTATTTTTTATTTATTTATTTATTTATTTATTTATTTATTTATTTTTATTTATTTATTTATTTATTTATTTATTTATTTATTTATTTATTTATTGTAGGTTTAACGCGCTGACGCAACGCAGACGATGAGGCGCGCCATAGTGGACGGCTCCCGATTAATTTTGACCACCTAGGGATCTTTAACGTCCCCCAAAATCTCGTACACACGGACGTTTTCGCTTTTCGCGTCCATCAGAAAATCGGCCGCCGCGGCTGGGAATCTAACCCGCGCCTGTGTGCTCAGCAGCGCAACGCCTTAGCCACTGAGCCACCGCGGCGAGTTTATCTAAAGTCTTCAAAAGCTCCTTTAACTGTACAAGCTACTGCAAAACGTTTTCTATGGTAGTTTGACGAGTATGTGGCGCCCCCGCCCCCTCCCCAATTTTCGTTGGCCGCTAAGTTCGGTGGCCCTGCCAGGCTCGGTGTGAAAGAAACATTGTGCACGGCTGGCGAATAAGCACCGACGAGTAGAGCTGCTCGCGGTCAGTCACGGTCACCACCAGCACGCTGCGGGTCGTCCCTCGGGTGGAGGGTACTACGACCCTCCCACGTTCCCGAATGCGGGCCAAATCGTGACAGATAGGTCAATGATTACAACAATAACTGAAGCTGAACAAAAGGTTCGATGGGGCACTTAAGGGCACTATTTGTATAAATGTGAAAGCATTGCTCTTTATGGCCGCAAGTATACCTTTATTAATTTAAGTTCGTTCATTTTCATAATTTAATTTTATTTTATACTTGGCTTATACCGCGGCAATTTTATACGCCACAGTTGTTTTCTTGAGGAAACAAGAAATATGGCAGACCATTACGGTAGTCGCTAATGCGAAATTTGAGCGCAGCGCGAACTGTAGTCTTCTCGGCGACGGCGCATAGCTGCTGTGTCTTAGAAAGTGATCGCGTCCACAACAAATGCACGACGGCATGCGGTATACTCTGTCGTTACCTCGTAAGGCCTTGCTGCCGTGGAGCATGTCTCGCGCGGTCTGGAAATTTCGCCCTCCCCTCCCCCTTTCGCCATACTTTCGTCCTCCGCTTTCCTGCTCGTTCTATCTTCGGTGGCGTCTTCGTTCTCTCGGTTACAACGAGGCTCTGACGCTGAGAAACTACGCGAAACCACAGGAGCGGGCGCTTAAGGGCTGCGCTCTAACGTATGGCTCTTCATAGCCACCGCTGTGCCGCCCTGTGATCCACTTCCTTCGCCGACCCGTGACTGGCCGCACATAGTCTCCAAATAATGCGTCCTCGCCACAGTCTTCTCGAAGGCAAACATGTACCCTCCTGGCCAGCGGGCAGCGCTCCGGTGCCTCCAGCGCCTCTCCCATCAGTGCATCCTAACCAGAATCTTCTGGCAATGAGCAGCCTCCCTGCAGGCAGCCTTTTGCCTCGACCTACTAAGCAGTCGACCCGCCCGTCCACAATAGTTTTTGGTACCCTGGAGTGTCGTCGTGGTGGGGCATTTTGCGTCTCCCCTCCGCCCCCCCCCCCCCCCGCCAGCTCGTGACGGGTCGCCCCTCGTCCCCAAATCATGCATCCTCACCAGAATGTTCTGCCTGGCAGGCAGGCAGGCAGGCGGGCAGGTAGTTTACTGGCAAACGGGCGGTCTCTTTGGCGAGCAGGAGATGGTACGCGCCCGCCTTCTTTTTTTGGATCGATCAAATGTTACGCACGCACGCACGCACCCCTATTTTCGCAGAATGAGGCAAAAAAATATGCATTGTAAATAAATCGGTTGGTCTGCTACGCTTTTCATCTACCCCAAGTTTCGACGGCGCTTTAGCTTTAACACGAAAGGATTAGAAGTGCTAGAAGTAGAAAACAGTCCGGCGTCGGCGTTAACTTCTGACTGCCAAGCGTGGCAGGTGGCATTTAGAGCAATTTCTTTCTGCTTATCTTTTATCTGCTAACAGAACTGTTGGAAAGAAAGAACGGCTATAAAGGCTCATTGGACGGCGTGTAAGGACGGCATTGGATAGGGAACCACCGGAGATATGAACTTTCTAATGGCCCTTCAGCAACCGGACACAGCGATTGGGCTCTAGGAGAGATAATAGCCAAGTGAAGTCACAAGCAGCAGTAATGATCACTTGTAGAGAGAGAGAGAGAAAATGAAGTTTAATTAAATTGAGGCAAAGGTTCAGAGAGGCGTCCTCATTCGAGGGGGCCGAATCGACAGCCGTTTCCATCAAGAGCAACTGATCTTGAAGGCCGGAGCTGGTTATGGCTGTCTCCCAAATCTCTATGGAAACGTGGAGGTTGGGTGGATCTACGGTACACTTGTCGCAGCCGCCTACTATGTGTATGAGGTTCCCAGGCTCTCCACACAAGCGACGAAATTGAGAGAGCTGTGTCCCGTCAAAGAGGTGGAGTCTGGTGGTGTGTGGGAAGGAGTATGCCCGCAGGGCGCGGAGTAATCTGTCCTGGCTAATCGTTAGCGATTTGTGCTGGGAGGAATACGTTCTACGGAAGAGGGTATAGTTCTTCCTGGTCTGTGACTGCAGGATGCATGCACTCGGGCCCGGCTTCATCAGCTGGCTAAGAGGGTCGAATTTCGAGCCACGAGGTTGGTGATTTTGTTTGTCGGATATGCCAGTATGAGCTGGTGCCCATACAATCCTGACTGTCTCGTCGGTGGGCTCCGATTGATCATTGGAAGTGCGGTAAGATGCAATCGATCGTTTACAAAGTTGCGCCACGCCTGCTAAGACTCTGTTATAAGAGTTTTGGCGCCGCTTCCTTAGCTTGAAGGGGGGCTGTGTTCGGGGGTTGAGATCCTACACCTGTGGGAGGCTGCAGAACGGTAGCACAAAGAAAGAGAAGGTATTGAAGAATGCTATCAGACGTCTCTTGCATCAAACCAGTTGATCGTTCCTCCCTTTTTTTCTTTCAGTTTAGTTTCTTTCCAACTGTCGCACCTCATATATATACACGTTTTGAAAACCCTTTGATGAATATAAAACACGCATTAGGCAATTTTTATTAACTTTAGTGCGAGATGGTGATTTAATATAGAAACAAGATAACAGCGCAATACGGGCATAAAGAAAGAATTTTTATAGCGTTCAGGTGGTCGAAGAGAGGAAGGTGCCGCAAAATTTCCAAATGCCAAAGACCCCAAAAATATCATGTGTGGTCCCACCGTCTAATCTGCCTTAACTGACTCGCTAGTTCCTGGAATCCAAATTAATCAACACACCAGTCCAACTAATCTACATTAGCTCATTCACTCATCTAACTAATCCACCTCAGTCTACCCGCTAACCCGCATTAATCGACTTAAATCCATCCGCCTTTAAAGCGTAAGACTGCGCAGATTCAAGATAACATGAAAATGCTATCAAATATACTTTAAAAGTGGAAAGTAGAATCCCCCATTTTTATATCTCATGTTCTCTTAGAACAGTAACCAAATGACACAACGGCACTGTATATAAGCAGCAGAAGTGAAGTTAATTTTGAGAAGTACGAGCGTTTGTGTCTCAGTGCTGTTTGTATATAACTGCCCATTCAAACTAAAATAGGTGGAATATATGGATTTATTGTTGATGGTGTCCATGAAGGCCTTCTAAAGCGGACAGGGATGCATGCCAATTAACAACACATTAAAAACTTTACACGATTTTAAGTACTATGCAGATAGAAACCATGAAGAATATTCTATGATATGTTGCCTCGGAAATGCGTTCTAACTTAGGTTCTGCTAAATGTAAAAGAGAATTGGGAGAGATGGGCAGTACCTAACGCAAACTGATAGTATATACGGACAACTTTACATTAAATTGAGGTAAGAAGAGAACATGATGGGCCTTGGGTAAGAAGATAACATGATGGGCCTTGGGAACTGCAGACTATGCGAAATATTTTATGGTTCTGTCTGGTGAGTGGCAAAGGTAGGGACCGAAATGGAAAACTAGAAATCATATTTTTGAGGCCCCGGAACCGGTTCGGAACGGTTCCTTCGATTCGTTCCGGTTCGGGTTCAGTTCCAAAATGGCGGAAAGAATACTGTTCCGGTTCAGTTCCGGTTCCGGGCAAAAATTCGGGTTCGGTTCCGGTTTTCGGTTCGGTTCCGGTTCCGGTTCGACACCCTGGTTTTACAGAACCGAAACCGAAACCGAAACTTGTTTGGTTGCTCACCTTGGGCATCGTCCAATCACGGTGCCCGCTCCTCCTAACGTCACAGCTTTAGTTGGTGCGGCCGCCGCAAACCGCGCATGGTAGTTTTTCTTCTTTCGCGCTTTGTAAAATAATTACCGATTTGTCAATCGTAAAAAACGATGAAAAGTGTGCTAATTTGAGCCAGTCTACACAGTGCAAGCAAAAACGGGAGCTTGACAAATTCACTTCAGTGTCCCTTTAAGGGGGCGGTTGTCTCGGCGTTCTCGGTGGCTTCGGCCGCTCCGCGGGCTTCTTCCCTCGCCGCCAGTGCCACGATTTAGCTCCGCGTTCGTGAACCTGCGAAGGTAGGGGTACCCTCCAGCGAGAGACTACATGCAGCGTGCTGGTGGTGACGGTGACTGACCCCAGAGCAGCCGTGCTCGGCGGTGTTTATTGCCCGGCCACACACAATGTTGCCCACCGAGCCTGGTGGGGCCACTGAACTTAGCGGCCAACAAATATCAGGGATGGGGGGCGCCACACACTTGCTCACGAGTTGCGTTAGCGATCCTTAGGTTAGTTATCACGGAAAAGGAATTTGATTCTTATCTTTAGTGTTCAGCTCTTCACGTTGCTCAAAAAGTTGCGTTAGCGATCCTTAGGTTGTTATCACGGAAAAGGTTTGATTTATTAATGTTCAGCTCTTCACGTTGCAAAAAGTGTGAGCGCGCGCAGGTTTGCGTATAAATGTGATGTTCTTCCGAAAAACCAGTTGTTAGTCCAGGGGTGTTGTGTGTGTGCCTCCTCCTCTTGTCCGGCGTTCTGCTCGCGGGTTTCCCCCTTTCAGAAACCCTAAAACATGGAGGGCCGGAAGAGCAATTTAGACCACCTGGGTATATTTACGTGCGTCGAAATCTCCACGCATGGTGGGTTTCGTTTTTTATTTACATCCGAAAAAATTCAGAGCCCTTCCACCCCGTGAAGACGGATGGCCAGCAAAGCTGCGGTGCCAGCCTCCACGTGAGGTTTGACTTGGCCGTAGTCCAAGGGGTGCACGAAGAAAAACACGTTTGTTTGTAATTTGCGATTGAGCATTGTTCCTGGTTGTTAACTGAAAGTCCAGTCCTGTCCAGTCACTGCTCCTCGCGCATGCTCAGCACGCCTCTTCACGAGCCACGTGAGACGGCTATCAAGCGGCTCCGACGTAGCGTCAGACTTGGCTACTGCGAAATTGAGGCGCACACCTGGACACGCGCCGGCGCCAGCGCGTCTGCCGCGGCTATGACGCAACACAATCCAACACAATCCACTTTAATCCAATCCAAATCCAATCCAAGCCAAGCCAAGCTAAGCCAATCGAATCGAATCCTATCCAATGCCCTTCGCGCTTGCGCAGAACGGCCCTTCACGGCACACGCGAAACTGTTCAACGTCGGCCCGTGTAGCTTACTCTACAAAACACACATGAATCGTGGGTAGAAATTTAATATAGCGCCGGTATGGTAATCACGGGGCATACTCTATCAAGGCCCTAGGACCTATTTAATTGTTTATTACTTTTTCCATGCCCCGGCGGTGTGGATTCTGGGGATTTGAGTGGGGTCCGCAACGTGGCGCTACGCTCGCTAGCGATTCCTGTCTACATCGCTCTGGGCCGGAGACGATCTGCTGGATCCTAGCCATTTACAGCGTTGCTGTAAAACGGCAGTCCGGTGCTGTGAGCGAACCCGCATCCGTGTGGTCACCAGCGAGCAGCTCTCCCACCGAGCCTCTTTTCAGGGTCACACTTCGCAAGTATTTTTCTCGAGGTGTGAGGCCTTTCTAAAAAAAAGTACGAAATGCAACAGGTATGCACATTTCGGATGTTGGCCCTCGCCGTCGCGCAGTGCAGCAGTCTTTCTGCCCCATTGTCTTCCCTTACGAATATGGATTTTGAGTTTCAATTCAGTTCCTGAGGAGTTTTTATTGAGTCATCAGAAACTAAATTCAAACTCAGTTGCCTATTGAGGTGTGTCTGTAGAAAGTCTAAAGGATTTGTATTGAGAAAACGCAACACAAACCTATTGAAACCAGTCTATTGAAACTCTTTTGAGAACCAATTGACAAAACTCATCGGGCTGAAACATATGCGTTTGAAGGGCTGTTTTTTTTCCGCGCTGCCTACTGTATCTACGGAATTCGATAATATTAAGACTATCAGGTTACTTTTAAGCTCTTTTATTTTACGTTCATATTTCTACTGAGTGCAGTCAATAAAATTCAACAAAGTTTCAATAGAAAAAACTCAACAGAATATCAAATGATTTCGTTTAATTAAAACTAAATAGAGTTTCTACTGATAAAACTCAAGCAAAATTGCGAGTCGAGGTGGTTGGTAAACACATAATTTTGAAAATACCTTTGTCCTTCTTTGTTCTCTATGTTTTATGGTTCGCGCTCAATTTTCAACAATGATAAAACTCCTTAGGGTAATCCAGTAACCCTTACCAGCAGCGTCTTTGCGCAAATATTAATTATACCTGGCTAAGTTGGGAGTTAAATCAATAATATACGACAATTTTTGAAGGCATTTCCGCAAATACTGCCGCAGCATGGCTTGGACAAAACAACGAAGGAAATAAAGGCTCATCTCTTCTGGCACGTAACTCCCGCAGAATCGTCTCCTTGCTGTAGCAGCTGATTTTCTTTATACGTTAGCCCGCATTGACAGAATGGGTGAGCAAAATCTTCACTACTGCTAAGCTGCCGCTTTGGCGTGATTTAACGGCAGTGGAGATATTCGAAGTCAGTCTTTCGGAAAAGTTGGGGCGGAAGTATGCACATCTGGATCGGCCGGGGAAAAAAACAAAGGCGGGGGGCTGCACATACCGCGGGTCCCAGTTGTGGGGGCCAAAAAAAATACCATCATTCCCTCTACCTCTTTTCAAACATACAATGCCGTGATATGTTGTGTTCCGGGGGAGGGGGGGGGGGGTAGATTTAAAGAGCGATTTCATCTGCTACATCTACAAAAGGCATATGTGCCATCGCATCCTAGTGCGACGATTCAGTGCTCCTCTGTGGAGGCATGATACTAACAGCGCTGTTATGCAGAAATGCCTACTTATCTCACAAGCCCAAACGATACAAGAATATTCGAATGACAAAAATACGCCATTACATACTCAGATAAAAATTGCAAAACTTTGGCGTAAACCACTACACGTCGAAAAAAAGAAAAACAATTAAATTTTTGTATACAGCGAACTTTGAAAACAAGCTTCAAATCCAGTGAACACAAGCTTGGCCTCGTCGTCGTTCGTTCGTGAACTTCATTAGAGCAGCCAGAACTCCAGCTATCCCTGGCATACCCCGCCGTGGTCGCTCAGTGGATTAGGTGTGGCGCTGGTGAGCCCAAGGCCGCGAGTTCTAAGGCCGCTTTTCTTATGGAATAAAAAAGCTAAAACGCCAATGTATTCGAGATTTCGCCGCACGGTAAAGATACCGGGCTGGGGGGGTCAATCAGGAGCCCTCCACTACTGTGCGCCTCATCGCCTGTGCAGCATCGGTGCCTTAAACTTCGCAATCGAACAAATCAGTAGCCCTCGCATACATAACTTTCGTTGAGGATACCGTTAATTGTCTACGATAACTGTAGAACTGCAGTGTGGAATACAGAGAATCCCGCGAAGAGCAAACGCGCATCTCCGTTCTATCTAAAACAGGTGAAAGTTCTTTCAAGGGAAAAGAAACTCCGTACTCGTAAGCGGAAGAAGCCCTCAGTCCAAGGCACCGCCGCTCACACCAACTAAACGAACAAGCGAAGAAAAAAAAAGGAATCAAGGCAAACTGCAGCGCTGAATAACAACTCGTATTTACTGCACAGGCACAGAGAAAGAAAGAACGAGCCTGAACACGGCCCCTCGATTAAGCGCACGCACCTTGCGTGCACTTGATCGAGCGGCCGCGGCCTGAAACTGCTTCACGTCACTACAACAAAAAAGAAAAAAAAAAAAGAGAGAAACCTCACAAATTAGTGAGCTGGCGTGCGGCTTGTTGCACTCCCAGCCACTCTCTCGCTAACAAAAGTGCATATTTCTTTTAAAGATTTCAACGCGCTCACGGACCGCGTTTCTGAAACGCAAGCGCCTCGCAAATATCCTGCGCCCGCAAGCAGAACCCGAGTTTCAAAACACTTTTGAAGGATTGGACGTCCCAGAATTTTTCCGGCCTATCTTCTTCTGCACTTCGCCGAAGCGGGAAAGGGCGAAGGCGCGGGGACACAAAAGACATGTGCCATCTACCTGCGCACCTGGCGATTACCAGGTCTTTTGGTGCCTCGGGCACCCTCCCGCGCTACGCTAAAGCAGATTACTTCAATGCTTGGACCCTGGCTAAAGTGACCGCGCTTTCGCGAATCTCTAGTACGCTGCGTCACCACTGTCGCCAGCGGCGCTAACAGCGAACCTCGTGGCCTCATCGGAGTTCGGCTACCTGCAATATAGTATTACTGCTCCTGGAGGGGTTGGTAATAATTCTATAAAAAATGATCGTAAAGGTTAACATAGGAGTCACAAGACAACGTCGTTTTTTTTTAATATTTCGTGTCAATATTTTCACGCTCAATTTTCCCAAGAATAGCATAGATGTGGCGTAACCATCGCAAACCGACTTGACTTTAAACCAAGCTAAAGTCGCTTGTTCTCAATCCCGGATGTGCGGGGTCCGGCGTGGTGCGGGCGTTATCAGTACTCTGTGCAAATTTTCAGCTTTGTTCCTGTTGTTGGCGATTTATGTGCCGTGTGCGAATCAAGGTCAGACATTGCAGTGCATCTGGCGATACATCGAATTTATTCAAGGAAAAGGCGTCATGTGCGCTCCTCTACCGCCGGTGAACATCCTTTGTGCGTCCGTGTGGTGTCTGTGCGCTGTGATCGTACGATAAAGAAGCTTGCGGAGTGTGGTGTTACCGTACCTTGGCGAAATTTGTTAGCAACGCTTTGGAATCCGCCAAATTCGCTACGCTGGGAGCCTCGCTGGGAGCGAAGGTAAGTTCATTCCTTCGGAGCGCTCCTGTACATCGCATCATGACTGACGTTTGCAGTCCTACCTGAATGGTTATAGTCATGACTTGGTTGTTTGTTGCTATATAAACAGTGTTTTTATGCATGCCGTCTTGACAGCGATCTAAAAGGTATGATTTCACTTCAGCCTCTCAAAAAATACTGTATGTTAGTGTAACAAATTGAAGGGGAGGCTATTTTATCGGCATATAACATTTTGACATTAATGAGTATTTTACTGTCTTCCGCGCGGCTGTAATGCTTTCGTGTGCGCCATATTTGTGTGTATCTTAAGCTAAAGATCTAACAAAACCTGTGAAGGCAAGTGACGAATAAATAAAACCCTAGAATGAATAAAACCCTACTTCCATAAGAAAAAAAAACACCATGATTAAGGTAAATAAAATGTTTGACAAACGAAGTCAACAAAAATGAAAAAAAAATTGAGGGACGTCGAATTGAACAAGTGCTTGTCATATCAATAACAGATGCACAAACACTGCGCCATGCAAGCACACCTGACAGCGCTGGCTGAAAGGCAAAACTAACAGTCACAAAACAGGATAGTGTATTCAGCCAGTTAGAAGACATGGCGAGAAAATATTCTTACAAGCTAAAGTGCTCGCTGCTTCCTAATTTGAATGATTGCTTGGAGAAACAGCGTTGCCTCAGTGCAGAGCAGTGACAAAGGTGCCAAATGTGGCCTAAAACGTACTCCATTCCCGCTCAGAAAAATAATGCCCAAGAATATAACAAATTCATTGACTGCTTTGGGAAAATAGAGCCGCAGAAGCTAGGGTTTGAACCCAAAGCATCTTTTCTCAAGTCTGATGCGTTACCTTGACACCTTGGCAAGGAGTCCCTTTGGCTTTTAAACGAACGCAGAAAAAAAAGTGCCGCGTAAGTGTAGTAGCTGGAAACAGACTGCACACTGTGTCATATATTAGTATTTTACCACTAAGTGCCAATCCTCTGCACGTATCTTTCCGGGAATTTCTTATTTGCTAATTTTTGTCTCGCGTAGTAGGCAGTTTGCACTTAACATGCACAGGCGTCAAACTTTGAAACTGATGAATACCGGTTTTGACTTAAGCACTTGCTCGACTTGCTAGCATAAATTGAACTCTGCTATTGCTTCTAATCACAAACTGCTGACTGCCTTTCTGGGCGCGGTTTTGAATAAGTTTTTGCTGATTGTGGTGCGAGTAATAGCAAAATCACTGAATAACATGTTGGCTGAACGTGGCCACAGACATGCCACTGACTGATGCTAGACCATCATTGAGTGAGGGCTCAGTCAGTGTGTTGTGATAGATGTTCTGCCTCTAGGGATTACCCAAATGATTGGTCGGCACGGCATCAGTTTACTGTTTTAGTGCTGCTACTCTATATAAAATCTCGCGAAGCAAAAAAAAAGCTTTCAAATTATTTCTCATTTACAGCAACCCGGCTGTTTTTTCCCCTCACCAAACAAGGCTGTTTCCTGTTCTCCTTATATGTAAACTGGCATCAAATGTTCTTGTTATATTGGGACACTCCTCTGACATTGTTACGATTAAGAAAAAATGTGGATAAGCCCATGTCTCATATGATCCCTTCAAGTTGCCACTTAGTGCTACTTGTTTGCTAAACGTACTGTAAGGCACAAACCATACTTCAGCATTACAAGAGTGTGAAAGTCTGCAAAAATCTAGTTACAACGTATTTTTTTTGTCACGTTCTTTCTGGCACGTTTTTTCGGTCACGTTCGTATATTTTTTCCACTAGTCGGTAAGCACAAAGTATTATGCGCTCATTTATTCATAAAGCCATTTTCAATGATTGCCTGTGGTAGTAACTTTAGTTTACAGTACCATCTGACACTAGTTTTTTTTATCAAGGCTACAGTTTTGCAAACCAGTTCATGCAAGTTGCCAATTTTCTAATTTTGTTCTATGACATTTCATCTATAAAATTTCAAAAAACAAAATCCACAGGTTGACAGGTATGTTTTTGTACAGTTTTGGGGTTTCTCCTGTCAGGTAGTGGCTCAACCAGTCTTGATAGGCCTATGTGGATTTCTCTTGGGCCTAAAAGATGTGGAAGACACGATAACGGACCCATTCGGGTGATTTTTCGGCTCCCTGCCGCTTTGAAACATAGTCGTTCCTGTAGATTTCAGGCGCTTTAATGCGGAAGGCATTCAAATAAAGGCATTCCACTCCCTACAAATTGTAGAAGTAATCGATGTGGCTAGCTTGTCTTAAGGCATTAAAACCTGAGGAAAGCTTATACATTTGTTGAGCTGCTGTCTCCTTGCTTTCCAAACATACAAGCCATCCAACTTCTAAAATAACAAGCTACTTAAACCAGCATGTTTAATGAAGAAGGAATGCAATCATCATTTCGTACTGTACTGGTGCAAACAAACAAGTCTGTTTCTTGTATTTTGCAGGCTACACAGTCAAGTAGACAAGTGGACCCTGCGAGGACCCCAGTTCTCGCGTGATACTTTCGTGAGCAATAAAGCAAGCTTTGCCATGAAACACCTCACTATTTCGCCTGCTCATTGCACTCCTTGACGACAGTTTTTAGAATATTTTTGCATTATTCAAGCAGACGCAGTATATATTTAGTACGGTCAACTGAACTTTACTGATTAATTGTTGAAATAACTTGATAAAAACTAAAAGGAAATCAACAGGCTGTATTAAATGTGCTCAGTAGGTTTTCATTTGGCATTTCTCAACAGGAACTCAACCGGAGAATCAATAGACAGCCAACACAGACTCAACTGGAACTCAACAGAGTTCTCAATAGACTTTCAATTGATACGTCTCAACAAGAAAAGTGTATTGACAGTCAACAGAAAGTCAATTGAAAATCAACAGACATGTTGACTGTAGTCAATAGACTTTCGATTAAAACACAGCGCTGAGTTTCAATAAAACCTAGCGGCCAATTTTCAACGAGAACTCAATACAAAATTTCTATTCGAAGTCAATTGACTGTCAACACAATGTACTGAGTAAATTCAATTGACTTTCAATTCAATCTTAATAACCCTTTTTGTAAGGGTTTACACAGTCGCAGTGAGAGAAGCGCAAAGTCGATGCTTCATGTCGCCGGCTGGCTGTCAGAGTGACACATCGTTTCGCCAGCATTGTTCTCTGCCCACGCTGGCAGCAGTAGCGTAACTTTGCAACATTGCCGAACATACTCTTCCCCTTGTGACGACGAAGATAGCGTTGATAGCGTTATTACAGATCTGAAGGGGAAATTGCGTGAGAAACTGCGAACTTGATAGGGCGTGGAATACGAAAGCCCCTAATGGCGTTTACCGCGCATTATCAGCAGTGGATAAGGCGAACCGTTTCGTTGTGAACCGGTACCCGTTATCTTTTCGGTGTTGGTTTTTGTTACGAGTTGTGTGTTTGAAGTGCTGTTTTTTTTTTTTTTTCAGTGTTTCTTCTTTGGTTTTTTTTCGTTGGTTCCGGTTGGTTTTGGTTCGACAAAAAGGGTTGGTAAAAAAAGATTGCGTGAGAGGACCGTACTATTTCCGAGAGGGCTCGTGCAAATACAAGGGGAACACAGATGAGGAATAGAGGAGGAAGAAAAGTTTTTCTGAGGTTTCGCAAGCAGTTGTTAACAACGCGCTAAAAGGGGGAAGGGCAAACGTACCACAATGCGCCGAATTTGCAACTAGCAATAAACAGTTGGCACATCGTAGACCCGAAAGCTCAGACGCCAAGTGGCGTGGACACGAATAGTTTGTTAGAGGAGAGGTTCCAGAGGCAGGTCTATTGAAGGAGCGGTAAAGGGAGACTGGGGACGCGAGAGGTCAACTGGGGAGGAAGACACATCACTAGGAGGGATGGGAGGGACACCGGGATGAGGGAGTGGGTGGGATGTCAAATAGCCATCGCATTTTACGTCGACTGCAGCGAAGCACGCGGATACGAGCCATATTTCTTCAGCTCAAGAGAGCTCGCGCAGCTCAAATGGCGCGCAGATGAGCAAAAACAAACGAAGACAGAAAAACAAACGTAGTTGCCGTTGAGTTACCTACAGCCGCAATAACTTTGCCGAAATGCTCATCCCAACTACCCATCGCCTCTTTTCGCCTCCATCTTGCAGCCGAATCGGCGATTCCATGGAGGGGAATTTGTGAGTCGAGGCCATGGGATACGTAAGTAGACATGATTTGATGCATTTGTGGGCCCCTCCTGCGCAGTGGTTGCTCGCAATTGACTCTGCCGTCACGGAATCAAAACTTTTGTTGTTGACATATGGCTCTGCAGGACTCGGTAAACGCTCCCAGCGGTATGTTGCCTTTCGCGTCAAATCTTCGAACTTGCCGCAAGGCCCTAAGTGGGCAGCTGAGCAAGCAACGATCGCTAATTGGGATCTTGGGCGCACACAAAGTATTTGAAAGAATAGTCAAGGTGCAGACGCAAACAACACTACCAGGTGTTGCTCGAGGTGTGTACAACGTATGTTAGCTGACGCACGTGAGCATTACTGACTGAGAAGTATCCTTTACTGAGCTCATTCTGAATAGTCCGAGTCTGTGCGGCATGGCAGGGGTGGTAGTTCCTTCCGGCGCGGAGGGTATCGTTTTAATATGTTCTGGCTTATTTTTGCCGCACTACACTGAAGATAAACATACAGGCACCCAGGAAGGCCCGTCGGCCATACCCCCTTCCCCCCGCCCCCCAATAATTCGAGTTGTAAAATAAAGTGGTTCTCTTTTTCTCTCGAGCAACTCACGACGATGCATCGGGTGGCGGGTGACTTGGCCGGTCCCATGCGGTTGCTCGCCCACTCCTGCGTGTCCGTGCCTTGCCACAAGACGACGCCGACACTCGCGCAACGCGTGAGTTCGCGTCCGTATGGTTAGGGCTTTATTCTGGTGCGGTTTCTCTTAATGAATGACTGGTCCGTATAAAGACAATTGTATTATAAGCAAACGGTAGCCCTAGTGTCACTAGATAAGATACAGAGGACCAACACTGGGGTGCACGCAAGTGACCAACAGCTGCTATTTTGGTGTTGATCAGTGTTGCCAGAATGCCGCTTCTGCGGCCTCACCGCTACCTTTGACGAGGTCCTTTGTAAACAACAGTGCCGAAGTCGCAGCAACGCGGCATCTTCGGACACGCTTCTCCGGGTGAAATGCTGCGAAGCGCGTTATCGTGGATTCGCGTTCGGAACGCCAGTCGCGCGCAGCCGCAGAGCATGGAGGACAAGCTAGAACTACCACAGTTTCATTTATTCCACCTTAAAGATCCGAAGGCATTACATAGGGGGGGCGGCGTACAAAGTATAGGAAACAACGCAAAAAAAAAAAACTCAAAGGGTACCAAGGGTAAACATTCAGAGAACAATAATAATACAAAGGGTACAAAATGCAAAGTACACAGTAAACATTACCAAGTGCAAGGTAAACGTAAGTTACAGGGGTAAACATTCAGAGGAATATGAAACATTTTAAACAGTAATTCAAAATTATTGTAAAAACTGGCAGGAGAATACAAAATTTAGATAGACTGTGACAAGTGAATTTTTAGTTTATTGCGGAAGGCTTGGCGATTAATGCATGCTACTAAATTATCGGGTAGCTTATTCCAGAGTGTAATCCCATTGGGAAAGAAAGAGGTAATCATTGCAGATGTCTGTCCATTTATAGGTGCAATAGGATGACTGTGGTTTATGCGGGATGAAGTTCTGTGTGATGGTTGAAGCAGGACGTACCGCGATTTAGGATGATAATAGAAAGCATGCAGAAGACACAATCGAGAAATGATGCGACGAGACTCAAGTGACAGCAGGTTCAATGATTCTTTTAGTGCAGTAACGCTAATATCGTTAGAGTATTAGGAGCAAATAAAACGGGTAGCGCCGTTTTGAATTCGTTCTAAATCATTAGTAAGATAGGTTGACCGGCAGAAAACGCATAACCAACAAAAAGGCGGTTACCATAAACCATCGCAGTGTAAACAAATGCCACGTGATACGAACTCAGCAATAATCACGGTCGCGGCACCGAACAATAGGAGAAAAAAGTGCTGATACTCCGTAATCTTATCCAGTGACACTAGCTAACCTTTATTAAAACCATAGAGAGAATGGCTTGGGTTTAAGCGAATTGGTTCATATCGGCTTGAAACTGTAGTTTCAACCAAAAACAGAGGACGTAGGAAGAAAACACAAACACAATGCTGATTATCAACTCAGTTTACTAACAAAAAATGGGACCATATATACACACAACATTCCACAACATTGGCACAGCGCGACACTCTTTTCTCTGAGATTAGTATATTAGTATACTTAGTATACTAGGATAATCGCTAAGAAGGTTCTCTCTCTCTCAGAGCTACGGAATATGTGTTGACAGGCGTGTCAGCCTTTCTGCTATACACGTGCGAAGCGATTGCGTTTTTTCCAAAGCATGTCGATATAGTCTATGTGCGTGGCACATTTGGGGCAAGTGCGGCAATGGAATGGTAAGTGCCCGAATGACGTTGTCTTGAGTGAGGCGGCCTGTTCTCGTGCCGTGTCGTTAATGCACCTTCCGGTTTGTCCTACGTAGACTTTTCCGCAAGATAATGGGATGCTATATACGACTTCGGTCTGGCATGCGCCGTACCTTGTTCGATGATTAGTGGTGCATGGCCTAGTTGGTTCGTTGTTTATGCATCGGCACATTTGATGCGCCTTGTTGGGGGCACTGCACACAATGAGCACACCTTGCCCGTCTGCAATTTTCGTGAGGTTTTGTGCGAAGCCAGTTACGTAGGCAACTGTCACCGTATTCCCTTTCGTGCATTGCCCGTCTTGTCCTCTCTTGTTCCTTCATTTGACACGCTGTACAGGCTTTCGCTCACGGCCGCCAGGGTGCTTTTCGCGTAGCCGGCGTTATGCAGCCTGGTTATCTGCCGGTTGAAGCTCGTTGTCATCTGATGCGCGCAGGACATCTGAATGGCGGATCTCAAAGCCATAGTTGCAATCGCTCTTTCCACGTTCTTGGAGTGTGCCGAGTAATAGGGTAGGAACCCCTTATACTTTGGTTCTTACGGGAATTACCTGTATGGTGACCAATGGTTAAAGCTGAAATTATCAGGTGTTTTGAAGATAGCCCAAGGGCCTATATTTAACACATGAGCTACCGGATAATGGCCAAATAAGGTTTTTTGACCTCGGCCTGCGATTTGACAAAGGGCATATCTGCTGGCGGTACGACACATGGAGCAGAAAGGGCTTCCTGCCATGCCATGCCAGTGCGCAAGGAATCACGGGTACCCAGTTCCGCCGGCAAAGACGTTCCTACAAACTGATCAGCGCTTCGCCATCGTGCACATCAACCTCGTCGGTCCCTGGCCCCGATGCAAAGGCTATACCGCTACCTACTAACTTTCGTGGACTGATTCACACGCTTCCCTGAATCCACACCGCTACCCGACATGTCCGCTCCCACTCAGTGATGCCAATTTAGCGGATTTTCCGCCAAATCTGGCGGATTTAATTTTATTCTGACGGGGAAAAAATTAGCCTAGCGGCTAGTGGATTTTTTGACGGGCCATTTTCATACATAGCGGATTTCTGGCGGATATCTCACGCAGTGCACCTATTCAAAATCGCCCTGCAAGAAACCATTTCCGTGTCCTCTAAAAATGCAGACATTGTTTAACTTCAGAGGGCAGGAGGGCTCCTGTTCACCTGCGCCGCCTATATGAGACAAACAAATCCGTGAGGTTTCAAAGCGGCCCTGAGACAATAAAAAAAATTCAAAACCACTGGAGCAAAATCACCCTCCTGAACTGGAAGCAAATATCGTCCACGCAGTCGTTCTGGTGTGAAGTTCACTCCTATAAGGACGCCTGCGGCGAAAACCCGTTCGCCGAGCTGACCGGATTTGCCATGTCGATGCTCGTGCTGCCTTACTCAAATGCCGAAGTAGAGATGATGTTTAGTCGGCTTAACATCGTAAAATCCAAGCTGAGGAACAAGCTGAAGCCTGAAAAAACAAACGCCATCCTCGTCGTAAGAGCGGGGCTGAAGCGACACTAGAAAAGTTGTTTTCATTACGAACTTCCCGCGGCAGTTGTTAGTGCAATCGGGACATCTGCAACGTATGTGCAACCAAGTCACCATTCTGGTCCCTCAACAAGTACCAGCGGTCCTGTGGAGATGGTGTCAGACGACGACAGCGGCGGCGAAGACCTCGATGTGTTTTTCATTGACCTGTGATCTTTTTTTTCATCAGTGTGAACATTTATAACTTTTAGCCTCATCTGTGATGACGTTGACCAATGACGACCACCGCAGCACTGAAGCCTCAAATGTTCTAGTTAGACTCCTTGGAAGACTCTTTTATATATTACTTCAGCTCTCGTAATTTTGGGGAGCTTTTAAGAATGATAAAGGTATTTACCATACGAAATTGCACCGTTTTTTAAATAAAATAGGCCCTAGCGGGAAATTGAGCGGATATGTGTTAGAATCTAGCGGAATCTGGCGGATTTCTCATTGCTTTTTAGCGGATGTCTGACGCCCAGCGATGGCAACACTGCTCCCACTTTAGCGTCAGCATTCGTCTCGGCGGGGGTAGCGCGCTTCGGATGCCCATCGTCACCGACCGCGAACGGCAGTTGGAGTCGACCTTGTTAGCCGAGCTCCTTCACCTCTTCGGCACGACTCGTTTGCGTTCTTGGGAGGTGATGCCAGGCAGCGCGAACTGCGACTCGGCCTGAAGAAATCAGACCGTCGGGTTGTGCGGCCAATACGGCAGCAAGTGCATAGCCAGGGCAGCGATCTCGTTGCCGGCTGCTTGCGGTGCTCGTAGGTCCTGGTCGTTGTTGGACATGGCTCTACAACTTCGCTGGGAGGGAGATCACGTCCGGGTTACCAATTGTAAGTCGCATGACACGGAGCCGTCAAGGAAAGGAACAGAACACGTAGCAAAGCCGGTTTTATTCCGAACGCAGGGGGGCCTCTATCTTCTGATGCCAGGGGCGCGCGAGCCCTCCGGCGGGTGAGCGGCCCTGTTGGCCTACGTCACGCTGCTGCCGCTGACACTGTGGCTTGCCGCTACAACGTCATTTCACGTCTTAGTCAAGCGAACTGCGTGACACGCTGTTTTTTCACGTCCACAGATGACGATATGTCTTTTGGGTCGATAGTCTGAGTCAGTAGTCGGTAGTGTGAGCCTTTTTTATTTTTTACATCCATTCGCGCTGCTGTTGATTCTCCGTAACGGCAGTACGGCCGATGTCAGCCGACTGCGCAACTTCTGAAAGAGCAAAATGGCTCTGGTCTGTGCTAGAAATTGGTACATCTTCGGTGGGAATCAGCTTGAATACAACGAACACAAAAGAAAGAGGGAGTAACACGACACACTGCTGACTATCAACTGGAATTTTACTGAAGAAAACACAGATATATACATACGAAAAAACACGAAAATTATAAAAAGCTTGTTCACGTCAGTCAGTTAAATGATTACGTCAGTCAGTTAAATGATTAGCGAAGATTACTGCGCAGAAACTCTTTTTCGGTACGTGACAGTGCTACAGACGGCACACTGACGCAG
The DNA here is from genome assembly GCA_013339765.2 of Haemaphysalis longicornis. Classification (NCBI taxonomy): domain Eukaryota; kingdom Metazoa; phylum Arthropoda; class Arachnida; order Ixodida; family Ixodidae; genus Haemaphysalis; species Haemaphysalis longicornis. Next base: position 46,238 of record JABSTR010001022.1, read on the forward strand.
CTATCTCCAGCTTCGTCTATCGCCAATGCTTCAACTATCTCCCGTCCGATTCTACTTCTCTTCCGTCCGATAACTGCGATTTGTTCACGTAGGCTTCGCAGGGGCAGTCCCAGAACGTGGGTGGCAAGGTGGCCGGAAGGGGTTCCTTGGAGCGAAGCAGCATGCTCTCGGGCCCTGTCGTTCAGGCATCGGCCGGTTTGTCCGATGTAAACGGACCGGCACTTCAGGGGAATTTTGTAGACGACATTTTTGCTGCAATCTGCGTACCTTGTCTGGTGTTTTTTGTCACAAACTGGCAACGGTGCGCACCTGTTAACCTGACGGCACATGCCGTAGGCCTTATTGGGGGCTGGAGAATACGACCTTGATGCCATGTTTCTTTCCCACTTTTTTCATGGCATGAGAAAATCCATGTACATATGGCAGCACTGCCAACCGTCTTCTGTCCTCTTCAGTGGTGAGGAGGCCGTCTCTTCTCTTTAGCCTTTATCCTTTGCAGGAGCGTTTCGCAGACAGGTTTCAGCAAGCTTTTTGGGTATCCGGCGTTCTGTAGGCGACTGGCCTGTCTTTCGAAGCTGGTAGCCATCTGGTGCGGACAGGACTTCTTGAGTGCCGATAGCAAGGCAGTAGTGGCCACTGCTCTCTTGACAGTCTTGGAGTGGCCAGACGCGTGGGGAAGAAAGGCCTTGGACGAACGGGGCTCGTACCTCCAACAGGCGTGGTGCTGCCGGAAGTGAATGATGATGTCCAGGAACCTGATCGACGCGTTTTCAGGGAGTTCGTGTGTGAAGGAGAGGTCCGGGCAGCATTCATTGAAGACTTTGAGGACAGCGTTCAGGCACGGTTTGGAGGAGCATCTGGTGGCTGCGTTGCACAAGACGAGGAAGTCGTCTACGTAGCGAAAAATTGAAACGACGCTGTCTTCTTCGAGACTGGACTCGATTGCTCTTCCGCATGCGGCCAGGAAGATTTCCGATAGGTACGGGGCTACACGGGACCCTATGCATATGCCGTCCTTTTGGACATAGTGCGCATCTTCGTGTTGAACGATAGTGGACAACAGGTAGGCATGTACTAGCTCAAGAAAGCTGTCGACAGAAATTCCAGCAGCATTTTGAAAACGTGTAGCACCCTGTTCCTCAATTGCTGAGCGCAGTTCCGTCAGAACCTTGGCTTGCGGGATAGAGAAGTACATGTCCGCATCCGCACGTCAAGCGAAAACCGGAGGCTACCCTTGCTTCATTCTTCTCCAAAAAGGAAGTCACTGTCTCAGAATTGGGTACCTTGTAAGGGTCGCGTACACGTACCTGGGCTAGATGCTTAGCGAGTTTAGCCCGAAAGTCACCAGCACCAAGAATGGTTCCCTGTGCGTATTCTTTGCGGCGAAAACCCACAAAGAGGCAGTCCCGTTCAGGGCTATCGTCTCGGAAGCAGGCACCTGGCAAGCTCATCTTTCGGGCTACCTCGCTAAGCATCTAGCCCAGGTACGTGTACGCGACCCTTACAAGGTACCCAATTCTGAGCAGTGACTTCCTTTTTGGAGAAGAATGAAGCAAGGGTAGCCTCCGGTTTTTCGCTTGACGTTGCGGACATGTACTTCTCTATCCCGCAAGCCAAGGTTCTGACGGAACTGCGCTCAGCAATTGAGGAACAGGGTGCTACACGTTTTCAAAATGCTGCTGGAATTTCTGTCGACAGCTTTCTTGAGCTAGTACATGCCTACCTGTTGTCCACTATCGTTCAACACGAAGATGCGCACTATGTCCAAAAGGACGGCATATGCATAGGGTCCCGTGTAGCCCCGTACCTATCGGAAATCTTCCTGGCCGTATGCGGAAGCGCAATCGAGTCCAGTCTTGAAAAGGACAGCGTGTTCTGAACGTTTCGGTCCCTAGACGACTTCTTCGTCTTGTGCAACGCAGCCACAGATGCTCCTCCAAACCGTCGCCTGAACGCTGTCCTCAAAGTCTTCAATGAATGCTGCCCGGACCTCACCTTCACAAACGAACTCCCTGAAAACGGGTCGATGAGGTTCCTGGACATCATCATTCACTTCCGGCAGCACCACGCCTGTTGGAGGTACGAGCCCCGTTCGTCCAAGGCCTTTCTTCCCCACGCGTCTGGCCACTCCAAGACTGTCAAGAGAGCAGTGGCCACTACTGCCTTGCTATCGGCACTCAAGAAGTCCTGTCCGCACCAGATGGCTACCAGCTTCGAAAGACAGGCCAGTCGCCTACAGAACGCCGGATACCCAAAAAGCTGGCTGAAACCTGTCTGCGAAACGCTCCTGCAAAGGATAAAGGCTATGAGAAGAGACGGCCTCCTCATAAGACCCACTGAAGAGGACAGAAGACGGTTGGCAGTGCTGCCTATGTACATGGGTTTTCTCATGCCATGAAAAAAGTGGGAAAGAAACGTGGCATCAAGGTCGTATTCTTCACCCCCAACAAGGCCTACGGCATGTGCCGTCAGGTTAACAGGTGCGCACCGTTGCCAGTTTGTGACAAAAACACCAGACAAGGTACGCAGATGCAGCAAAAATGTCGTCTATAAAATTCCCCTGAAGTGCCGGTCCGTTTACATCGGACAAACCGGCCGATGCCTGAACGACAGGGCCCGAGAGCATGCTGCTTCGCTCCAAGCAACCCCTTCCGGCCACCTTGCCACCACGTTCGGGACTGCCCTGCGAAGCCTACGTGAACAATATCGCAGTTATCGGACGGAAGAGAAGTAGAATCGGACGGGAATAGTTGAAGCTTGGCGATAGACGAAGCTGGAGATAGCTGCGTCAGTGTGCCGTCTGGGGCACCGTCACGTACCGAAAAAGAGTTTCTGCGCAGAATCTTCGCTAATCATTAACTGACTGACGTAATCATTTAACTGACTGACGTGAACAAGCTTTTTATAATTTTCGTTTTTTTTCGTATGTATATATCTGTGTTTTCTTCAGTAAAATTCCAGTTGATAGTCAGCAGTGTGTCGTGTTACTCCCTCTTTCTTTTGTGTTCGGTATTCAAGCTGATTCCCACCGAATTCTGAAAGAATCCATCGGTGGTGGCGATAACCGTTGTGATATTCGTTGTGAAGGAGGGGTTGGTGGTGTCGAAGAGGAGGCCCGGAGCGGCGCCTAGTAAATCGGTTTCACCGGAATGAAAACTGGCGGGGCTGGTTGGAGTAGACATATATTGCGTCCCAGTAAAAATGTCTACAGCGATGGTTCAGCTGTTTGTTGAAGGAAAAAAACAAGAGGAAAGTGATCCCGCAGCCTGTGTGCGGGGTTTCTAAAACAATCATTCTTTGATTTCGTTCCGCATTCGGACACAACGATAATGAACTGTTCCTCCTTTCTTTCATGTCCTGCGAAGTAGCAGTGCATTTTGCATCTGGTTGGGTGCGGTGAGTAAGACCTGGCTTAAGCTTAGACGAACGTCTTTAGCGTTTCCGAAGCTGCAATGGTTTTGTTTTTCTCCGTATGAGCTATTCTGTTAGTGTCCCACGTGCAGGCCATTTATTAAAGAAGCTTTAGTGTTACTGATGGCGTCTGTAAAGCGAAAACGGGTGACGGGAAACAAGAAAATGATTCCAGTGGCCGGAATCAAACCTGGGTCTTTCGCGCTATGATGCCGGCGTCTTTTCCAGTGCTCCAGTTTGACGTGGTCGAGGTGGTTTGGATTTGGATAGGCATGCATGCACGTGCAAAATTACAGGGAAAGCTCTTGCACACAACCGGGAAAAGACGACGACGCTCCGTGACGAAAAAGCTTCGTGGTCAAGCACCGTCGTCGTTATACGGACGGCTTCTTTATTTTTATTCGGCCGTTTATTTATTTATTATTTTACAATACTGCAGGCCAAAAATTTGGCCCAAGCAGGAGAGGGTACAACGCTAAATGCACGACACTATTCACATGAAGGTTACACATTGACAAGTATAAAAATGTTTGACCGCCAAATTTAAAAAGAGAAATGTTTTTCTACCTCGGTGATGAAATCAGAAGAAAGAAATAATTGTGCAGGGAGTGAATTCCAATCTTCAATTGTTTGAGGGAAAAAACTGTACTTGTTGCAATTTGTTTTTGCGAAGATTGGAGCCAATGAATGTTGGTGATTGTGACGAGTCCTCCTTGTTGCTAGATGTTTTACATAATCGGGTAGGTTTAGTTCAATTTTTTCTGAGAGACAGTTGTGTAAAAATGCAATGCGACTGATCTTTCGGCGAGTTTCCAAGGTCTGAAATTCATTATCATGCATTATCTGGGTAGAGGAGTCCTCCCTTTTGTGCTTTCAAATGTATAGCGCACGGCCTTGCGGTGGACTATTTCTAGTTGAAATTTATCTTTTTTCGTATGCGGGTCCCATATTACTGCATCATATTCTAATTGACTCCTTACGAAAATGTTATAAGCTAAAATCGTAGTACTGGCCGGGGCGCTTCTGAGTTTTCTTCTGAGAAAATATAGCTTACGCATTGCGGACGCACAGGTTTTCGAGATACGGGCCGACCATTTTAAATCGCTTGTGAATGTGACGCCAAAGTATTTGTATTCTTTGACCTCAGAAATCACAATCTTAAATTTTATAAAAATATGAGCTCGGTAACTTTTTTCTGGTTATTTCAATTTCAAGTTTTTTCCCTGTTCAATTACATGCCCCATTTTCCACACCACCTGTCAATAGCAAAAACAGCACCTTGTAGTGAACTATGATCATCTGGACATAAAACCTGGTTAAAAACAACACAACCATCCGCGAACAACCGCAATGAAACGTCAGCCGGAATAACAGAAGCCAAATCATCTGCATAAAAAAAAATAACAGCGGTCCAGTACGCTTCCTTGCGGAACTCCAGAAGAAACACCACATACCTTTAAAATACGATTAATAACATCAACGTACTGTTTTCTATTCATAAGATAAACTTCTACCCATCGTAATACACAAAAAGGAAGTCCAATAGATTCAAGTTTGCGAAGGAGTTTTCCATGAGGTACCTTGTCAAAAGCCTTGCTAAAATCCATAAAAATAACGTCAGCCTGACCAGATGCATCAAGAATACGCATTAAATCGTTTACGGTGGACAGTAATTGTGTATTTGTAGACATAACTTGCCTAAAACCGTCCTGATTATCGGACAAGATATTTTTTTTGCTCAGAAACTTGTGTATGTATGAAGCAAGGATATGTTCCAACAGCTTACAGCAGCTACTTGTAATGGATACAGGACGGTAATTTGCTACTAACAATCCATCACCTTTTTTGTACACGTGCACAACATGAGCGATTTTCTAACTAGAGGGTATTTGACCTGAAGATAAAGAGATCCTAAATATATCTGCTAAAAAACCAGAGAGCTGTTCTGCATAGCGCCTAAAAAAGGCATTTGGGATGCCGTCGGGCCCAGTTGATTTTTTAGGGTCCAAATTCAATAACACTGTAAAACTCCTTCGCGAGTTATTTCAATTTGTTCACCTAAGTCATTATAAGAGGGACACAAGTCCATTCGTTAACTTCCGAAAAGACACTCTGAAAATAGGAGTTGAAATGTTGTGCAATTTTATCTGAATCAATTATTATGCTATTGTTGTATTTCATTCTGTCTATTTCTTCAGTTCGCCCCTTTAGGTGTCGCCAGAATTTTTGGGGGATAGATTTGAGAAAATCGGCTGAAGTGTGCGAAAAGATGTCTCTCGGGCCGTGTTAATTTTAGTTGACAATTCGCTTCGAAGGTTGGAAATCATTACGCTGTACACTCTATGCTTTTTCCTAAGTCGTTTTAACTAGCGTTTTGCATGAACAATACCACGGTAAATCCAGGGGTTTAAACGCCGTTTGTATATTTTCTGTTGGCACAAAATTTCAATGCAATACAGCACTGCCTTGGAAAACTGTTTCCAGTCAGCTTGAGCAGTTTCGTCAATATTACCAAGATGCTCATCAAGACAGTCAATAATAGCAAGATTATCTGCACGTTTGTAATCTCTAATAACAGAGTTTATTAGGGACCGTTTATTCTTGATTGTGGGTTTTTTCCATGAA